>CM031237.1:845962874-846127835 GCA_018340775.1 Taxus wallichiana var. yunnanensis | reverse complement strand
AATTTTATCCCACTATTTTGCATATATAGATTTTAGAAATAATAAAACCCATTTGTGTGATGCCCACTACTAAATACATTCCTATGTGAACCAAGGTGCACATCATTAACCTTCATAGCCATATTGCTCGATATGACTTATCTCTTTAGTCAAAGATACACTAGTTGTGCTCCTTTCAACTCGGCCAAGACCACGGTTACCTCACATCCCTAGTAAATCAAAACCATACATGTGGTTCTTGTGGAAAATCTTGGGCCATTTCGAACTATCTAGATACTAACTCATCCTAAAACAAAAATGCTACCCATAGGAAGTGATCCTCTAATCACATGGTGTGTCGTATGCACTTCAGGAACTCAACATTGTGCTCCATCCATCCTCCATAGTCTTTATAATGTGTCCATATAATTTCCACATGGACCATCTAATCAATCATCAACCTATACATGGTTTTTACCATCCTCCTACTATGGGTACCCACCCACCTCACCGTAAAAAATATATATGTGGGGTCGAATTGGACCGACAAATCACTAAGTAGCCTCAATTAAAAAATATGCACATGTGCCCATACGTAACAAAATAGTTACCCATATTCCACCATCGTGAACCTCCTTAGTAATATTGTACAAGTTCCTATATAATTTGGATAATACAGAGCCAGGTACCTGAGCATATCTATTACCATGCTCCTAAATAATATGACAAATATCATACATTCTTTAAAAATAACAACACCAACCTCCACTACCCAACAACAAAGCTAGAACCACTATAATAAAATTTCAAAATCATGGAACCCTTACCTCACAATAAAATCAAAGATAATATGTTTCTTGTCCTATACCTAACACCCTATAAAATACAATGGTGCCACCTTCATTTGATTATGGGCATCAAATGTAGCCATGATCTATGCTCTCTCCCGCTATCGAAAACTCTGCAGATTGGGCGTATGTGCATCCTCTTATGTCATCTTGATGTCCCCGATTGGAGACCAAAATGTACATGTATCTACATAGCATCTCTCACATAAAGAATTAAATAGATTCATATTATGTGGTATATCCCCCAATATATTAATTATTCATAGGCTAAAATAGTTAAATATATCCAAATCAGCATCCTGACAACTCTAAACCATGTCGTATTCAAGTGACAACCTACTAGAAACTCCTCAAGTGTATATCTCTACATAACACCAAAAGGTAAAAAAATCATACTATTTTCAAGAGTTACATCAAAATAAATCATAAAAACTTCAAATTAATTAAAATACTTTCATTTCAAGTGGACACTATAGTTCTATAAGCTTGCCCGGACACAAGTGCACAAAAACGGACACTCAGCGACTTTGATCTAGTTCACCTAGCACTATGAGCTTGGGTGTTAGTGAAACAAAAGATAAAAAAGGCCTTATCTCGATTTCCATACTGGTGTAATATGAAAAATAATAAATTATTAAAATTCACATTTTACTAAAAATCATCAAATTAATCAATTTTGACAAAATGTTCCAAAAATAATCACACATACCAGCATCTTCACCTATTGGGAAAGCAACGGCCACAAGGAAACTCTATCAAATCTCATCAATCTTACCAATATAACATATGGTATCGTCCACATCTTATAGCTCGTAATCTCAACTACTCTCATTACAAATGAGTTTACTATTAACTTTCATCCTATTATCGTATCTAGTAATATATATTTACCATATGCTATTGTTTATTGATTTTACCACTATTCTTAACTAATACACGTCACACATTTTCCATCATGTCTTGAGCATCATTACTTTGTTTTTCTTCTATTTTTTCTCCAAATGATATCATGATCTCCTTAGCACTATACTATACATATTTAAACATTCTACATTCACAACAAGAACATGAACTACTAATTACATACACACACTTTTCCTATATACTACTACTTCGTCCACCTATGCTATCTCTCAATGAATATTACACGACTTTTATATCACTTAATAAATGGCTGAATGATCATTTCTTATAATCTTCACCCTTTCAAAGAAAGGGGGAATAAATTAGGGATCATTAGATAATTCCTCTTAGGGGATATAACATAATCAATTGAAATTCCTAATATATTACTATCACAATTTTCTCTAATTTTATTCAAACATAATTACAATTATTCTATACAACAATCAATACTTTCACTGCTCCAAATCTATAAAAATGACCTAATTTGGGGAAAAGATAAACCTCTATACAAGTAATATTCTAAATATATATTATTCAATAAATTAATATCACTCAAATCAATCAATCAATATAATGATCATAGATACTATTTCTAGAGATAACCCCCAACTTAGGAGATTCCGCACTACACATTCTCATCGTCAAGATGACCTAGCGTAGAATCCATCTTAGCACTATTTTAACTAGAACGCCGCTCTTATAATAGGAGTGGTGAAAATTATACGTCATTTCCTTTTCTATACCACTCTTATCTTAGTTTTTCAACTAGGAATAAATAGGGTTATCAATTGAAAAAGCAAAAATTTAATCAACCAAATAAGGAAAAATTTGGTCTCTATTAATCTACATCATTGGGGCCTTTTGGGGAAGCATTGTAGAAGGATAAAAATATCTCACTCCCCATCACACTTCCTCTAGGGAAGGATTCCCAAATACTTCGATTATAAAAATCACGTTGGGAATTGATCAATCCCTTACCCCATCTAACTCCTTTCCTGAAACAATCCAACATCACCATTAACATCACGACTATTTCTCCTAGTTTATCCTTACAATAGTTGTTATCTTATCTTATGCCACATGTTTTAAAATGTTGATCCCAACTTCTCCATGCTACAAGATCCTATATTAAAAAATGTGCACTTTGCAATATGGCTTCTCTGGATTCTTTAAGAGTATGTTCCTTCCTTTAAACTACTCGAATATCATTAAAATAACATAAACGTGGGAAAATATAGACAAAAAATCATGCAAATATTACCATTTTATTATGTTGTTAGTATGTTGTTATATGCATGAATCTTAAGTAGTAAAATTATTCATTGATGACACTATCTCTTGTTCATCTATGATTTTGATTGCCTTATATTGTAACTCTCTTCCACATCTAACATTTTTGTATCCACTTCTCATCAAGTCACAAAAAGCACTATCTATCTTTCTTCTCACATTTGAATTCATTTATCCGGGACATTAGCATCCACTGGACACTAGATTCTTTGTGCTTATTTCCATCATGGGCATTTCTATCTTGTTTATTCCTTTTTGACATTTTTGAATTTTTGGTTTGCCTTTCTACTTTTCTTATCCTTATATCATGCTCATAGTCAGCCTTTTCTATCATTATTTCAAAATTCAAAGAACATATTCATATATATACGTAACATCCACATTATTTTAATGTCTAAAAAATCAAAGAGGCTATCAAATCTACATCGTATAACTATTATCTTAAGGGACTACAAAATGGGATACATACACTACATAAGGAGTGGAAGTGCTAAAGTCCATACCACACATTTGAATCAAAGTTAGATGTATCCCAATACCTTAGCATCATTGACGTGAGGGAAACCTAGAGACACTATTTCACAAACAAGTACACAAAGGATCCTGAGTCTAAAATGTTGTGTAACTTTCACTACTAATTTCACTCATTAGGAGTGACCATGAGTTATTTTGGCATAAAATATTACATATTTTATTAATATTTGATGTGTTTGTGAGATTATCAATATATTTAGGGTTTTATCATGGGTTACAAAGTCTGATTGAAACCCTAACAATGAAATTGGAGTGACAAAGAAGATAATGGAGAAAAGAACCTTAGACCAGGAAAAGATAAGATCTTGAAGACTTACACAAAAGCACTAGTGGCCATAATGAATACTGGTACCTAAGCACTCTTTTCCTTTTTTGGCAACTCCTATCACACAAATAACAAAGTTCTTGAAATCTAAAAAGCCAAGTTATATTTTTTCAATACAAATATAGTAGACACACAATCCCCACTACCTCCATACGGCATGACCAAGAACTAACTAAGTAAGCTAACATCCTTAGAGTTTACATTCCTTAAGTACTTTAGACTTGTATATTTGTTATATACTATCATTTGTTTCATTATTTTCACTACAATTAGATTTAATTTCCATTTTTATTAAATCATCCCTAGTCTCATGATACCATATTCATGAATTATTTCTTGTATTTCACTTATTCACCCCTTTTCATTATCCTTGAAACTTTTTTACCTTGCACAACAATTCTTTATACCATCACAATCCATTCAAATATCCTATCGACATAATCACCCACGGGTGATTATGTTTGCATCTGCTTTCCCTTGTCCAACATAGTCACTCGTGGGTGATTGTGTTGGGTATAAATACCCCCACATCATTTTAAATTCATAGAAATAAGATAGGACACAAACAACACATGAACTACAACTTTATGTTATTTTTTTGGTCATATTTGCATCTATTCGGGTAGCTCTTAGTTCATCTTGCATTTTTCTTGAATTGAATGAAGTCTTAGTAGGGATTGGACACTATTTTTCTTGGATTATTTCTTGCACTATTTTCTCATCACATAGTGAGCCTAATAGAACGATCTTCCCTACTCCACATAATAGAGATTCTCTCTTGGCATATTGGTTCTCTTAGTGAGATAGATGCATTAATGACCACCCTACATGTATAGGTGAGTATTATAACCTTTCGTAATTTTACATACATTAGTTTTCTCCTTTTCTTAGTTTGATTAATTAACTTTTATCCAATTTAACCCCTCATGAGAAATTGGATAAACATAAACTTGCACACTAAGAAAATGGAGGGACTTATTTAGTAAATGGGATCTTGTATTTTTAATTGTCCAAATAGGTTACAAAAGGTGGGATCTAAATTTAATGGCAGGGGATGTTGATGGAAAGAAATTGAAGGAATCTTAGAGTCGAGTTGAGAAAAAATAGGGGCCTCAAAGTCTTAATATCATAATTTATAGGTTTGGGGTCTTCATCGAGTAAAATGTAAAAAATACGAGCCAATGCCCAAAAGTATGAAATGTCGAAGTCTAAAAGGGTTCGGTATTTTCAGGGTCAAACTTGAGTTCGGGGTCAATGTGGTGAGAATTTTTTGTACTTTGAGGTACCATTTTGAATTTTGGAGGTCCCCATTTTAGAGGTTTGTTTTTGTATTGAGATGGTGAGAAGTTTGAAATGCACAAGTTCCAAAACTTGAATTCTGAATTTTAGAATTTGGAGTTTCGGAGGTTCGGTTTTCGAGTTTCAGAACTCTCAAGCTAACTTGCGAATGATGAACAATAACCTAAAGCTTTGAAAGAAGAAAAGTCTAAAACCCGAAGTCCAAATTTTAGACTTTGAGACTTTCAAATTTTTGGAGGTTTCATGCACTTTAGTTGGATGACTAGAAACATCAACCTCGAATTCAAAATGCCGAAAGTCTAAAATTTAGGATTCGAGGTTCAACATTTCAGAACTCTCATACAAATTTTGCAATGAACAATGTCGGTGACATCCGAAGCATTAATGTTTGAAGTCCCTAATTCCAAAAGTCTGAAATTTCATATTTGAAGGTTGAAACTAATTTTGGAGTCAAAGGAATAGATCCAATCACCCATAGTTAATGAAAATTGCACCCCAATATTTAGATGGCCATAAATTTTTATAGGGATCTAGGATTTGCACAAGATAGGACTTTTTGGAACTCTCTCAAAGATCCTCTAAGTTAGACTAAGTTATTCAAAATGAAGAAATATAGTCTACCATTTTAGAGGATGTTCTAGGTTTATCACCTACCACAATGATGAAGTATGGGCTTCCTTCCTTGTCTAACAAGGTAAAGTATATGAAGACATGGTTTTTGTAGTGGCGCCCAATCATTTTGTAGGAGATTTTAATTCATTTTAAGGTTGTTAAAGCAATATTTCAATTTTATTCTCTTTCTCCCTTCTCTCATTCTTCCTATATAATATAAGGAGGGGATTTTTCTAGTGTTGGGTAATTTTTCTTTGCACCCTCCCTTCGTCTCTTGTTTGTTAGTGAATTTTTGGAGTTTCAAACCTCCCATTCAAGCTATAATGTAAGTGTGTGCCACTTGGCCATTTTAATGCCCTGTATCAAATATTTTGAGCAATAATAAAAGTCGTGGATGAATTTGAACCCTCTTTTGTTATCTCATTGTAATATTGCTTATCGAGCATGGTCATCATAATACATGTTTAGTGATTTGTGTTTAATGGTTAGTGGATTTCCATCAATGGATTGATTTGCTGTTTTTTCATCCTCCTTAATCTTGTTGTGGTTTCCATAGCCATTGAAAGAAGATGTTCAACATTCGTTTTGGTGCATCACCTTTGCTAGTTTAGGTTTAATTTCTTGTAATATTCTTAAGCCGATCTCCTTGGTGAGTTAGTGTAGATTTTAGAGTAGATCCTCTACATTTTGTAATTTTGCATCAGAATAGAGGAATAGGAGCCGACCTTCATCGTAGAGCTTTCTAATTACAAATTCCCACACTTTGGGAAAAGATCCATGTTATAAAATCACACTGACTACCTCAACCATTCACTTGTGATAAATCAAGGGTGTTGAGATTACACATCAACATTAACTTAGTGTTATATTTATTTTGATACAAGTTATCATAGTGCTCTTATGCATGACCGGATCCTTAAAACCCCTTATCTTTATTTTAATCATATTGTGCATGATTTCCCATCGAAAATCAATCCTCATCTTCTCATATCCAACTACCAATATCTTATTAAATTCACTTCCTCTATCTTTACCATGAACCTTGAAAACCATAGATTGACCTAGTTTAGGTATTATGTCCCTCTTGATATGTAACCATAGTGCTCAATTTGGTCCCTTTAAGTTTGTCATGTTGTGTTTCATTTCATGTAAGTCTCTCACTGTTTCTTCGATACCCTTGTATAATATATGATTTAGAGTGAAATTTATTAAGATGCATTTTGGCCCACCAAATGTCTTATATTAACCTCATTACCTATTTTGACCTCATAATGCAATAATTAAAATCATGTGTATAATGAGAGAAATATTGATATGATAAAAGGTGGTACATATAATGTATATCATGTAGGTATGAAAAATAAAATCTTTTGAATAGGAAAGAGACCTGAAAGTGATAATTCCCACATTTTTATTTCAAACTTTCCCCTCATGTCTTAGTGTTATCTAATAATTTAACCATTGTTCAATTCAAAAGCTTTACACAGAAATAAAAAAAAAAATAAAAAATCCCTATTGACATAGTGTTCTACACAATAAAGTTGAAGATGTGGCTAGGAATGGTGTGTGGTGGCCTTCCATCATATTTTTATACATTTTTAATCTATGACTCTTCTTTTTTCATGTATTTCTTGCAAGATGGAATTATATTTCATTTTCCTAAAAATTTCATCATTCACATTCACTTCGAGTGCTAGATGAATTTACAAGGAAGGGGATTACAAATATGATCTGGATGGAAGACACACTAGAAAAATTGTAGTATAATCAATAATTTTACATCCTTGTGTTTTAAACCTATTAATTATCCACATAAAAACAGTATTTACTAAATATAAAATCTTATCTACCTCCACTAAAATGGATTTCCACACCTATAGTTTGGTAGAATCGAATATACAAATTGATACATGGAGTCTCATATGTAATGGAAGAGTGAAAATAATCCATAGTTACACTAATATATTCCTTTTGTATATTATAATTTGTGGAAGTACAATGGAAGGAGAGGGGAATCAAATCAGTCCTAGAGTTTAATTCAAATTTCATATCACTAACATAAACCATTAATCAATTATCCATCCATTAATGTGTGCACAATAACATATATAATTCATAAAATTAATCCCGAGCAAGAGAAACATCACCATGACACAAGATGTAACTGGGAAACCCTCAAAGGGAAGAAAACACGTTTAAATTTTTTTGATTAGACACAAAAGAGACTCAAGTGAATATTACACACCACAAGAGATTTCTTTGAAAGTGAGGTACACACGCCACAAGTAGCACCAACCTCTAAACCCTTGTTGATATTACATAAAACAAGAGACTTGTATGAATATGACACGTCAAAAATATTTTGATGAAAAGATCACTAATGATATTTTTGCAACAACTAAGCTAATTGTGATCACAAGATTCATCTCTGCACACATTCAAACCCTAGGTCTTTAAACATACACAAACAAGAACTTCCTTCACTTGTTCATGCATAAAAACCTTACATAGACATCCTAAAAAATTCTTCACATTGTCACATACTTTCTTTGGTCTCAAAAATGCTCACACCTACTAAACAACTTCAACTAGGTCACAACTCATGCACACACATAACTAGCTTTGAAAAGCACCCAAAACTATACTTTTATTAAATCCTTCTTGATTCAAATTACAACTTAAACATTTTAATTTAAAAATTAATAGTAAACATATCCCATATAATTTCCATAATAGATACAATTGACCCATATAGGTTAGCATAGCCAAAACCCTTCATCTATGCACCAAAATTTTTAAAAACCCCATCATTGGATGTGAAAAATCTCCTAACACCAAAAATATTTTTATCCAAGATCTAAAAATCACCACACATGTTTAAAATTACATTTAAACATCATCCATTGTTGCAATTATCATGAACCAATCATATTATTTCGTTTAATGGGCCCAATGGCTAATTGCCTTCACAAAACACCTATTTCAGCACCCTGTCTTCATCTTTTGGCTTCTAGATCACTTAATAAGACATCAACTATATAATGTGAAAACTCAACGGAAATGGAAGAATATGTAATAAAATTATAATAAATTTATAACTCTTTAAGCAACCTCAGGTTCAAACCACATCAATATTTACCTTCAAAGAAATCAAGCTACCTAAAATTAGTTTTGAAAATGTAATTAGTTAACAACCTTCCTAAAATTTTCAAGACATTAAAAGTGATCCATTGGATGAAAAATTCATCCGCATCACATTCCAAGTTATTTTAAGCATCGTTGAATCCTTTTCCTACACTATCCAACTCAATCTTTAAACAAAAGGTTTCTTATTCTACCTAGCCAAAAATGTCATTTCAATAACCTAACTTGAAACCATATCAAATCAACTTGTCATGAAATAAACCTTATAGAATTGTACCTCGAAGACTACTTCTAACTACCCCATAACTACCCTTTCAATAGTCAACAAAAATGAAGCATACATAAAAATCTATCTGGCTACCATGTCCTAAATATATAATAGATGTAAAACAGAACTCACATGCATCATATAATGGCAATATAGTTTCGCAACTCCTTTGGACAACCTTGTCCCAAATTGAACTTATTCAGAAACTTAATTGTTTGAGTGGGGTTTAGTCATCACCATAACATATACCATCCCTTTGTCAAAATATGGAGGATTCCTATTAATTTTCAATTCATCATAACTACAAATCAAAACTGGTTGCTTAGTAATAAAATCTCATAAACCACTTTCAAGCTAGGGTTTCAAACTTGTAACCGGTTGTTTACATTCATAAAATTTGTTCATAAAACCTAACAATAAAATGACCTCATTTTTGAAACCTTAGAGAATAAACATAGAAAAATCCTTGAAATCCTTAATGTCCCATGTAAAGCACACAATTGAAGGTGAGCATTAGAAGTTCCAATTCAAGTTGGAAAATGCATTGTTCTTGACCCTGTTTCACCAAAAATAACATAAATTTAAAAAAATTATTCAAATTGACTCCCAATTTTTCTCACATCTCAAGGACAATTTTTGCATCATATACAATCGTCATCAATAATTAGATATCTCTATATCTCACCATGCTATCTCATTTGAATAGCTACCCCTTACATTTTTGCACTATGTTAAGCTAGGATCAACTGAAATAACCTCATATGACATCATAGAAACACTTCAATTAGTCCAAAATACCTGGTACATCATGATAAAAATGAATACATATAGCCACGAGCTCATATAGCTACATATATCATCCTCATTTAATCTAACAACCATACCTAATCTAAATAAGACGAATCATAGTCACCAACTTGTATCTATACCATGAAATGCATGTGAGTTCTAAATGACTCCCAAAATATAATCCAAATCATGTCAAAATTCTTCTCAAGAAACCAATATGCTTCATTCTCCATGCACCATCATCTAGGTTGGTTAAGACACCTCGAATAGGCTTATAAAAACAAGCCATCCTTACTTGAATAAGCCTATACAACCATGAATACCTCTAAATAATCATCTCATCATCATCCTTAGTGTTATCTTACCCTACTCCATCGTACACTTTATCATTAATTATTTTTTCATCAATGAAAATGCATATGCAACAACATGCCAATAATCTCCCACTTTGTCATTTATGGAAAACAACTTGAACTTCTCCCCTTTTTAAATTATCATAAAATATAGATTTACGTACATTTTCTTCATCTTCCTCATATTCATAGGGTCATGATTTTGTTATAAACATCAACAAAATATCTCTAACAAGTTCAAAATCTTGAAATTTCACTAAAAAACCTGATTTTTAGCCTATTTTCAAACATGTAGACACAACACTCCCCTTGGGTAAAGAACATACATAATCTAATCTAGCCAATACACATGAATAAAACCTAATATTATATTTCTTTTGAGATACAAAATAATCATCCAAATTGTTTTAGATACCAAATGATGCACATTAGACATGATCCAAAGATTCAGTCTCATATAACTATTCATATGGATTTACAAAGTGAAGAAGGTAATAATCAACCCATATCTTTTGGAAATTTCACTTTGCTTTTGTCTTCACTTCTGACCTCTCACACATACATGCCTAGTCTATTTTTATAATTTTTCATGATTTTATCCTGACTGGGGTACTAGGCTAGCTGTTGGGCACCCACAGTGCTCTGTTCCCGAGGGGCGCCTTGATCCTTTTCCCCCTTTATCTCCATATTTTGGAAACTTTCTAGTCATATATATATTTTTGGTCACCAGCCTCTTCGAGGTTAATTAAAAAATAATAATAAGAGAACTAAATAAATATAAATTTATGATACCACAATGACGTATCAAGAACAAAGCACTATTATTACCACCTAAGTTGCATCCATCTAGCTCCATCACAAGGCACAAGGTTGGTTCATCTGCATCACATTGCATACCTGAGGGAAGTTTCTTATATTCTATCCACCATTTTATTACATTTCTACAAGTTATTTCTCATTACATTCATAAAGTGTGACTTACACAAGAGCGCCTAGGGCATGATTACACACATAAGCACATAGAACTACATCAGGTCTAAGATGTAGTGCAATGATCAGTTAGTAATTCCACCATTGTGGCACTTAAGGACAATTAGACCCCTTCTTATGCATATTTTTTTATGGGTTTGATGCTCGTTTTGGGGTTTTGTAGGTCTCTTCTTCATCAAAATTTTGTAGTGAAATACATTTGAGTTCATGAAGATAGTGTGACAAGAAACGAAGGTAGTCAAAAATCAAGTGACACCTCGAGGAGGTTTGCAGATATTTTTCATAGAACAAGGAACCCATATCTCACACTAGGAACCCATAGGTGCCCTTGTACCTCTCTAAGATACCCAACCTAACCTACCATTCCAAATCTATGTTTTATAGAGATTTTATCTTGTCATTATTACACTTTGTTCATCTTTTTTTTGTGACACAATCCAGGTATCATCGAATCAAACTAAGATTTTTTCTAACTCTGTTTTCACATTAAGGTTTTACATATCTACTTTCATAGTTTCTTGGGTAATTTTATTTACACACACACACACACACACACACACACACACACACACACACATTATTTACTATTTTTCTTAACATTAGCTTAATTAAGAATAATTATACATTTTAGTTAATCATTTGTGTGAGCCCCATGATTGGAATTACCTTCCACTTAGGGTTCTCTTTCTCTTCTTTACTATGGCTCACTCTTCTAATGATTTTACTGAGGCTCATCTTAAATCCATCAATGACCATATCATTGAGAATCCCCAAGATCTAGAATTACTTTTACATCCTTATGATGAAGCTACTAATTTTTCAGAGCTTAATAGTTTGAAGGCTATCTTTGCTTTTATGGTTTCCCAATTGCATGTTTCCATTCTTATGCCCATTTCTACCATTCTCATTTCTATTACCACTCTTAAAAATCACATCACACAACCTGCTTGTCTCTCATAACTTACAAGTTTCCTCTATTAGAACTTACGACTTAACATATCTCTATCAAGACATTCGTATGTATATTCTTTAATTACAACGGGTTACATCTCGCCCATATCCATCTTTAGATTCCACCTTATTATTGCATACACCATTTGTACCTACCATTTACAGCTTATCTACTTCCTCCTAGTTTTTTCACCGCTAAAATTCCCATTTTCAATGGGCATGGTGACCCACATGAGAATCTTAGAGAATTCCATGTAGCTTGTCTTTACTTATGGATGATCATACTCTTCTAGCTAAAAGTTTCTTTGTAGTCTCCATGATTATGTGATGCATTATTTTTATGAACTACCTGTTCCTTCAATAACTTCATTTACTTAACCAGACGATGATTTTCATATAATTTTTCTATCAATATCAACTTCAAGATCTGTTATGCTAAATTTGAACAACTTAAACAGGCCTCTAATGAAAACCTCCCCAATTATGTGTTTAGATATAAAAAAAATATAGCTAAGATGTCAAATTTTTTAGTGGAATTTGAGCTTTAAGACATGTTCATTCAAAGTATTTTACCACTACTCCAAAAGATCATTCTCTTTGAGACCTCTCCTTTATTCGACCAACTTTTTTAGTCTTATGCTTTTGAAACCAAATGATATCCATCGACAAGCTTAATCATCAATAAAAACCTCATATTCCACTCATTTTCCAAGAATGAAACCATTTAAGTTTTCTTCAACTAAACCTAATGACACCAAAACTACTCTTAATGTAGTCACTACTCATAAAGAGTTTTAGTCACCACCTCCTAGGTGTGCATTTACTAATTTTCCTATGGCCCCACATCTCATATTACAACAACTTCTTGAGAGTAATCTTATCACACTTCCTCCACCACTCAAAGTAGACCCATCATGACCAAAAGGTAGGAATTACAATGATAAATTTTGATGTGATTATCATAGATGTGTGGGACACTCTATGAATCGATGTTTCAAGATCTGCACAATCATCCAAGATCTTATTGATAACAACAAGCTTGAATTTCTAGAGCCTACTAACTCTTCACCTAACACTGACAAGGGTAAACTCAAACTCTCTAATAACCAATCCCAAAAACGTGATAAAAATTTAGTTGAATATTTGGCTAATTATGCATATCATGCATTTTCTCCTCCTACTTCAAAGGCCCTTAACGCTTTAGTTGAGTATACCTATGCTTCACCACCAGTCATCTCTTTTTATAACCATGACTATCATGCAAATTTTACATCATCAAAACATCTATTGGCTCGATCCCCATAAATAATACTAATTTTGACCCATATTTTCCTATTAGCACATGTTCTATTCCATTTCTTCATGCCATCGAGTACCCTCTCTCAAATATAGAATATTCTCTAAACAAACAATATGGTGTCATAAAATTTAATGTTATAGTTTGTCCCTTCATTGTGCTTATCACTTTCCTTGTTATGTAGGAAATCAATGGTTGTGAAATTCTATTGAGACTCAATTGGATTCGTAGGTCTCAATCCATTATCTCTATGAATCATTTGCAACTCAAATTCATTCATAACAATCAGGTTATCTCTATTGACGGTGTACCCCATCTATTTCATGGTCATCATCTTCTCGAGAATCGATTCACACATCTTCCACTTCATTTCAAAATTGAAATTTGTGTTACTAAAAGTGAAATCTACTCCTAGTTCACCTTCTCGTACACCTTCTATGTGATCTCACCACTTTTCTAGTCCTACACATTGGCATAGGCCCATTCTTAGGAAAATTTCTGCACCTCGACGTTGGTCACCACCTTGTTCAATTTAATGCGGGTTTCCATCACCTCCACATTCAACTTCACGTAGATCTCCATTACCTACACATAATATTACACCTACGCGGTCATCATATATCCATCCATCATATGCATATAAGATTCACTCACATGGGTAGGACTTATTTACCATACCAACATTGTTAAATCATGGTCATATGCTTACATCGCAACATTCATCAAATGGAGGACCTTTTTGTTCACTATTATTTTATATCCCACTTTATCATGTACACTTGGGGACATTTCATTCATACACCCATATCCTAACAACATCATCCATCACAACATATCATACTTCTAGCATATGGATATTGCATCCTCATCACTTTGTGCACTTATACTAGTATTACCATTACTCAATGACACACTCTTGTGCTTCAACAGACTCCACCGTTGAGGACATAATATACTTTAATACCACATAATGCACAATAGGCATTATACACTATGTCTCTTCACATATCTCGCATCATATGTCTTACATATTACATACACTCTACATTTAGTCTATATCATTCCAAAATCTATGCATATACACATCATACATCATATTAGAAGTCATCATACATGTATGACACTCTTAAGGTCTACAAGTATAACATTACATAGTCCTCATCTTACTATACTATGTAGCGCACATCACACATTATTAGTCTATCTACACATATTGCATTACATTATACATATGACACATTAACAAATTTTCTCATCACACATACTACATACTCTTCTATGTGTTGTGATTACTACCCTATGATGCACTCTAGTTACTCGGTCCATACTTGAATGTCGAGGGTTTACCAATCAAATGAACCTTATCATACACACACATTCATCACTTGAATTTCAATCATGTGACATTACTAGGTTAGTGACATACACTATAGACTAAATGGTCACATATACCTTCATCTCATAGTGGCACACACATATTATACTACATCACCACTCCTCTATTGTGATATACATGATTTAGGATACCTCGTGACAAATTCATCTCTAGGTCTCATATCATGACATATAAACAAACTCATCACAAAGTGCATTCAAACAACATAGACTTCAACCATTTCCCGATGATGCACTCTTGTTTTTTATTCCTTCTTGACTGCTAAGTGGGAATACTAAATGAACCTCACTATGTATACTTTCATTCACCCCGAGGAACATGGTTCATATTACCCATATTGAATTCCATTCCATCCATCCACAACATGTTACATATCTTGGTTTCTTTTACTCTTTATTAAATTTTCTTTTTTATGCGTCACTTAGTACACATGATACTTAGATATCTTATATTTCATTTTATTTACTATACACACATGTTTGTTCACATACTTTTATAATTGTGATCATAAATATAGGTCTCTTACATGCATCATGGATGCTCACCTCCTACCACTCCTACAATGGTCATGGTGGAATCCGCTTTCATCATTTAGAGGTGTTATTGTTTCGTTGTTTAATTATCACTCTACATTACTTACTTATACACCATATTGACACATAGGTTATATTTCTTACATGTTAATCACTACTTCATGTGTGATAATTGTTTCAGAGGATTACTTTCTACCATTCTCATGCTTCATGTTTTTGTTTTCTATTGTCTCGTATTTTGTTTACTATTATATGTGGACCTTCTCTTTGTTTAGTGTGCACATTTGTTTGTTTTATGCATCCAATTCAGCCTTTGATTTTATGAGTGGTGTCCATGTTTGAAACCCACTTTGGTCGTCTATGTTGTCTTCTAGTGTGTTTACTTGCATTCTAGCTTCTACATTGTTTACATAGGGTGTACTTATATTTTACATATATACTTGTTTGTAATAACATTTGTTTCTAGTCACTTGTTTGTGTGTGCCTTGTTTTTTACCAATCACATTCCCTTCCCCCGTAGTGAAAAATTTTCGTTATTCATCCTCTCTTTGGGGTAGAATTCTCCTATCAATGACGCCGCATGCACCCTAAAAGAGGGGGAAACATTTGGGGTTAAACACATTATTAAGAGCTCTATGTCAATACAGTTCGGTTTAGTTTTTATCCTTGACATTGTGCGTTATACAATAATTGGTGTCATACCAGGCTTTTATCCTCATACACATTGAAATTTACAGGAAAACCTTTCCTTAAAATTTTGGGGAAAATTATAGGTCGAGGATACAATGGATTTACTCCTACACTACTTCATCTAGTGGCATCGATAACCGAAAAATCGAGGCAGCTTTAAATATCCCTTCACATATTATCAAGGGAGAAGTTATATGTTGGAGGATACATCATAATTCCTCCCTACACTACTTGGCCAAAGTGGCATCAGATCACCCAAAAAAACTAGGTAGTATAGGATATCCTCTTTACACCCTTTCTCTCATCATGGATCGGGTGTGTATGTTCCTTTTCTAGTTTTCATATTTCAATTTCAATCTTTTCATTACTATATAAATTCAGTTTTGACATATATACATGTGTATTTTACTACTTGATCCTCTTCTCCTTACAGATCCGATCGTATGAAAAGTAAGTAGTCAACAAAAATAACAACAAACTTTTATGGTAGGACAAACCTCATACAAACATGCAGATACATCACATGCATTGAAACTACCCACATATTTTTTTCCCTAGTACCACTCAGTAAATTTTACACTTTTGCATCTTTAGTTTCCACGATCCACTATTTTCTCATTCCAAGTTTTGTCTAGTCCATCGGCACACTTTCTACATCACTCTACATGGACATCATGTACGCATCTCTATCTAATTTATATTATCGAGCATTCTTCTCACCAACATAAAGTGGGAAAAATGTAGACACAAAATCACACACGTTAGACATTATTTATTCCAACTCTAATATTAGTATTCGTATGGTTTTTGAGTGAATAAATTAATAATTAACCCCTATCTTTTGGCCATTTTACTTGTCTTTTATCGTCACACGCCGACCTCTCGCACATACATTCCTAATCTATTTTTTTGTTTTATGTGATTTTATCCTTAACTCGGGATCCTTCAGCACCCTAGTCATATTCGGTGTGCCCTCATATTTTTCCCATTTTATCTCCATCTTTTGGGAACTTTCTACCCAATTGAGAATTTTATATTTTTGGTGGTCGGCCTTTCGGCGTTAATTTGGAAATTATAACAAGAGAACCTTATAAATATAAATTTATGAGACCATAATGAGGTACCCAAAACTAAGCAAGACTATCATCACGTAAGGTTTTATTCATCAAAGGCTTCATCTCGCATCCATCTAATTCAATCACAAGGCACAAGGCTGCTCCATTTGCATCATACTACATAGAGGTGAGTTTATCATGTTCCATCCACCATTTTACTACATTTATACACTTATTTATTATTTTCTACTTTAACAAAGCGTGACTAGCACAAGAGAACCTAGGGCATGACCGAACACATGATTACAAAGAACTACATCGATCCTAAGATGTAATGCATCTCTCGATTACTAAGTCCACTATCGTGGTAACTGAGGATAGTTCAAATCCTTCATATGCATCTTTATTTTTTAGGGGTTTGATGCTCATTTTTAATTTTGTAGGTATATCCTTCATCCCTTCTTTGTAGTGACATACATCCTGAGTTCACTAAGCTAGCACGATAAGAAGTGAAAGTAGAAAACCATCCAACGATACCCATGGGATGTTTATACAAATTTTTCACAAACCAAGGCACCCTTATCTCAAAGTAGGGAAACCACGAGCAGCCCTATAGCTCTCCAGTGCCTCATTATCGGCTAATGGTCCATATATGTGTTTTTATAGAGCTTCTATGTGTTATTTATTACATTTTGTTCCTCCAGTTTATTTTGTGACACGGTCCCGACTCATCGTCGAATCAACTAAGATATTTTTAACTTTCCTTTTACATTAGGTTTTTACACATCTAATTTGTTAATTATTTGGGGCATTTACTTTATGCATATATATGTTATTTAATGTTGCTAGCTTTATATTATATTAACTTAAAATAATTCCACATTTTAGTTAATCACTTCTAGGCATGCACAAGTAGTCATTTCACCTTATAGCTTTGTTTGTTCCTTCATGGGTCATTGTAGATGACTTGTACGCGAACCATACACTCCAAGAAACATGTCAACATGCTGATTTGGAACCACAATGCTATGCATACCTTATTTCTTGACCTTACTTGGCTTTCCAAGGTGCAAACTTGGCTTATTATACTATTTATTTTTCTCTAGACCACACTAGGAATGGAGTCCATGAAGTAATAGTTCACTAGCTTTGGACCCAAATTTTAAATGTTCTAAAACACCATTCACACCAAGAAATAACATATCATTACTCCCCGAGACTCGGGACCACCACTTCAAGTAGAAAAGCACATATCCAAGCATCTTACCTTGATAACATGTATTGAGAAATTTACTTACCCACTTTGGCATATCCCTAAAGCTCCATTTCAATAAATGACTTTCATATTCTAACTTAGATAAAGAATTTTGATTTTAACATGCTTACCAATTAGGATAAATAGATACACCTTACCTCTAATGCCTTAATAACACCATATAACCTTCTAGAAAAATCATGCTTCTCCCCGACTAATTTGGACCATGGACATAATCTTACACCTATATCTTGTAATTTTTCTCCTCTAACCATAGTGTAGCAATTTGTTGAACTAACCCTTTATATTTTGAGTAGTTTTTATCATTATCCATGCTATTTTAGGATTTAAAATCACCTCGCATCATTACTTAAAAGGTTCTTTAAACCATCACGGATACTTCCACATAGATTTTTTCCTCGGAAAAATCTTATACTAAGCTCGAGCACACATTGCCTTGAATTTACACTCCTTAAGCATATTAATACCGAATTGACTTAACACCTCTAGTACACCATTCATAGTTACAAGATAATAAATTATAGAGACCCAAGAATCGTGCCCATTAGATTGTTGGAGCTATACCCATTTTTCATATGTGTAGCCATATTTTTCTAGGCCATAGTCACAAGACTTATCCACAATATTGTTCTTTGATACTTCAAGTGAGCCCAATGTTAATCAACATTGAATATGCATTGTGAACTACCATATGACATATATGTAAAACCTACTTTTCTACTAATGTTCTAACGCATTGTCTCATTCTCTCAAGTCTACGTCAACCAAGTTTATATTCAACAAATCCACTTTTGACCCTATTCATTATTGATCATACTTAATTAACAACTTTTTGCATTATTAGAACAAATAACATCACTTAGAACATGATGAAAAGACTTCAAAAACTTCAATGAAATAGGTATATTAGGTTTCCTCATCAAATTATTATCCAAAAATGCACAAAGTGGTCACCGACAAGCCTCAAAATACTATATCATTCATGTAGAAGCAAATTCCTCTCTCTTTTCACTCTTCGACAATGTCAATAAGAGACATCCCATACCTTTTATATTATTTACATCCATTCATGATTTTTAGCAATGCAACTTTCTAGGTATTTCCAATAACTTCAAAACAAATTCATGTGTTTGGAAGTTCTTGGAAATATAGGTGAAGGACACTTAATACTTGTAGTAGCTAAGAAAAAAAACCTTTGAGACAAAAATTTTCTTACTTCCATACAGCTTTTCTTATCTCGTGATCCGCCATGTACATGATATGAAACATGTGGACTACTTTCCATATATATTATTATACTTTCTTAGATGATGTATAATCTTGTAGAAACATCAAAATCTCTAAGAACTCGCCATCTAATGCCTCACCATCTCAGAGGTGGACATTCAACCTTCATACTTTCCAACTTGTTCGATTCAAAAGATCAAGGTAATATGAAACAAAAATTTGACATTTCACAACTTATAGAAACCAGTTAAGTATTTTGGTACATCATTCATTGATTTTTAAAACCTGATAAGGTATGAAGATAGAACAACACCAACTTTTCTTCTTTATACTATGTATGTACACTATTTTTGGGCCTTCAACATGAAATATTTTCACCTAGATTTTGTTGCACACCATTTGTTGAAAAATATCACTTATAGTGATTACCCATTAGGACATTTATACAACTTCATGAGCCCTAACGAAAAAACATGAAGAAACACACCCCTAGTTGCAATTTCCTTTTTCTTGTTAGTTTTTTCATACAAACTCGGCCAATTTAACGGCATCTTGTAAAGGATTCATATAATTTTTACAAAATGTAGATATTTATACATCTTAAATCTTGAAGTATACAATGCATACATAATTTTTACCAATTTTTTATCTTTGAACTATTGAATTTAGACATTAAAACTTAACATTTCTTCACCAAGAGCCGTGATAATTAAGATACAAAAGATGCATACATTTTAATTTGAAAGGAACAAACATAACATAAAACATTATACAACATCAAATGTTGTCCCGAGACTCTAGTCATGATTAGGGAGTATGCAAAGCATTTACATATCTGGTCTCTTCGTATGTTTGCACTTAAACTCACATGAGCTAACCACTTCATCTCCATAGAAGACTTGGAGTAATGATATGAACTACTCATCATTTTGATGACACATTTCACCTTCAATTCTTCTTCTCAAGGCATCGGAGACCTAATAAAAATGAACATACAAAATTGACTAATGAATGAGAACACCAAGAACTCAAACATCCACGGATGGCACACCAATGAGTGACCTTTCATGATCATAGAGTCCCTTCACACAATAAATTATTTTGAGACCATCTTATACTATCACATACAACATATATTCATTGATGCACATAACGGATGCACTTATAGCTCATGATAGACTCAAGCTCTTCATTTATGACACAACTTTGAGACTTGGAGATACCACATACTACCATATAAGATAACACCGCTATACACACACTTAGAATTCAAGAAGACTCTACTCATTAATTTATGACACTATAAACCTCTTAGAGGACTAAAAATACTTTTTCACTTAGATATTCATCTCAGATATACATCTTTACTTAGAAAATAGAAACTCAGATCACATGAACTTAGACACACACAAAGGACCACAAGGCATAAATTTTGAGAACTCTAACATGAAAATCCAAATTTTATTAATAAGAACATGTAGAATGACATAAATGAAATACTTTGATCATGTGGAGGATACACACACACACTAACCAAGACAACTCCTCCTAGCTCTAGTGCTTGATATGGGATGATATACCTCAAAGAAGTATAATAGATGCATATGAAATATAAAATAAGGTCTTCAAGAGGCCAAAATCCTCTTAAACACTTGGAACATTCCTTTGTAATTATTCCTTTTATATGAACTCTAAATGATTCCTTTCCTTCCATCAAAACATGAACTTGGTAAAATATCATGATCTCTTCCAGGTTACCAAACTCTTTGTTGGCTATAGTTATGCATCCAAGAATATGAAAGCTACCTCCTTGCACTGAGAACCTTGAGCCCTATTTTTAGCATTTATAATCCATGGAAGAAAACACTTGAACATGACCAACCTCATTACAATTGTGACATACCTTTGAATTCTTCCCCTTGTGACCTTCATCTTGACTAGGAGGATTATACAAGAAAAATATAGGAACATTACCTTGTTATTTGAAATCTTAGAACACCACACTCTTAGAAAACTCACTCCTATTGTCTCTCCATGGATGAGTATCTCTAAAAGACATTCTACACTCTCTTTTCCTATGAAAAAATGCATTACAAGTATAATAATATCCATAGAATATTATTTCATAACTTGAGGAATTAGGTTTCCTAGTTGGCCTTTCTTTCACAAATTGTCCTTAATGATTTCCTTCTTATTTTCTTCCTTAGTAAGTGTTTCACCAAATTTATTGCATGAAACTTGGTCCTCTTGCTTCAATTGATTTTCCTTGATTTAATATTTGAAGCTCAAACCACTTTATCACCTGCAACTTACTGATTTCCTAAGAAATCATCAAGATCCTTGATACTTTATTCAAACCTCTAAAATTACATAGTATTTCCTAACCTCTAGAAATCATCCTTTACTGAACTCTATATCTTCTTGATATTTTGAGCACAAACCATATTTATCATACAAAATTGAATTCTAGCAATCTAATAGACACATTTTATTTAGTGATTTAGACTTATATTGTTCTTCTAGCTTGTGAATCCAATTTTCATAGTATTTCACCTATAGACTCAAATTATTGTTCTATTTCTCCTCTTTTTTTTAGTACTGTTTGAATTCCCTCAAAATTATCTTTGACATGATCATCATGTTGAATAGAATAGATGCAATAACCTGATATAAAATATCCTAACAATGAAGAGTCTTCACTAGAAGTCTATTTGGCATCATTAGTCATGAAAAATACCTTATTTCAAATATCTTCATAATCAGATTAGACTCAAATTATGAAACACCACTACTAGCATCATACCAACAATCATCTTCCTTTGTATAAAAACTTTATTCCCATTATTTTTGTAATCAAAATTCTTAAGGTTTTTCTTCCTCTTATCATACGTGTACTTGTTCTCATGATCTATATCTTACTCATGATCTTACTTCTTGTGCTTATGAGGACAATTAACAACAAAATGTCCTACCTTACCACATTTGAAACATTTATAAGGAAGCTTACCTTTTTATTTTCCAGATCCAAACTTCAATCTCCTAGCTATCATTATAAATAGTTCCTTCATCATCAATTTCAACAGATCTTCAACCTCTTTTATCTTATTACTCCTAGTTTTAATTTAAGATATAAAAACAACCTCTTTCCTAGCTACGTTAGAGTCAGCAATCCTTATCTCATAAGTATTCAAAGCCCCAAGTAACTCATCCATCTTTAATTGAGTCAAATCCTTTGATTTTACTATGATAGAAACTTTTGAATCATAAATAGGAGTTAGAGATCTCAAAACCTTCTAAACGACTAATTATTATTTCACATATTATTCTATCCCTTTTATGTTATTGACATGCTTCTCAAAACTAAGTAGATATGTAGCAAAAATTCTTCATCATTCATCTTAAGTGACTAAAACTAATTTCTAAAAGTTTGAAGCTTAGCAATCCTTACCTTTGAGTCACCTTCATACAATACTTGAAGTTTTTCCCATGCCTCTTTTTCTAACTTGCAATGAATTACCTTTCCCAACTCAAATCCTCCAAAACCATGTATGATAATGTTAAAGGCCTTAGAATTGTTTTCATTTTCATTTTTTTCTACATCACTAGTAGGTGAACTGGAAGGAGGAATATATCCATCTTCCACAATTTTCCAAACATCATACCCTTGAGACATAATATAGGTCCTCAACCAAGACAAAAAATCATAGTTTGTTCCATCAAACAATGGTGCCTTGTCAATAATTGAACCACTCGCCATTTTTGTGCTTCAAGGATATCCTTTCAAGTGGTCAAAATTCTCCAAAAGGACTTGCTCTGATACAAATTGTTGGAAGCACAATGGACTAAGAATATAGTGGGTGAATCATTCCTTACAATTTAATTCAAATTTCATATCACTCACATAAACCAATAATCAATTATCCATCTATTAATGTGTGAACAACAACATATACCATTCATACAATTAACCATGAGCTAGGAAAAACACCAAGTCACAATATGTAAGTGGGAAGAAAACCAACTGAAAATTTGCTACTATTACATGCAAAAAGACTCAAGTGAATATTACACATTAAAAGAGATTTCTTTAGTGAGGCACCAACCCCACAAGGAGCACTAACCCCTAAACCCTTGAATATATTATGCACAACAAGAGACTTGCATGAATATGAAAAATCACACAATATTTTTAACTAATGATATTATACAACAAATCATCTGATGGTGATAACAAGATTCAGCTCCACACACCTTCAAACCCTTGTTGAAAACTCTAGGTCTTCAAACTTGCACAAACAAGCACTTCCTTCACTTATCCAAGCATCAAAACCTTGCACAAAAATCTACAAAAATTATTCACACTATAACACACATTTTATGTTCTCAAAACATTCTCACACACCTATAAAACAACTTCACCTAGGTCAAACTTCTTACACACACACACACACAACTAGCTCACAAAAGCACCCAAAACTATGCTTTTATAAGATCCTTCTTAATTCAAATTCAAAATAAAAAAATTCCTCCATTTTTTGACCAATTAATTTTTTTAAAATCCCATATACTTTTCATAACAGCTATAAGTGACCCATATAGGTCATCCTAGCCAAAACCCTTAATCCATGCACCAAAAATTCTCAAAACCACATCATTGGATTGAGAAAAATATCCTAACACTAAAAATATATTTATCCAAGATCTAAAATCAGCATACCTGATTAAAATTACATTTAAAATCATCCATGGTCACAATTATCATGAACCAATAATATTATTTCATTTAATGGGTCTAGTACCTGATTGCTTTCACAAAACACATGTTTCTAACACCCTCTTTTCAAGCTTTGGCTTCTAGATAACTTGAAAAAAGGTAAACTATAACATGTGAGAACTCAAAGGAAATGGAATATCCTTTAAAAAAATCTAAGAAAGTTATAAATCTTCAAAGACCTCCATTCAAACCACATTATTTTTTTCCTTTACTAAATCAAGGTTCACAATAATTAGTTTCCAAAATGTAATTGTTTAACAACCTTCGTGATACTATCAATACCTACAAATGGATTCATTGGATTCCAAATTAATCCTCATCATGTTCCATGTAATTCCAAGCATCACCCCATCCATTTCATGTAATCTCCAACTAAATCTTTAAGAAAATCTATTTTTTCCTTCTAAGCCAAAAACAAGTTGTCCACAAAATAACCTATAATACATATAAAATAAACTATTTATCACACATAAATTATATAAATATGATGCTCTCTGAATTATCTATCTGTAGCCACAACTTGAATAACCTCCTAACTCCTTTTATAGCTCTTGTAATGTCCATTTTACTAAAGTCTACTTCTAACTACCCCAAAACTTCCCTTTCACAAGTTAACATAAATGAACCATACTTGACAATTTATTAGCATGAAAATGTCCTAAAAATATCATGGAAATTAAATCAAACTCACATATATCACATAATGGCCATTTAGTTTGCAAATTATTTGGACAACCTTGTCCAAAACTGAACTTCTTCAAAATGAATTTTGAGTTGGGTCCACTCATTACCATAATGTCTACCATACCATTTCTATAAATGTGGATAATTCCTATATATTTTCTAATCATAAGCTAGGAACTATAAATCAAAACTTGTGACTTAGAAATCAAATCTAACAAACCACTTTCAAGTTAGGGTTTTAAACTCATAACAATTTGTTTACCTTCTTAACATTCAATCATAAAAAAATGACAATGAAATGTACTAGATATTTTTTGAAAACTTTTAGAATCAATTTAGAAACATAATTGAAAGCCACAAGGTCCCATGTAAAGAACACAATTTAGGGTGAGCATCAAAAGTTCCAAATTGAACTAAAAATGGCATCGTTCTTGATCCTATATCACAAAACTAACATAACATGTAAAATTTTCTTCGAATTCCTCCAAATTTTCTCGCCTCAAGGAAAACCATGTAAAACATATCCACTAATCAAAATCATTATATATATCTCCATCTCTCTATCTTAGCTAACTTCCATAGCTACCCCTTAGGTTTTTTTCACTATATAAGCTAGGGTTTTCTTAAATAACCTCACAACAAATAATAAAAACACTCTAATTGGTCCTAACATACTGGAACATCATTATACAAAAAATACATTCATCCATGAGCTCATATAGCTCCATATCTCATCCTCATGAAATCTAAAAGCAATAATTTCTCCAAATAAGCATCTCAATCATAGTCATTAACCTTTACCTACACTATAACTCATGTGAGTGCCCAAGAACTCCTAAGACATGTTCTACATCATGTTAAAATTCTTCTGAAGAAAACAATAAGATTCATTCTCCATGCACCATCACATAGGATGGTGAGGACACTTAAATAGGATTCTGCAAGAATAATGCATCCTCACTGAATCAACTTGTGCAACAATGAGTACCTCTTAATAATCATGATCATATTCTTAGCATGATCTCGACCAAGCTCCATCATCCACTTTTTCATTAATGAGGTTTTGCATCCTTGAAAAAACCAATGCAACAACATGCGAAAAAGAATTTATATTAACCTTGAATGCTTCAAATTTCATGAAATCGTTGATTTTGAAAATGGGGGTATGAGAGGTAGGGGAAACACATCATAGTTGTTGGAATCTAAAACATGATGTGGTCTCCCACCTATGTTGTTTATAGTTCTGTACTTTCATAATTACATGTTCCTTCCTATCCGAGATAATTAGACCAAAATTCAATAAATGATAATTGTATGAAAATTGTTGATTGTTTATTATTATAGATGATGATAATGATGAGCCTCTTAATGTAACATTTCCACATGCTAATTTTTTCCTGTAATTAATTTTCTGAAAATATGTCATATTTATCAAAAAGAAAAACTAATTCACCTATAATCAAATTTCCTTTAACACCTAAATATTAGAAGAATCTAGCGTGGAAACCAGCATATAAAGGTATAGTGTAACTGGTCCATAGTTTGTTCAAATTCTTCTCGTGTTTTATTCAAGTGTGCTTTGAGCATTTACCACATCAAATTTCATTTGATTTCAGATTAAAAAAATTGTGGTAGGGGAGAGGCCCGTATTTTTACTCTATTACACACATGGATATCCCAAGTCTATGTTTTCTATTCTACTACATCGAAATTAATATGTGATCTCTCCGATCTTTGATAATTATGGTATATGGTTTGGGTAAACTTCATTTCTCATACTAAAAAGTCTAAAGAGAAAAAATTATCTTAGAAATATAAGTTTGTTTTGATGATGATGAGCCTCTTAAAGTCACATTTTTATAGTTCTCCCACTAATACATGAAATTAAGACTCTAATATTAAAATTTCATGTCAATTTGGTCATTCACATATTGATATAACATCTTCACCTCCTAATTGAGGACCCACAATACTACCAACCATGCTAATGAATATCAAATGGGTACATATCGACATGTTTAATAGTAGGAATTATAATATTAAAACTCATCTACCAATTATTTCTTATCCCTATGATATTTTTCTTATCATACTAAAAATTATTATTGTACTTTTGATGAGCTCAACATTATCCCTTGAGTTCAATTAGTATTAGATTTGCATTTGGTATCATGATCAAGATCCTTTAGTCTTTGGGTTAACCATCCTTTGTTCTCAATAATGTATCGCAACATGGATCAATTATCGATTATTTTGATTCAAACCTATTCACATCTAATATCTCTTCGCACCACTAAAGTGAGCACATGACTTTGCATTTTCCCTCAACTAACCTAATTTTTCTCTATGTGTGCAATGGTTAAACATTTCATTACTTAAATCTCTAAATGGTTATACGATGAGATATAATGGTCCCAATGTATTGACATATGATGATGTATCTCTTCCAACAATATTTTAATGACACCCATTCATTCAATAGATTCCATGTATTTCAAGATATTTGTATATCATTAATAGATTATAATCTACAAAATGATCAACCAAATTATAATTGTCAAATGCAAATGCTCCCTATTTATAACCTTTGGTGAGCCAAAGCATTAAAGGAGGATAGAGGTGCGCATGCAAGAATTATTTTTTGTCTTTTTCCAACACCTCAAACATTATTATATTTATGGGCATTTTCAAATGGGATTCTAGGTGGTTATTCCTAACATGAATCGTGTGAAAACAGAAGCTTGAGGTTTTTCAATGCATGTCATTTACATATGTTGTAATGTAGATTGTTGATGAGGGGAACCCTAATCACTCCTATAATTGTTAAAGAGAAACCCTAATCACAAATGTGCATGAAATCATGGTGACATAAGGAACACTAAGAAAGCACACTCTTTCTTTGTGTCAAATATGCAATGTTTGAAGTTAGAACATTTGAAATTTTCCCTTCCTACAAGTGGTGGCAAATGAGACTCTATGTTGGGACCAATACGTCAGCCTCTCCATGCAATGCACCAATGGCTTCCACTTAAATACTACTTAACATTTTCCAATATTGACATTGGCACTATTGATTATGCAAAGACATCAATTTTCTCCTTCAAGTGATTGACAAAATTGGCACATAGTTCATATGTTCCCGGTCATATGAAAGAAGATTTTATATTACCCCCACTACATTTTTCGCACCCTTTCAATTCTCCTCCCGTAACCCCTTATTCATTGCCCTCTTCCTACTACAACATATTCCCACCTTAAAATTTTACTTCTTCATCGCTTACCATTTGAGCTCCTAACACACTATTTGCGTGTGATTGCTAATATATTAATTATATTAAATTTCTCAATCATTTCACTTTATAGCCTATGGAATCGGGGAAAAAAAGTAAGACTAACGATGAAGGAAATTATTCACATCCTCAAGTCCCTTTCATTTATTATTTTTGTTTTCAATGAGTTATTAACTTCTTTGTGAGAATTTTCAAATATCATGTCCATATGATTTCCATGTCCCCCAATATTTTCTCCACCCTCTTATTTCTCCTCGATTTAACCCTTCTTCACTGCCCTCTTCCTCCTACAACATTTCCCACCTTCAAATTTTACTTCTTCATCACTTCACCTTCAACATACCCAATGGACTGTTTGTGTACAATTGCTACTATGTAAATTATATTAAATTTCTCAATCATTTCACTCTAAAGCCTATGCAGTCGGGGTCAACTTAAGTAAGACTAACGATGAAGGAAAATATTCACATCCTCAAGTTCCTTTCATTGATTATTATGTATTGAGAATTTTCATTGAATTATTCACATCTTTATATAACTTTCTTAATCGGAATCGAGTCTTTGAAATTTGATACCGTGTACGAGGCGGTAGAAGTGTGAATTTTCTTTTCGAATATCATGTCCATATGATTTCCATTCCACACGTTCAATCATGCCTTCCCTGCTACGTAACAAGACCTTTTAACGTTTTCTGTTGACTTCCAAATTTTATGTCAATCTCATCAATTCATTCACGAATGGCTTTGCTGATTCAATGTTCTGAGAAGCACGCAAGACGGCGACGGTCACATTGAATTATGTGGGAATTGTGGCCACAAAGTTTTCTTGGCATTCTTTTCGGTGCAATTTCCCTTTCGAAAAGCAATTTCTGTGAATATGCGTATGCTAAAGGTCAAGTAAGAATATGACCGAACACATTTTCTATACATGTTAAGACTCTACCGAATATTGCCACATTGTTTACTTTAATTTTGTCGGTTCTCCTTAATAATGTTATAGATATACAAATGTCAAATTTATTGAAGGGCCCTTGGTTCATTGGTGACCTTGATAGGTTTTGAATAAGTCCACTACTGATCAAGTCTTGCTGAATGTAAATCCTGAAGTTATCCGACAGGAGAATCGAAACGGTTGAGGCTAGGATTTTGCCTTTAGTTCCTTTGACGGTGTGGATGCCCTTTACTTGTAGCTACTTAGTTGAAGGTGATTACCGGTTTATTTGTTTGCTTACTCGTAATTGTTAATCTGCTATATGCTTACTCCAAAGCATGATAAAAGATGGTGGCATTCTCTCGTAATCTGTTGGCCAATTGACTCCACTTTCCCAATAAACAAAAAAATCTTGTTGAATGATGATTTGCGGCTTTATATGTTTGAGAATGTTTTTGGATTGTATATTTTTGTAGTTTTGGGATTTAAAAATCAATATGCAATAAATAAAATACAAAGACAACTAAAGGTCTAACTAATTAAATTGTGCAGAAAGAAACGAGATGTAATATTTATTCTAGGAAAACCCAAGTTAGAATAGAAAATGCAACTAGAACCTTGCTCATTGTATTAATATAAACTATATTTCATATACAATATAAATCATTTAAGCCACTATAATACTAGAACTACATATATAGTCAATCCTATTCTAGTGTGTAACCTTTGACCACTAACTCGCACTAACCTCTCCTTTCCATATGTAGAATGATCATAAAATTATAAAAAAATTCTAACCTCTCCCATAAAGAGAGAACAATCGTTATATAGTTGCGCACCTCCTTAAAATAACACTCTCTTTCATCAGAAGTCATCTTACGTTGAAGAATGAAAATAAATATTATATTAGAACCGTTACTTTTTCCACATGATTCATAGTTTACCTACTAATAAGTGTCAATTCTATTACCTCTAGACTAATTCAATGCATGGAAGGCATAAGACATATTCCAACAATTTCCCACATGTTGAGTATTTTTCATTAAGGAGATAACAAACACATTGTCTACTAGTGATGGACTCGCTAAGCCCATTTCTTCATTTCACCAAGTAAGCTTTTAGCACACACTTCCTTTGTCAATGGATCCACTACTTTAGCCTTTTGTCCCCACATTTTCCCAAAAGTAGCCTCTTATCCTTAGTTATTTTCCTTATCAAATTGTATTACATATCAATTATTTGAGAGTGATACTACCGATTCTTTTCAAGATAAATTGCACTCGGGAAGTTCATCCCATCTTTACATATTTTTGAATGAACAAAATTGAGGAACATAATCATTGAATCCATACCGCTTCCTTGAACACATGGTAACTTCCATGATTTAAACCTATGTGTTATATGTAACAACACTCACTGATTCTTGGTCATTTAATTTCATCTCAATGAACAAGTCTAAAATGTATCCATTGGTGGACCTTCATAGAGTAAGTTCTCCACTCTAGTTAGAATCCAAAAAACCATGTATACTTTCTTCCTTGAGGAACATAAAATAATATTTGATCATCATGAAACATCACCTTGATATAAAATAACACACCGAGAAGTTCCACACAAATATATGAGGATTCACTTGATCACATTGTCATGCTATTTTCTTGAATTCCACATATATAATCTAGACACTACCACTACATTTGTAAAGTCCGACATTTGTGCATGTCATTACATACATGACAATTCCTACTACACAAACATATGGAACCTAAGCCATGTGATTATTGTGTATTTTCAAATTGTTTAATGAGAGTATCGAAATAACTTAAAAGAGATTATACATTGGTTTTCTTGCTTCATTCTTGACATCATATTCACATACATACTCTATTGAGCTAAAGCTTTCTATTCATATGTTCCCTATTGATATCCACACACCGATTGAGTTTTGTGTCATCAAGATCGTTCATGTCAAACTACACAAATATATTTGTCTTCACTCTAATAATATTCTTGTTTACAACTTTTAATTTTGTCGGTTCTCCCTTAATAATGTTATAGATATACAAATGTCAAATTTATCAAGGCCCTTGGTTCATTGGTGACCTTGATAGATTTTGAATAAGTCCACTACACCGATCAAGTCTTGCTTGAGTGTAAGTCCGAAGTTACTCGACATAAGAATCAAGCATTGAGGCTACGATTTTTCTTTTAGTGCCTTTTGACAAAGATGGATGCCCTTTACTTGTAGCTACTTAGTTGAAAGTGATTACCGGTTTAGTTATTTGCTTACTCGTAATTGTTAATCCGCTATATGATTACTCCAAAGCATGATAAAAGATGGTGACATTCTATGTAATCTGTTGCCAATTGACTCCTCTTCTCGAATAAACAAAAGAAATCTTTTTGAGTGACGATTAGCGGATTTATATGTTTGAGAATGTTTATTGGATTACATATATTTGTAGTGTTTGGGATTTAAAAAATAAATATGCAATAAATAAAATACAAAGACAACTAAAGCTCTAACAAATTAAATTGTGCAAAAAAGAAAAGAGATATAATATTTATCCTAGGAAAACCCAAGTTAGAATAGAAACTGCAATTCAAAACCTTTCTCATTCAGATTAATATAAACTATCTTACATATACAATATAAATGATTTAAGCCACTATAATACTAGACCTACATATATACACTTCAATTCTATTCTGTGTAACCTTTGAACACTAACTCACACTAACCTCTCCTTTCCATATGTAGAATGGTCATAAAATTGTTTAAAAATTGTCCAACCTCTCCCATAGAGAGAGAGAAGAATCTTTATATAGTTGCACACCTCCTTAAAATAGCACTCTCTTTCATCGAAGTCATCTTACGTTAATGAATGAAAATAAATATTATATTAGAACCATTAATTTTTCCATATGATTCATAGTTTACCTACTTATAAGTGTCAATTCTATTACCTCTAGACTAAGTCAATGCATGGAAGTAATGATACATATTCCAACAATTTCCCACATGTTGAGTATTTTTTATCGGGAATAAATTTTAGTGTTAAATGTTCCTAAAACTTCCTTAAACCATGCCAGTGTAGTAGATCCTTCAACAAGCTTTCTCGATTTACTATAAGAATGTGAAAAATGGACACTCTGAGCTAAAGATATGTCAAGTCAAAGTTTGGTCAACTCGAAAGGTCCACATTGGTAACACGGTCAATAATGGACCAATAGCAATGCGACACGTGGCAAAAGGAGAAAAGGGAAAAATTAAGGTTGTTTGATTTTCCAATCGAGGGTCGCAAGTGGTCTTATTTGTCATATTTTATTTGTGTCTAATTTCATATTATTGGGCACATTATGTCACATTTATTCCAATCCCCACGCATTTATCTAAGGATAATATTAATCCCATATTAATCTCCAATGCATTATATGCTAACTTCCTTTGCCACCACTTTGAATAATATGCTATGTGCCACACATTTTATTCTAATTCCACGCAGCTTATCCCTCCAAACTTGGCGCATTCCACATAGGTCCACACTAAATGGCGGTCAAATGGCTCTTTAGCCAATAAACTTGGCGCATTCCACATAGGTCCACACTAAATGGCGTTCAAAATGGCTCTTTAGCCAATAAACAATTAATATGTACCCACTTTGATCCATAAACGCACAACAAAAGAATAGGAAAAGATTTGAACCAAGAACGTGAAAAATGGACACTCTGAGCTCAAGATATGTCCAGTCAAAGTTTGGTCAACCGAAAGGTCAACATTGGTCAATAGGTCAATAATGGACCAATAGCAATGCGACACGTGGCAAAAGGAGAAAAAGGGAAAAATGAAGGTTGTTCGATTTTCCAATCGAGGGTCGACAAGTGGTCTTATTTTTCATATTTCATTTGTGTCTAATTTCATATTATTGGGCACATTATGTCACATTTATTCCAATCCCCACGCATTTATCTAAGGATAATATTAATCCCATATTAATCTCCAATGCATTATATGCTAACTTCCTTTGCCACCACTTTGAATAATATGCTATGTGCCACGCATTTTATTCTAATTCCACGCAGCTTATCCCTCCAAACTTGGCGCATTCCACATAGGTCCACACTAAATGGCGGTCAAAATGGCTCTTTAGCCAATAAACTTGGCGCATTCCACATAGGTCCACACTAAATGGCGGTCAAAATGGCTCTTTAGCCAATAAACAATGAATATGTACCCACTTTGATCCATAAACCCATGGCAAAAGAATAGGGACAAGATTTGAACCACTTTGATCCAATTCGCCAACTAAGCTCGCCAAGTTATAAAATGAGCTTGCAGACATTTATAGAAACAAGTGCTGTGTCAGTAAAGGAGGATATAGGAAGCAATTCTCATAAAGACGCCATTTTTGAAGGCTTTACACTCAGATTGGAAACTTAGAGTAAAAAGATGAAATGGAGGGAATTCTAAGACGATTCCAATAATGTAATATTTGATGTTTTTTGTTGAGTTTTAACCTATTTTTGGAAGCTTTGAATGCAGTTTTTAATAGGGATCTACAAGACAGCTAGTTGGAAAACACAAATTTCAATGCACTTCAGGTAGACACGTTTTCGGATCAATTTTTCATTAAGGAGATAATAAACACATTGTCTACTAGTGACTTTCATTCAGGCCCATTTCTTCGTTTCACCAAGTAAGCTTCTTAGCACACACTTCCTTTTCAATGGATCCACTACTTTAGCCTTTTGTCCCCACATTTTCCAACAAGTAGCTCTCTTATCCTTAGTTATTTTCCTTATCAAATTGTATTACATATCAATTATTTGAGAGTGATACTCTACCGATTCTTTTCAAGATAAATTGCACTCTGGGAAGTTCATCCCATCTTTACATATTTTTGAATGAACAAAATTGAGGAACATAATCATTGAATCCATACCGCTTCCTTGAACACATGGTAACTTCCATGATTTAAACCTATGTGTTATATGTAACAACACTCACTTGATTCTTGGTCATTTAATTTCATCTCAATGAACAAGTCTAAAATGTATCCATTGGTGGACCTTCATAGAGTAAGTTCTCCACTCTAGTTAGAATCAAAAAACCATGTATACTTTCTTCCTTGAGGAACATAAAATAATATTTGATCATCATGAAACATCACCTTGATATAAAATAACACACCGAGAAGTTCCACAAATATACGAGAATTCACTTGATCACATTGCCATGCTATTATCTTGAATTGCACATATATAATCTAGACACTACCACTACATCTCGCAAAGTTAGGCATTTGTGCATGCCATTACATACATGACAATTCCTACCACACAAACATATGGACCCTAAGCCATGTGATTATTGTGTATTTTCAAATTGTTTAATGAGAGTATCGAAATAACTTAAAAGAGATTATACATTGGTTTTCTTGCTTCATTGTTGACAACATATTCACATACATACTCTATTGAGCTAAATATTTCTATTCATATGTTCCCTATTGATATCCACACACTAAGTGAGTTTTTGTGTCATGAAGATCATTCATGTCAAATGACACAAATAGATTTTCTTTACTCTAATAATATTCTTGTTCTTCTCAATCAACAACATTTCATCCACATACAACACTATGAACACAAATGTAGGTGTCATCCTTATTTCAAAGATAATATTATTTACATACTTGTGAAGCTTTCGAGTTCACATTCTTAGTGATTGTTTAAGGTCATACAATAACATCTTAAAGAGAAACACCAAGTCTTCCTTTCCCTCAAATATTGAAATATATGGATGGATCATGTGTTTCATCTTCCATCTATCAATGTAGAAATGTTGTTTTGATATCCATCTGAATTAACTTCAAAAAATATGTATTAACAATAGCTCAAATAAATCTAATATTTCAATTTGCGAATGGAGAAAAAATCTCAACAAAGTGACAAACCTTGAAATGAGAGAATTATTTCGCAATTAAGAAATCCCTCTACCGTATAATTTTTCTTGCATTTTTAACTTCTTATTGAAAATCCACTTTCATAATAGAATAAGAATAGTTAATATTTAATTATTTAAATACTATATTTCTTCTAATCATTATACTCAATAAAGGACATGTTTAGTGTGTCTATTCACTATTAATGTTAGAGTGTTGTAATTGTATAAGCACATGGTTTCATCTTATTTTGTTTTTATATGAATATATATTTGAAATTCTATTCACTCTATTTTGGGAAACGTTTGACATTTTGTGATGTTGTTTTAGTGTTTTAAATAACTTTTAACTCTATTTTCCAATACCTATAAATAGTTTTTCATGTTTATTATTAATGTAATTCTCAAATGTTTTGTGCATCTCTATTAAAGGTTTCTTATGTCTTGTGTGAAATAATGATTTTTACATGAAAATATGCATATGCTTACCACATCGATTTGGTCTCATTATTAGGAATGTTACAAAAGTTTAGGAAAGCTTGGAGAAAGAGAAAACAAAAAGGAGGAAATCTTAGGTATCCTCATTCTAAGTTTGTCCCTACCGATGTTCCTCTTGCGCCAATTTTCCTAAACTTTATTTGGATAGAAAAAAAAATCTCCTATAAATTGGAGCATACATACTTTTAAAATAAATACACATTTATAGAAAAAATTGGGCCCCAATTAGGTCCACAAGATATTATAAAACTACTCATGTGAGATACATCTAAACCAAGTTACAATGACAAAGGACACATAGTAGTTCATATCAAGCTCTAAATCAATCCACATTCATCCTTATACTAGTTTCACTAAACAAGCCCGAGCGTGACATATCCTCAAGTTTCTTTTGTTGAGTTGTGTACGTGAAAATGAATAAACTTGAAAGTTGTTGATCTCTCTTCTTGCATTATAACCAATTGGTGTTTTCTTCTTTCCCAAATGAGTTCTTGAATGAGATCCATTTTCTTACCATTGATTCCTAGATTGACCCTAGCTTGGTGTTATTAGATACATGAACTAGACCCTCACTTTAAACATTTTCATATCCATTAAGCAACATAAAATGCAAGGTGGTAAGTTTCTCTAACATTAAAAATGATTCCATGACAATGGATCTATTACTAAAAAAAAACCGCAAAAGTAGTAGCATACAATGGAAATCTTAAGCACCTCTTCATGACGGAAGAACTATGTCATAACAATAACCTATAGTAAAATGTTCCAAGGTTGGGAATGGTGGCACAAAGTTTTCTTGGCATTCGTTTGTGTAATTTCCCTTTAAAATAGTAATTTATGTGAATATTCGTATCTTTAAAGGTAAAGTAAGAACATGACAAAACACATTTTCTATACATGTTAAAACTCTATTGAATATTGCCACATTGTTTACAAATTTTAATATTGTCGGTTCTCCCTTAATAATGTTATAGATATACAAATGTCAAATTTATCGAATGACCCTTGGTTCATTGGTGAATTTTATAGGATTTGGATACTCGTCCCACTATCGATCAAGTCTTGCTGAGTCTAAGGCATGAAGTTACCCAATAAGAAAATCGAAACGGTTGAGGCTACGATTGTGCCTTTGTGACTTTAACGACATGGATGCCCTTTACTCAGAGCTACTTAGCTAAAGCTGATTACCTGAGAAAATACTTTTGAATGATGATTAGCAAGTTTATATGTTTTAGAATGTTTTTTGGGTCGCATATTTTTTTAGTGTTTGGGATTGCAAACATCAATATGCGATAAATAAAATACGAGACAAACAAGTAAAGATCTAACTAATTAAATTGTGCGAAATAAAAGAAATATAATATTTATGCTAGGAAAACTGAAGTTAGTATAGAAAATGCAATTAGAACCTTTCTCATTGTATTAATTTAAACTATCTTACATATACAATATAAAACATTTAAGCCACTATAATACTAGACCTACGTATACACACAATCTTACTCCAAAGTGTGTAACCTTCGAACACTAACTCGCACTAACTTCACCTTTCCATATCCGAATGATCATAAAATTATACAAATTTTTGTCTAACCTCTCCCATAGAGAGAGAACCATCTTTATATAGTTGTGCACCTCCTTAAAATAACACGCTCTTTCATCACAAGTCATCTTACGCTAAAGAATGAAAAAAATATTATATTAGATCCATTACTTTTTCCACATAATTCATAGTTTACCTACTAACAAGTGTCAATTCTATTACCTATAGACTAAGTCAATGCACGGAACCCATAAGACATATTCCAACAATTTCCCACATGTCAAGTATTTTTCATTGAGAGACAACAAACACCTTATATACTAGTGATGGACTACTAAGCCCATTTCTTCCTTTCACCAAGTAAGATACTTAGTACACACTTCATTTGTCAATGGATCCACTACATTAGCCTCTATCCCCACATTTTCCAATTGTATCCCCTTATCCTCAGTTATTTTCCTTATAAAATTATATTACACATACATTATTTGAGAGTGATACTACAATTTCTTTTCCGAGATAAATTCCACTCGGGAAGTACATCCCATCCTTTCATATTTTTGAATGAGCCTAACTGAGGAACATTATAATTGAATCCATACCACTTCCTTTTAAACATGGTAATTTCCATTATTTAAACCTATGTGTTATATGTAACAACACTCACTTTATTCTTGGTCATCTAGTTTCTCCTCAATGAACAAGTGTAAAATGTACTCATTGGTGGACCTTCATAGACTAAGATCTCCACTATAGTTAGATTCCAAAAAACCATGTATACTTTCTTCCTTGAGGAAAATTAAATAATATTTCATTGTGGTGAAACATCACCTTGATAGAAAATAACACGTTGAGAAGTTTCACACAAATATATGTGGATTCACTTGATCACATTTCCATGGTATTTTCTTGAATTACACATATATACTCTAGCAACTACCACTACATCTGTGCAAGTCAAGTATTTGTGTATGCCGTTGCATAAATGAAAATTCCTACCACACAAACATATGGAACCTAAGTCATGTGGTTATTGTTTATTTTGAAATTGTTTAATGAGAGTATAAAAACAACTTGAAAGAGATTATACATTGGTTCTTTTCCTTCATTATTGACATCATATTCACATACATACTCAATTAAGATAAAGATTTCTATTCATATCTTCCTATTGATCTCCAAACACAAAGTGAGTTTTGTGTCATCAAGATCATTCATGTCGAACTACACAAATAGATTTTTTTCACTTTAATAATATTCTTGTTGTTCCTAATCAACAACATTTCATCGACAAAAAACACTATGGACATAAACACATGTGTCATACTTATTTCAAAGATATTTTTTTTTACATAATTGTGAAGGTTCTGATTTCACATACTTGGTGATTATTTAAGGTCATACAATGACTTCTTAAAGAGACAAACCGAGTCTTCCTTTCCCTCAAATCTTAAAATATATGGATGGATCATGTATATTTAATCTTCCATTTTTCAATGTAGAAATGTCGTTTTGATATCCATATGATTTAAATTCAAATCATATTTTTTAACAATAGCTCAACTAAATATAATATGTCAACTTTACGAATGGAGAAAAATCTCATCAATGTGAAAAACCTTGAAGCGAGAGAATTATTTGGCAACTAAGAAATCCCTTTACTTTTATGATTTTCTTGCATTTTGAACTTATTGAAAACCCACTTTCATGATAGAATAAGAATAATTAATATCTAATTATTTAATTACTATATCTCTTTTAATCATTTTAATCAATAAAGAACATGTTTAGTGTGTTGATTCAAAGTGTTAATGTTAGAGTTTGGTACTTGTATAAGAAGATGGGTTCATCTTATTTTGTTTGTATATGACTCTAGATTTGAAATTTTGTTAATTCTATTTTGGGAAATTTTGACGTATTGTGATGTTGTTTTAGTGTTTTATATAACTTTTAACTCTATTTTCCAATACCTATCAATAGTTTTGCATGTTTATTATTAATATAATTCTCAAATTTTTGTGCATCTCTATTAAATGTTCTCATGTCTTGTATGAAATAATGATTTTTACATGAAAATATGCATATGCTTGCCACATCATATTTGGTGCATTATTAGCAAATGTTACGAATGTTATTAGCAAATGTTACTTTTAACTCTATTTTCCAATACCTATAAATAGTTTCTTATGTTTATTATTAATTTAATTCTCGAGTTTTTTGTGCATCTCTATTAAAGGTTCTCGTCTCTTTTATGAAATAATGATTTTTAAATGAAAATATACATATGCGTATGCCATCATATCGACTTATTATTCGGGAATGTTACGAAGGTTTAGGAAAGATGGAAGAAAGACAATTCAAAGATGATGAACCCTTAGGTACACTCACTCAAATTTTTCCCCTACACAAATTTTTTTGAAACTTTATTTGGATAGAAAAAAATTTCTCTTCTATAAGTTGGAGCATACATAATTTTTCAAAAAAATACACATTTATAGAAAAATTGGGCCTCAATTAGGTCCACAAGATATTAGAAAACTACTCATGGGAGATACATCTAAACCAAGTTACAATGAAAAAGGAAAAATAATAATTCAAATCAAGATCTGAATCAAGCCCATGTTCATCCTTATACTAGTTTCACTAAACAAGCCTGAGCATGACATATCCTCAAGTTTCTTTTGTTGAGTTGTGTACATGAAAATGAAGAAATTTGAAATTTTTTGAGATCTCTTATTGTATTATAGTTAATTGGTGATTTATTATTTCCCAAATGCGTTCTTGAATGAGCTCCAGTTTCTTACCATTGATTCCAAGATTTACTCTTTCTTGAGTTCCTAGCTTGGTGTGTTGTTATATATGTGAACTAAAACCTCACTTTAAATATTTTCATATCCATTAAGCCACGTAAAATGCAAGGTGGTAAGTTTATCCAACATTAAAAATGATTCCATGACAATGGATCTATTACTAACAAACAAAAATATACAAAAGGACTCTAAAAGTAGCAAAGATACAATGGAAATGTTAAGCACCTCTTCATGGTGGAAGATCTATATCATAACAGTAACCTATATTAAAATGTTCTAATTTTGAGAAACAACACTTCGACAAAGGTGGTTGATCCGTATTTAGTGGCCATGTTCTTCTCTACTCTAAGAAAGACATAGGTGAGAGAAATGTCAATAAAAATGGCATAATTCTAAACAAAATGGCCCATAATCAAACCTAATTGGATATTGATATATCATATTAGTCACAGCCCTAATAGGTATACATTAGAGAATGAATACTTTTATTTTTAAAACAAAATCAAATAGATTTATTTTTTAAAATCTATAGTGTCCCATTCATTACACGACATCATATCGATCCCATGAAACTTTCACAATAAGACGTGAAAATTATGCATAAAATCTTGTGATTTTCAATCAATTAACATTTACCATTTCTTTAGTTTAGTTATTTAAAATAGAAACATCGTATTTCATGCTTAATTGCTTCCTTGATATATTTAGAGATAAATATAAAACTACACAAGTGGATATATCCTTGAAGATAATGCCTTCCTATAAAATATGTGCAAAGTTCACACCCAAGGAATCTCTATACATTTTTATTTAAAAAGGGTCTATTTAAAAAACAAACAGATTTGCCTCCCGAGGGGGTTACAAAAATCACAAAAGGAATGATAAGAATATTGTTCCAAGCCGAGATCTCATATGATAAAAGCACACCACATTAGATTTGCAAAGCAAAAGAGCTAAAATACCATAAATGGAAATATATCATAATCCATAATGGAAAATACATTACAATAGAATGAATTGAATTATTCAATAAGAAATATGTACATATAGGAGGAGGGAAGTGCAACTACTACCTAAATCAGTGGTGAAGAACTCCCACTAACTGATACTGGTAGTTAAGTTAACTCCAAAAGACTAGTAAGCTAACTCCACACAACTAGTACACCTAAGCAAGCTAACCCAACAAGTGTAGGGATAACACAAGTGTAAGAATTATCCTAATAAATAAATAAAAGGATAAATAATAACATACACTAACACCCTTCCGTAAGCATAGCTTAGGTGGGTGGAAAAGAAGGTGGGTCCTGCAACAAGGCCTGATGAGGTACCCATGTACAACAACTAGGAAAAATGGACACCATAAGGTACCCAAAACTAGTAATAACAAAGTAGAGAGAGTAAAATCCTGCTGCAAGATATCCTCAGAAGCTCGGCTCAAAAACTCGTATAATGTTGAAGAAGTGTGGTGCACACTATGGTCTAAATCCACTGCTCGATCATAGAACTCAAAAACAACTAACACTAGGCTTCACCAGAATAGCTCCATACAAGGAGACTATCAATGGAGTGATGTTGAAAGTGAAAAAAAAACCAAACATAATTTGATCAATTGCTACAAATAGGTGTGCCACGATCCAAGAATAACCAAGGCAACAAGGCGGACATGAGATCCAAATAAATAGGAGTTCCACAATCCAAGAAAATCCAAGGTAACAAGGCAAGGACATGAAACCCGAAGAAGCAGTATCAACACCACACCCTCCCATACTGCAGAATGGGTAGAGTGATACCACAAATCTATATGAGTTACCAAAATTAACTACTCGAACACTGACAAACTAACACTGGGCTCCACTAGAATAGCTCCCCCAAGAGAGACTATCAACATGCCAAAAACAAATGTCAAAAATATAGATCCAAAATATCTACAAGAATGTAATACCCATAGATACAAGAATGTAATACCCAAAATTTTAGGACGTCGAGCTCAATCAAAATTGCATCCACATGTGATCACAACACCCTCCCTAATTTGGCACTTTATAATTAAGTGCATGTAAATATTACAATGAGTAAAAGTACCTTTTACATTTGAAATATGTGTATAAAAATTTCACCAATGTGTAGATCTCAAAAAAATACACAATTTCAAAAAAAAAATCACCTTAATCCAAGCTACGGATCAAAAGTTATGAGCTCTACAAGGTTTTGCTATTAAAATAATATTTTAATGTTGATCTTTTTATAAAGGTACACATGACACCCAAATGTCCAAAGGGTAAAAGAGTGCATCCACATGATACATGCTTGTGACTAAATGATAAAAGCATGCGCCTAAAACCTAAATGTCCAGAGGGTAAAAGAATGCATCCAGAAGGTACACTTATATCCAATGGATAAAATAATGCACCTGAGAGGGTACAAATCTACGTCTAGTGGATAAAGGACTACATCCAAAACTGAAATATCGAGAGGGTAAATGAATGCATGGAAGGTACATGCTTATATCCAATGCATAGAATAATTTACCTGGTGGGTACAGATCTACGTCCGAGTGGATAAAATATCGCATCCAAAACCGAAATATCCAGTGGGTAAAAGAATGCATCTCAAAGGTACAAAATTATATCCAATGGATAAAAGAATGCACCAGAGGGTACATATCTCGTGTCAAAGTGGATAAAATATTGCATCCAAAACTAAAATATCTAGAGGGTAAAATAATGCATTCAAAAGGTACACGCTTATATCCAATGGATAAAAGAATGCACCCATAGGGTACAGATCTGCATCCAAAACTGAAATACCCAGAGGGTAAAAGAATGCATCCGGAAGGTACACACTTATATCTAATGGATAAAAGAATGCACCCAGATTTGACTATCTCAAAACATGGTTGAGTTTACAATCGATTCTAGGGTTTTGGCACCTTCCAAATCCAATTCCACACTCCGTTTTGCATAAAAATGCATGCTGTAAAATTGCTAACAAATTCCAAATACATGAAAATAATAAACCCTTGCTTGCAAAGAAAACTTACAAATGGATGTCTACATCATCTATCACTCTGATACCATGAAAGGAACGATAATAATATTGTTCCAAGCCACGATCTCAGATGATAATAGCACACCACATTAGATTTGCAAAGTAAAAGAGCTAAAATACCATATATGGAAATCCATCATAATCCATAATGCTCAATACATTACAATAGAATGACTTGAATTATTCAATAAGAAAGATGTACATATAGGAGGAGGGAAGTGCAACTACTACCTAAATCAATGGTGAAGAACTCCCACTAACTGATACTGGTAGTTAAGTTAACTCCAAAAGACTAGTAAGTTAACTCGACATAACTGAGAAGCTAACTCCACACAACTAGTACACCTAAGCAAGCTAACCCAACAAGTGTAGGGCTAACACAAGTGTAAGAATTATCCTAATAAATAAATAAAAGGATAAATAATAACCTATATTAACAAATCAAAATGTATTTTTCCTAGTAAAAGAAAATATTTTTATTTTAAAACTACTCAATTTTGGGGAGGGAGGATAAAGGAGGGGGTAGTGGTTTATTTAGTCCAAAATAGGCAGATAAATATTACAAGAAATTCATAAAGGGTTATTTTCTCTTTGTAAAAGCAAAAAGGTGCAATAACCTTCAAAACAAAACAAATTCACCTACATTTCATTTTTTTCCTTGTGTGTGGGGATTTTTTTATAATATTTCATTATGATATGAAAAATATTATACTTATTACATCAAGGTGTTTCCCTATTGGATTTGGTGTTAGTGTTCTTACATTGGTCGGGAGTGCATTACTCGGATCCTATCTAGATAGAAATTAACAATATGGTAAAGTACACTTTGTCTACATATTTGCACAATGGATACTTGGTTTTTTCATCCATAATTTTTTGATATTTTAATTAAAAATATTTATTTTAATGTAGAGACCTAAGGATCCTACATGACATAAACATTCTACAACTGATTTAACATCCACTTACGCCAAAGTGTTTTTCTAGACTGGTTAAAATTGACTAACACTCCAACAATTAATACATAGTTCCAAGTCCATGTTTGGGAATGATTCCCATTTCTACATGCATGGAATTAAACCACTTAAAAACTCAAAAACATCTCTAGAGAGGCATTACTAGCTGGACCAGATAAATGTGATCTTGATTTCTCCATGAATTAGGCCAAACACTACATTTCTATAACTGACAAAAATGTTATAGGTGTTGAGTGGGTGACAACTCTAAACATTGAATATGGTGTTTCCTATATGCATAGTTGCATCTACATCCCCGCCACCGTCGATTTCATTCCCTAAGTACATTCACAATATAATTTTTTATTATGTGGATACATGTTAGCGATTCCTATTTGATCCTATCCTCCCACAAAAATTATCTACTTATTTTATCCTTCATATGCAATATTTTTTTAAAAGACCTAGATATATGTAAATAGATCTTCGCAAATTTTTTACGTCACTTAGCAAAAATTAATTGATATTAAAATGGAGGGCTCAATTAATGCTGATTTTTCGTGTATTAACTATTCTCCTAGAATTATTGATCTTCGAAATTTAAATGGTAATAAAAATGCTATATGAAGCAACCATTATGGTCACTTTCAAACGTAAAACATATTGGATTTTAATTTTTATTTTCTCTCATTTAAGCATAGATTCCATGCATTTAAATTATGCTAGAAAGGTCACCACAATATAGTAAATCAAAATAGAAAATGTTATTTAGCTTGGAACAATCTAAGTAGTGGAATAGGTGTGGGAAATTTAAGGCTTTGATTCCCAAATTTATATTTCCAGGTTTTTGTTCATGTCAACACCTTATCTAATAAATTAAATATCATCCTAACAAAAACCTTGATGCCATAGAAAATAATATATATATATAAAATATTGAATGAGAGATAAAATCTTCCTTCAATCATATGTGTAGATGCTTTAGAGGGGTTCAATTATCATATATTGTTCGCACATTGCCTTCTTTGCGTAATTTGTCAAGCTTAAACAAACTACATAAAATAAGCTACACGAAGTAAAGTGTAAAGTTGGTATTCATGAAAAATCAAAGCAACTTCAAATTACTTGATTAGATATGGGGAATTCAATGTGATTGCACAACATGGATCTTTTCCCAAAGTGTGGGACTTTGTGAATCATGAAAGCTCTCCGGAGAAAGGAAGGCTGCTCTTTCTAAATATAGACACCACATGCCTAATTTATAGATACTAATATAATCCTACCCTAATTTTTCCAAGGAGATAGGGATAGAAGGATTGCAAGAAAGTAAACCTAATCTAATTGGAGGTGATGTACCAATAAAGAATGTTGGATAATCTGCACTTGCGTGTTAATGAAAAAACAAGATTGAAGAGGATGAATACACACCATAGATCAATTAATTGTTACAAATCCATCCACCAGTAAAAAAAATCCATTGATATCTATAATATAATTAGAACAGTACACAAATAGCCTTCAAGTCAGAATGATCAGATCGATAAAGACAATAACACAAAAGAGGGTTCGAGTAATGCATAGATTTGTTCTATTTCTTCATAAGTTGATACAAAGGTGCATTCAAAGATGGCCAAAAAGCATATAAAAGCATTACAATTTCAAAAGGAGGCTTGAGATCCACATATTTTCTCTTAGACAAGAAAATAAGGGAGGGGAAAAGGTAAAACATCCAACCTTTTTGAAATATGCCCTCCTTACAATTTATAGAAGAATTTTTAAGGGATGAGAGAGAGATAAAATAAATCATGAAATTTCTCCAAAACCCATAAAAATTCATTGTTTAATCTGCAATGGGTGCTTGAAGATCTTCAAGATCCTGCTCCATTATAGGATTTTACCTTGACAAGAAGAAATTGGCCTTGATTGCACCTTGGCCTAGATCATACCTCCTATAGCTTCATGATTATTTTTCACCCACCAAAACATTAATTTCTTATTTCCAGCAACTCCATGTTGAAGAGCCTAAAATCAGCTTTCCAACGACTATACTTTTCTAAAAATGATGAAAATATGCTAAGGTTATCAGTAGTTTAAATTTTGGGCATGGTTTTAGGTTCCTTGAGCTCCACTAAGCTACATTCCCACCTACCAAAAAAATTTCCTGATGATGCCGAGTTTTTATTTCACCCAATTATCTATGAATATTCAATTTGGGTTGGTTCCTATGTAACCACTCTGCATGATCCCTAATGCACACCATTCACATACCCCATGGCTTCAATGATCTTGATTCGGCCTTCGATTAAAATTAGTGGGTTTCAAAATTATTGGGTGGGAGTTTTCTTTTCTTTGAGGTTTCAGGACCGATCCCTGAGACTTTCTCTCCATGCCCATTTCAAAGCATCTAAACCTTCAAACTCCGAACAAAACATTGAAAGTGAGCTTCCGAAACCCAAAATTCTCTAATTCGCCACATCATGCCTCACCATTTCAAACCTTGAGGTTTGTGGATTTATATTTTGCTGACCTAATTTTTGGGGTTTTGGCTCATTATTTCCTAAAATCACCCACCCCGAAACTCGATGTTGACTCACTCATCGTTGGGTTGACCCTCAAAATTTAGGTTTCAAAGCTATCATGTTAACGGAGATCTCGCACTCCTCACCGGACCTTGACTCGCCGAACCCCGAAATTCCATATCCGCGAAAACCCAAAGCACCTATGACTTCGCACTCAGACTTTCTTGGTTCGACTAAACCCTTCACTTGTGTTTCCCTAGCCGAGGAGAGCTGATTTCATCCACCCCAAGCTCTATTAATCGGTCATGGCCAAGTTGAATCACCCCTTGGCCAACTTCATTCAACTCAGCTCATCATCCATCTATCCCAACCACATTTCATCGACACAATTTCTAATTCGATCCCTTTACCTTCTAAAGCATGTTTTAATGGTCATGTCAAGCCCGCCATGTTTATGACGTTGAGCTTATACGCCCTTTCCTTTCGTGTACAATCTCCAAGCCCTAACAAGCTCAGTCCTTCTTTGTCAAGTGAATCCCACTCGCCTCATGCATCTCGTTCATGATGCACTTTCCTTATCCAAGCTTAGGGAGATTAGTCCAATTGTCCTTCACCCTACTCACCATTGAAACCATCACCGCGATCTAATACCCAGTGCCCCGCAGCTTCTTCCTATGTCACTCCATCTACCAATCGCGACACCGAGTGGCTTGCCATATGTCTCCACAGGACTAGGCTCATGTTGGAGGTGGCTCACCCGAGCCAAAATTTAACTCGGTCCCATTTGCGGGATACAAGCTCGCTGAGCTTCTCGATGATCTCTTTTGAGCTCAATCCCTTACAATCCCTTATAGGGAATTTTATCATATTTCTTACACTTTTAAGTGGATTTTCCATATTTCTAGACCGAGGAAGGTACAATGAGTGCTCAAAACTTGAAACATAGTAGTCTCCTACCATGGGTAATTTTTGGTCATTTCTTGAGGTCAAATGTAGGCCGGGTTGGCAAATTTTTCCTGGTGGGAAAGAATTGTGAACAATTTGGTGACTCGTGGGGACATCTTCCTGTTAAATGTTCTTTACCAATAGCCTAATGTTATCCATTTAGCATAGAGTCATTGTATACACCAGTAAAATGATCTTCAACCTATTATGCTCACGACACCCTCAATCTTCATAAAAAGTCTTGGATTTAAGATTTGTCGAGTGGAAAATTTCCTTGATATGGGATATTCTTTATTCCTCTCTACTACCATGGTCCATGATACTGAAATGGACTGATATGAAACCTTATTCCTCCAAGTATGAACTATACACACTTGATTATGCTTGGCATGTGTTGTCATGACGTTCCAAATTATTAAGTAAGAAAATTTCTAAGTTTTTAAATCATGAAAATCTACTAAAACTTGATTTTCTCTTTCTTCTAAAATTTCCAATTGCAACATGTTGTTGAGGCTACCTTGATTCAAAGCGGGGATGTTAAAATTTCACTTGTGATTGAACTTAAAGGACTCAAATGATGAGAACTTAGTGAAACCTATCCTTAATCCTAATTTTAGTTGCTTGACATTTGTTTTGTTTTCAAATCAACAACTATTCCTTACAAGTATGAATGTTTTCTTGTTACAACATTCACTTTGGGAAGCACACATTGAAATGCGCAATGATAAAAATATGAACAATTAAACATATGATGAAGGCACTTGGGAAATTGAAATCTAATCTACAATAAGAAAATGTGCATACAAACTTAGAATAATCTAAAGTCCTAAACTAAGATGCACAAGGGTGAGAATTTTATTTTCAGTAGCAACGTTTGAGATAGATTTTGTTAACTAGTATCGGAAGTTCTTCTGCATCAATAACAAATGGTTAGAAGAAGTTGCTACTCTTATAACGTATGACAATGTAGGTGTCATTCGAAATGGTGTCAAAATTTGAATACCTTCCTTATTTTTCCCGATTTACATCCCACTTCGTAACTAGATCCCCCTCTTGCAAGGTATTTTCTTTAGCTTTCTTGTCAAAGGACCTCTTGACTAAGGTATGAGCTCTAATTGGGAAACTCCGGTGATATAGATAATAATGCTTCTTTGCTTATAGACTAGCATTTATGGAGAGTTTCTATTGACCTCTTTAGTGTTATCCTATCAGCCCACAAGGATGATTTGAGCTTTGAATGCCATATTCTCTAGTTTTTATCCAGTACTCCTTATGATCTTCAAAAAAAAAAAATTGTGGACTCTTCCGGCCATTATCCCGAGGGTAATAGTTAGAAGAAGTGCTCAAATAGATTTTGTTCCTAACAGCCCATTATTTGTTCTTGGGACCTAGTAATGATAGAGCATTGTCTGCGATATGATATTTTTCTGTACACCGAACCTTGTCATTATGCCTTTATAAAATTATAGTATGGTAGACTTGTTTCCTTCCTTGATTGCTACCGACTCGATCCATTTGGTGAATTATTTTTTGTTGTTAGGATCCACTTTGACGTTGGCTCAAATTCGACTAACGACCCCAATGAGGTATAATCTACATTACATGAATGACTCGGTCAACTTAAATAAGATGTAATGGAATTTTTGCTATCCTTTCTTTTCCTATGAAGACTGGAAATGTTTTACATTTCTTAATCCAAGTGTGTGAGTCATTGAACACCATGGACCAATAATAACCTTCCTTTGTTAACTTGAGATTTTTCACCCATAGGGAAAAATGACCTCCGTCGTCTTCATCATGAAACTCTTGTAGCAAATTTTCAACCCGATTAGCTCCAATGCACCTAAATAAAACTCCATTAATGACCTTCTTGAACAAAATCCTCTCGATAAACACATATGGGATGGCTTGAAGTATGAAATATCTCATCTTTGATTTTCCCATTTCGGAGGGAAATGACATTTTTGTAGGAAATGTATCATGTATTGAGTCCAAAAAGGAGTAGGCACATTATCATTTTCTTGTTCGTGATTATCCCGTAACACCAAAACAACCTCCTTTTCATCCTTTGTGTCAATCTGTTGACTTGAAGACAATTTTTCACACAATCCCTTTCCATGGACCACTTTAGTGAGCTTGATCTAAATCTCATATTCAATGACACAAGTGTTCCATCCTACTTGCTTCTCATTCAAATCCTTTTTCAAAAGGAATTCCTTGACTCTCGCATGGGATTCTAGCAGCTTAATTCTATTGTTTAAAACCAAGTGTTTGAATTTTTGTAAACTCCCGATGACTACAAGAAAATATTTCTCGGTGAAGGAGTACCTAACTTCATAGTCCTCTAATTCTTGACTCAAGAAAGAAATAGGTTGTTCGAGATCTCCCTTTTTTCTCTACCAAGATTGTGGAAATTATGTCTAAACCACCGAAAGCATAGAGCATGAAGTCTTTGGATAAATCTGGGTTGATGAGATTTGGAGCTCAAGATATGACATCCTTGATAGCCTCAAAACTTTATTTACCTTCCATGGTCCACTTAAATGCCATGATCTTTTTCAACATTAGCATTATTGGCTTGACAATATTAGCAAAATCAAGCATAAACATGCTTACAAAATTGATTCTCGCTAAGGAAATCTAGAGATATTTTTTATGACTTTGAAATGGCAATTTTCAAATTGTTTTAACCATTTATGGATAAATTGTCAATCCTTTTTGAAACAATGTGACCTAAGAGCTTGCCTTCATGAGCTAGAAATATTTATTTCTTGATTTATGGGAACTCCAAACCTCCCACACCTTTCGAATACGTGTATAAGATGTTCAAGGTGGCTTTATTTATTCTTTTAAAATATGGTGATGTCATCAAAGTATACCAAATATATATTGTTTATCAACCCCTTTAATGTCATGTCCATTTGTCATTGAAATGTTGCTCCAGCGTTTAACAACCCGAATGAAATTTTTCTATAGGCATAGGTGACCCATTTAGTGGTTAAATCCATATCAAAATTATCATCCTCTTTCACCATTATCTCGATTGAAGCCCGAGTATCCATAAAGGATAGAGAATCTTTCGAATCAAGCTACTACCTACAATATTTTATCCATTTATGGGAGTTGATAGTGGTGTTTTAAATATGCCATGTTTAGGTCTTGAAAATCTACACAAAACCCGATCTCTCCATTCTTTTTCATGACTCACAGTATCGGGTTTGTAACCCAACTTGAATGCTTAATTGGAAATATGATGTTTTCCTCTATCAACTTATTGAACTCTTACTTCATGATAGTCCGAATGTGTGGGTTGATTGGTCTTTGTTTATGCCCGATAGGCTTAGTATAAATATCTAGCTAAATTGTATGTTGTGGTAGTTTAGGACTAAACCCATATAGGTCCTCATAGGTCCATGTGAAGAAATCTTGGAACTCTTGGTAAAGTTATATGAAATCTAATTTTTCTTCTCGGTGCTCACTCGCCAATTTGTAGGGTTGTACCATTTCCAACCGCAATGAGTTATTAATTTTCCCCTTTGACCTGGGATATTTGATTTCTCTTTTCAAAAAATTCATTAGAATTCAAGATTGAATCTAATGTCACTAAGCATTTTAGGATCTTGAATGTCTATAGCTGCACTACTTGATCCTTGTATTACTGCTTCTAATTTATCTTAATTCCTAGCCGAGAACTCCACCTCTTCTTCACAAGAAGTTATTGTCTGGAAATGCAGGAATTACAACTACCTTGATATGGGGCTATTTTTTTCCCTCTGGATACAATCAACTACATCAAATGTTGCACTAATGGTTGCAAGTTTTTCTCGTAACATCTTCCATTTCTTTATCAAAACCGAGAAGGGTGAATTTTGTTTACCCATTCATATAAAGTCAACTCTAGAATGAATTCAACTTTAGTACTTGTTTCCAGATCATTTAGACATTGAACTCGATCAAAGGATGAGCAATTTACATTAATTTTACTTGGCACATAAAGCCTAATGTGTAACTTTGTAATTGGTTTTTAACCCTGTTTGTTTCCTTAGCTCTGTATCTAGAGTTTTGAAAATCATGTGTGACCAGTCTAAAGATAGGTACCAAAAATTTTTGGTAGTGAATTCTCTTGACAAGAATAATGTAAAGAGTGGTGGAAGGTCAATAATGGAAAAATATTGCAAAATCAGTAACATTTGGGCAAGCATGTAGTGTGAAACTTAACCCTTTGATAATACCAACTATTTCCACTATTATCCCATCTAATTACACTACCCTCTTAGGACTAGATTGTACTTTAGGCCCACTTAGTCGAGCTTATCTACTTCGGCATTACTTAGTTGTTTGCACCTAAATCGATCATGAAATTGTGTACCTGTGCTATTTTTAATGATTAATGATAGATAGAATGGCGGAGGTTTCAAATTATTACTTGTTTGACCCCATATTGTTCTACTAAATAAGTTAGAACTTTCTCTTGTCTTTGGTTTGATCCTTTCGAGGAAGATGAATTGGGCATTATCGGTCACAACAAATCCCATTATCCTAGGATTTCAAAGAAGTCCCACATGGAGATACTCACATGTGTCTTCTTCATTCGATCTATAATGTTGAAATGAGATGGATTATATTTTTCCTTCCCATTACTTGGATTAATATTTTCATAAGCTTGAATAGGCACATGAGCTATTTTACTAGATACTTTAGGCTGATTTTGTGTAGTCAAAGAAACATTTGTATTGCTACCTCCTTGTGGGGTGAGAGTAGTTTGAGAAAAAATCACACTAGATGACTTCCTTATTCTATGTTCCTCCTTTTTTTATTGTATGTTAATGGAAACACATTCGAAAGGGGGTTGATTAACTCTACAATATTCCTCCATTTTTCAATTGACCAATGTGGTTTCTTTGGGAGGTGTTGGAACATCCCCAAGGTGTGGGACCTTGTTGCCTTGGGATGAACCTGAGAGAAGGTCAACTTCCTTTGGAACTTGAGGGCACCCAATTTAAGATCGATGTGTAAGGCTAAAAAAACTTTAAAATGACTCTAATCTACTCAATTTATGAGGTTCAGGGTTAGAAATAACAAATAAGGAAAATACGGTGATACACCAAGAGTATAACTAGATAATTGTATGATCTTCACACCGGAAAAGGGTTAACTTAGAAAGGATAAAAGAAACCATCACAATCTAATTCACTTATGCTATTTAGATAGGGAAAATAATAAACCACAAACAAAATAGCATACATTCCCTTGTAAGACCCCAAACATACCTAACAGATAGATCAAATCTATTCGAATACACAATCAACAAATCATGACAATATAAGATATGCACATGTCAAACATCCCTTTTCTCCTATGACAGTTAATGATAATGTAACTTTATAATAAAAGGAATATAATATTTCCACAATTGATATTCAAGATAACCACATCATTCTCCCACAGATTGAAATAAGATATTATGAAATAAAGGTGAGTTAATCACTTACACTAAGGAATTGCACATCACAAAGCATACATTGATCAACTATTAACACAATAAATCAGACATTTCATGGAAAAATATTGTTCTAAATATAATTGAAAGGCTCCAAAGTATTCAAAGCACTCTTCCAAGCTTGAAGAGTAACTTTCCCAATGATATATCTAATTAAACTTTATGCACTTAACTATTTATAAGTTTTTAGGTTGAGCCATTACAGCTGGACCTTAACTAACAAGTTACTAAAAATAGAATGTAATTAAGTTCCAGGAACATGCTCCCATAAAAATTGTTGCAAAGGTTTGACTCAGTCAACCTTGCAACTTTGACTGATCCAGAGCTTAGAACTGTCCTTTCATGGCCGCCTAGCTTTAGCTTGGCATCCTACAACACATTTTCCTTCTTTTGTTTTCTCCTACTCTTTCTCCCACACAGTCATCGATTTGTAATCAATGAAACATTTGATGATTCCTTGTACTTCCTCTTCTTCTGGTCCACATGCGTAATGATTCACCACATCCGTTATTTCAATCTCTTGCCACTTTAGCTGGAATCCTTTTGAGTTTACTCACCACTTTCTTAATTGACTTATGAAATTTTGGCATGAAACCAACCTATCAATTGAATCACTATTGAAAGTCCTAGTTACCTCATCATCTTTCTTCACCAAATCTTTGAAATTTGACTTAATTTGATCCACTAGAAGGGCATCAATATTCTCATTGAAAAATTTTGCAATTGATATTATCAAACTCTTCGAGATATCATTTAGAGCATCCATTATTTCCACATGTTTTTCATCAATTTCTTAATCAAATCTTGTAACACATGGGATCTAAATTCCATAGCCTTTGAAATTCAAACAACTTGGAAATATCATCAATTACTTCTTCTTGAAGAAGTAGATCTAGATCCTCTCTCTAATCTCACCCCATGTGGTCAAATTCAGATTCAAATTATTGTTATCTTTAGAGAAGACTTCATCCATCCTATGAATGGAGGATCTTTTGGTTTGCAAATCATTATATAATTCAATACTTCTTTGATCAAAGGATTAGCTTCTTGAAGCATGCATTCCATCCATCCATTCATTGATCTTCCCTTTTGACCTATCTTCTCAATCTCATGATATGAAATATCATCCTAGAGTGGAAGAAATTTTCAGAGAGTAGTAGTAGTTGAAGGATCAGTGGTTGGAGTGGGTTGTGTTACTTTTCTCAACAAAGTAGTGAGTTGTTCAACCTTTTCTTTTAGTTCATCCTTGGAAGCTTTATCTTTATCATATTTCTCAAAAAATTCCCGAGAGCCATTTTCACATCTTGTTTGGCACCTCATGTGTTTCACCTTACCTAGTGAAAATATGGAAATTTGATAGTCTGTTGTTGTGATAGTTTCTTTAGTCTTTCCCTCAATGGGAGTAGCAATTTCCATGAATCTCTCTCTCCTAATTGGTTTTATAGATAAAATGAGAGATGATTTTGGCCATTTGGCATCTCTCTCGGAGTAGGTTCCAACACACTTAGATCTATTACATCTACCAGAGGCACCTTCTTCTTTTTGTTTTGGAGTTTGGTGATATAACCATTTTGGTATAAGCAGATGTAGATGGAAGTGACATGACCGATTCAACACTGGAGCACTAGATAACACAATAACACTAGTAACATTAGTTGGAAATGAAGTGGAGGTGGTAATGATGGATGGGGTGGATGTGAGAATAGCCATAAGAGTGGATACAATGAGGCTAGAAGTTGAAATGGAAGGAAATGAAAGTTGTAGAGGGAGTGAAGTGGAAACTAGGAGACCCAATCATTTCCCTACTGAGAGGACAGGAAGGGATGAAAATACTTGGGCCATGGATGGGGATGGAAAAGAAGAAATGAGTGTAGAGGTGAAGGTAATGATAGAGGAAGTGATAATGGCAAGAGAAGGAGGGATGGAAGATTTTGTGATACAACTGGAGAATCAATAACCTCGACAACTTCTGATATTGGTATTGTAGAGGACACAACCTTGGAAGTAGGGCCTTGGAAAGAGAGGAACTTCCAACAACAAATGAAATATTCTTAGGAATTATATTGGCCTTTTGGGTAGACCTTTCCCTTTTGTGGGTGTAGGAAGACTCATTGTTGGTTGGGCTTCTATTCTTATAGATTGATCCAACCCTTTGGGTGAAATTCCCAAGGTATCCAACCAATCATATGTTCTTTGTAAAATGGGTCCCACCCTTTCCTTAGTATTACAACTTTCCTCTTGATACCAATCGATCCATGAAAATGGTTGATTGAAACATTTGTTATCCTTGTATATTGGATCCAATACTTCTTCCTCATCCTCCATCTCCTTTGGAATCTCTACAATACCAAACTATCTAACCTCATCCAAAGTCAACCTTTCATATTCTCATTTCTTGATAATGAACTCATCCCGACAAAGTGAATCCAAATATCCTCTAGTTGAGGCATGTGAGAACTGGATAAACCCATTTCACTGAACTTTACCCCAATAGTCAAAATTGGTTCTGGGATGAAAGGTTCGCAAAGTCACTTCAGACATTTTGCATCCACATTCTTTTCTTTATAAATATTGGCACAAGTATATCTTACCGATTGAAATGGGAAACTGGACTCCCACCTTATGTCATTTGTTTTAGATTTTGTGATAATCCAACAATTTTCAAACCAACTCTAACAAAACCCATTTATCAAGTAGGGCATCTTGGTAACTTTTGGGGCACCCACAAAACCTAGGAATCCTGATGTATGTAAATGTTGGAAACTAAAGATAAATGGCTCCCCACTCTCGTACTTCTTTGAAAGCCTCATCATAAATCCTTGATTATACAAATCCTTGTCAAAATGATAAAGAAGAACAATGAAGAAGGCATCATTGACTCTACAAAAATGTTTCTTCCCTCATCCATCATGATTTGAGGATAAAAATCAAAAATATGTGATGCACTTCTAACACCTTTGGTATTTAACCCATTAAATTCCCCCATGGCAGCTATAACATAGACCAAGAAAGAAGTCATGTAAAATTTTTTGGAAGACAAGACTTTACTCAATTGAAAACAAATAGAGTTGTTGATATGCTCTCCCCATCGTATGAATTATTTGTTTTTTAATAGTGGAAATATGTAAAGAACATCCATTCCTAAAACTCTTTTATAGAAGCAAGACCTAAAACTCTACTCAACAACACAATGAGATCATTTACTTCTTGGATGAAATATGATCGAAACATATCTTAGGAAACTTGGTGACACTTGGCCAAGTAGCTCTTCATCATGACCTCACACACAATTTGGTTTCCTTGTCCCAATGTTCATTGTAGCTTTGGGTGAAATTGTGGCATAGTCCTCAACATCTAGGAGTTTAAACAAAATCTTCAAAGAAATTAGAGTCCAATCGAATTATGACCTTTCCATCATCATTCCTCACCATTCTAGAATCTTCATCAAAATGGGTTACGGCCAAGACAAATTGGGACAATGCATGGATGTAGGAAAATGGCAAGTGAGAGCAAGCCCATTGTCATATATAGCCTACATCCAAGACTTCTTGTTAGGAGCTCTCAACCTTGCCCAGAAGTTTGGAAAATCTACCTTGCCCAAGATCGGTATCTCCAATATTTCCTAAGTATTGAAGAAAGACATGAATGAGGAGAAACTCCTAAAAATGTATATTTCATCTTTTCTTTTCCTTTTGATGAAGAGGTTGACATTAAGTTCAGATTCAGAATCAAAAAATGGCCTTTGGAAATTTTGTAACAAATACTATAAAACTCGAAATCCGAAATGACAAAGTCGAAAGTTTGAAAAGGATTCTAACTCTAAAGAACAAACCTCTCGAAAACACAAAAAGATAGACCTCCTAAAACTCCAAAAAAAAATCAAAAAACCTCAAAACTCTCAAAATCTAAGTTCCAAAAGTTTGAAAAAAAATTAAAAAAAACCTCTCAAAATGAAAACCTCTAAAACTAAAAAAAAATTCAAAAGAACCTCCAAAACCTCAAAAATCAAACCTCCGAAAAAACAATATGTGAACTACGAATTTTCAATGAAATGAGCAAGGAATGAAAATCAAATACTTGTAGAGATCTGGAAGAAATTATCATGCAATTTAGATTAGATGCCTGCATACATATTGGATTTTTTAATTGTGGAAATCAGGAAACATTTTAAGGAAAACATGGTGGATGATGAGGGTTCCATTTAAAATAAGAAAAAGGAAGAACAAAAGAAAATAAACAAGGAAGAAAACCCAAAATAATCATAAACCAAGAAGAAATAACCAAACAAAATTACCTTGAAAATGACACCTCGAAAGTACAAAGAGTTCGGTAAAAATCAGAGTGTCAGAGAAAAAGTCAAGTGAAAATGATAGATAAAAATGAGTTTATATAGAAAAACCAAAATTAATGCCCAAAATCGACACGTGGGGAGGTTGGTGAGAATTAAATGCCCATAGAAACCCCGAAGTTCCAAAACCCAAAACCCAAAGTTCCAAAATTTTGGAACTTCAAAGTTTTGGACTTTGGAACTCGAGAGAGATAAATTTTATGAAAAGATGATGGAAGACTCAAAACCCAAAGTCCAAAGTTCCAAAATTTTGGAACTTTGAGTTTTGGAATTTGAAGTCAAAGGAGAAATATCAAAATGAAGGTATGGAAGACTCAAACCTCGAAAGTATAAAGTTCCAAAATTTCAAAACTTTAGACTTTTGGATTTAGAACTCCAAGTCAAAATTTTCAAAAAGAGACAAGACTTCCAAACCCAAAGTCCAAAAGTCCAAAGTTTTGAAATTTCAAAATTTCAAGAGTTTGGATTTTGAAACTTCAAGTCAAATTGAAAATTTAAAAATTTCCAAAGGAGACTTCCGAATCCCAAAAAGGAAAAAATTTTTGAATTTCAAAAGTTTAGAACTTTGGAATCAAAATTTTTATTTTGGTAAGTTCCTTGAAAAGAAAACCTTCGAAATCCAAAATTTCAAAATTTTGGACTTTGAGTTTTCAGAGAACTTCAAAATTTTTAAAATTTTTAGAAGAAATTTTGAATCAACTTTTAACATCTTATTTTCAAGGTAAGATTTAAAGGTTAACATTTTTGTGACCTCCAGGGAATGCTTTCCTATGCTAAGATTTTAGGCCAAGTAGCCTTATACAAACCATTGGGAAAAAGAGTCCTGAAAGAAAACTACATTCAGAGCACAAAAAAAAAAAAAAAAAAAAAAAAAAACATCAATGTGTGCAAAGCACTTGGAGGAAAATTCAAAAAATGAACACTGTATAGGGTGGAATGATCTCAAAAGCAAGCTTTGAGATGTATCCCATTCACATGAATGGGAAATTCTTCTCCATTGAGCTTGGATAGATGAAAATAATTCACCTCTTTACAACTTGTGATGATGTATGGCCCACTCCAGAGAGCATCAAACTTGGCGTGTTTTCCTAGTTTGGCTCTATCTTCATCCCATTTGAGAACTAAATCTCCTCTTGAAAATTCCTGTCGGATGCTTTCTTGTCAAAATATTTCTTAACCTGAGCCTGATGTTGCTCCAAAGTCTTCATAGCCCTATTTCCGTACTTCTTCCAATTCCATGAGTTCAAAACAAACCTTATGGTCAAGGAATCATTCTCCATAACCTCAAGTTGATGAGCTAACTCTAAAGAAGGTAACTCCAAGGAGAGTGGAAGTTTTTCTTCCCTTCCATATACAAGCATGAAAGGAGAATTCCCGATGGCCCTTTTAGGTGTGATTTGATCTGCCCATAAGGTAGTCTTAAAGTTGTGTATGCCAAGTCCTCTGTTAGTCTCCATTGTGCATTTGATAATCCTTATGAGGTTCTTTTTATAGACTCAGCCAATCCATTTCCTTGTGGATAGTAATTGGATGAAGTCTTGAGGTAGACCCCATTCTTAACAACCCATTCACTCAACTTTAGACCAAGAAAAGCCATTGCATTTTTTGAAATAACTATAAATGGAACACCAAACCTTGTCATTATACCTTCAAGAAATCAAGAACTACCTTCTCATTGCTTTCTTTCAATGCTATGTTATTGCCTTTTTCCATCGAGTAAAGTAGTCCTTATGGTAATAAGGACCCATTTATGTTCATCACTGGATGGAGGATTAATCATTCAATGAAATCCAACCCCCATTGAATGAAAGGTTGATCCACTTGAATTGGATGTAGTGGAAGAGATGTCAACTTCTATTTTCCAATGAAAAGGGCACATTCCTTACATTTCTTACCCAGAGATGGGCATCTTTGAACAAATCTATCCAATAGTAACCGACTCACATGATCTTGTAGTTTTTTCATAGAGAAATGTCCTCTAGATAGGCCATTGTGAAACTCTTCTAGTATCTTACTTACTTACCTATTCCGGTCTCACACAACGAAAGAGAACACCATTCAAATCCTTTTGAAAGAGAACATTATCACCTAGACATATGGAATAGACTGAAGATGGAAGGTCCATCTTTGAATTTTATCCATGTTCATAGGATATACTCCCGAGAAAAGGAAATTCTTCATCTTGGATAACCAATCAACTTGATCATCACTTTCATCAGTATTGAAAGAGTGTAACATCTTCATCACCTTTGGATTCCATGTCTGCAGCAAGTTATTGACACAAACCTTTACCTCTGACAAGTTTAGTAACTTTGATGTGTACATCATATTCCATCACCTTCATGATCCATCAACACACTTTTCATTCATCTCTTTGTTCAACAAAAAGTCCTTGACACTAGGATGAGACACCATCAGGTGAATTTTGTTGTTGGACAACATGTGCTTGAATTTCTTCAGAGCTTGAATAACTACAAAGACTTGTTTTTCAACAAATGAATATTTGAGCTCATAGTCCTTTGAGGGATTGACTGAAAAAAAAATTGGCTGCTCCATCAAATCATCATTTTTTGAGTAAGGATACCTAAAATGCTCTCTTGACCTAAAAGCATAGAGGATAAAATATTTATCAAACCTGGGGTTCACTAGTGTTGGAGCCTGAGAAATGGCCATTTTGATGGCTTCAAAAAACTCTCTTCCCTCCTTTTTGTCCATGAGAAAGGCATATTTTCTTTAGCATAGTTGTCAGTGGTTTAGCCAATTCTGCGAATTGGGGAATGAATCTCCACATGAAATTTATGGTGCCTAGAAAAATTTGGAGTCCCTTTTTATGACTTGGGGGAGAGAGATAAAATTGAGAGAATCTTGGATAGATTGATTGATAGTCCTTCCACTGAAACAACATGTCCCAATAGCTTTCCCTTGTGCACTACAAAAATACACTTTTTAGGTTGAGTGAAACCCCGAATTCCCTACACCTTCGGAAAAACTTTTCTAGATGTGTGATGTGATCACCTACATGCTTAGAGTATATAGTTATATCATCTAGGTAAACCAAAATGATATCATTGATTAGTCCTTTAAATTCCATGTCCATGGCTCTTTGAAAAGTATCCCCAACATTAGACAATCCGAATGGCATTTTTTATAAGCATACATGCCCCACTTGGTGGTGAAGGCCATTTTAAATTGATCAGATTCTTGAACTAGAATCTGATTATAACCTGAATAACCATCGAAAAGAAAACCTCTGAGCTCCTGCCACTGTTTGAAGAATTTCTCCATTGATGGAAGAGGATAATGATCTTTCAATGAGGCATGGTTCAGATCTCTGAAATCCACGCACAACCAAATTTCTCCATTTTTCTTCCATACAAGAACTAGATTGGCCACCCAAGATGAATGCTTAATAGGAAAAATTATATACATGCCTCTATGATTTTGGTTAGCTCCTTTCTCATTAGTGGCTCGATTTTGGGATTAATCGGCTCTCTTTTTTGCGAACTCGGGCTTGCATGAGGGTCAGTTTGATAGTATGTTGTGCTAGCCCTAGATCAAAACCACGCAGGTCCTTATAGCTCCATGCAAAAATGTCATGATAATCTTGACACAATTTGATGAAAGCTTCCTTTTCTTCAGAAGTACATACTTTACCAATCTTTAAATTTTTTCACTTGCCACTTCAACCTCTTCAAAATCATCTTCTTTGACCACCATGTTTGAGTTTCTATTTTTGGCTTGATCATCTGAATTGAAGATGGATTCTAGAGTAACTAATCCTTTTGGTAGCTTGTTTTTTTAATTGAATGATTTGATCACCATATGCTTCTTGCAACTTAGCTTGACCTTTTGTGGAAAACTCCACCTCTGCTTGTAAAAAAGACAATTTATTGGTCACTATCAAACACTTACTAGCTACTTACATTATCAGGGACTATGGGTCAAACCACTATTTTGATAGATTACTTTCCTTCTTTTTTGATATCAACCAATATGTCGTATTGTGAACCAATTGTAGCAAGCCTATCAACATCTTGGTTTTATTTTCTAGGAACAACATGGATCCCAAAAGCTTTGAAATATTTGATCAAATCCTGACTCGATTCTTGTATGATCTTAAGAGATCATTTTTGATGCACTACATGTCATCACTTGATGCAAACCAACTCACTATCTCCAAAGATAGTCAAAGCCTTGATTCCTCTCTTTTGAGCTAGCTTGAATTCCTTGTATGAGGGCCTCATATTCAGCGACATTATTAGTGTAACTAAATTGCAACCAAAAAGATGAGAAGTATTTATCTCCTTCTGGAGAAATTAACATAACCCCAACACTAGATCCATTTTTACTCCTCGAGCCATCAAAAACAATTTCCACAATCCTTCAAAATTGCTTTGTGTTTTGACAAATTGTGGTATGATCATACCTTCTTCGTGAATGTAATATGTACCAATTGTTTCTTCCAAAATAGAAAAAATTCTTCCTCTTCCTAATAAATCAACGTAGGGATTATATTGATGATCTACACTTACTCATCTAACACCATATCAGGAACTTCCTCTACAAGAGTAGTTGGTTCATGATCAACATCTTCTTCTTCTGGGTCACCAATGGCATAATTCCCATTTATGGGACTAGTAGTGTAGGGCTCCACATGATTATGGAAAATTGGTTTTTGCTCTTATAGTCACCTTTGTCATCATGTACCGAGTTCTGAGGATCATATGTGACCAATCGATGATAGGTAACCACCCATCTTGGCAGTGAAATCTCATGATAGGAAGATGGCGAAGAGAGGAGGAAGATCGATAACTAATATGTCTTGTGTGAACAAAAAATTGGGGCACACATGGATGGTAAGATGGAGTCCTTTGATGACTCAATGGTCTAAACTATTATACCATCTAACTAAACAACTCCCCTAGAGATTGGAGTATATTGTATTCCCAACATGTCTGCAATCTACTTGGGCATAACAAAACTATTGACACCAGAATCAATCATGTAATTATGCACCAAATGATCACCAATGATCAGGGAAATATAGAATGGTGGTGGTTTTTGGCCTTAGGAATAATTTTCCCTTCTAGTTGGCAACTTTTTGCAAATTTACTCCATGACCCGATGATCCATCAGTTGTACCAAAATTGTTCAAAGCCTCTCGCAACAAATTTATTTGAGAAGGAATCGAGAGTGCATCCCACATAGTAATGCTCAAGTTGGTCTTCTTCATTTGTTCTACAATACTAAATGGAATTGCTCCTACTTTTTGAAACTTCTTTGGGCATTAGAGTCCTCTTTTGGAAAATGCTTATTGGGTATCATGACACCTGAAGAACCTTCCTTCCTTGTGGCTTGACTAGCAGTTTTCGAGTATTTCTTTCCACATCCTTATCAACCTATGCCGCTCATGTGATGAGGTTGTGAAGTAGATGCTTGATCAACCTTTGGAAGATTGGATTCCATTTCCTTTTTAGAATGATGAGTATTTTATGCTACTGATGAAGCATCTGTATTCACCCCACAAAAATCATTTGTTTGCCAATTTAACAAAGTGGTTTCTTTGGATGATACTGTGGATGATCTGGTATTTCCTATGAGGATGATTTCTATTGTTAGCTCTAAAGGGGTAGATATGCTTTAAACCATAAGGGCTTGGCTAAGAACTCCATTAGGGAAAAAGTTTTGATTGTGAGGTGAGAACAAGGATAACACCATTCATAATCTTGAACTAGATTATTTTGGACAGAACTATAGCTTTAGAATGAACTAGAAGAGGGGTTTCAAAAAATTTAAGGCTTAACATTCGTAACTTGATTCTATAACTTGGTTTTTGAGGTTGATTATTTCCTTGAAAGGGAGGACAATTCACTTGGTACTTGATTTTGTGGCTGATATGGGTGATTGTATTGACTTTTTTTCCTTTTGAGTGCAATGAGCTCATTCCCAAAAGTTTGCATAGTAATGACTTGAATTCAAATAGGTCATTTGAAGGAGGAAGGATGACTGATTGATTGGATTTTTTTGGAATGGGGAAATGGAATGGATAGTATTTTAAATTTAGGAGATAAGACATGGTGATCCTGTGGCAGCTATCTTTCCTACTTAATTAAGGAATTTTCAACTCTTATGGAAATTTCATAGCATCAGATAATATAGTCCCTCCCATAGAATGGATCATCACAACTATATCATTATTCAAATCCCGTAAATAATACAAGAATGCATTGTTTGGAGAAGGTTTTATGAGTGTTGGAATCCTATTCCAAGTCTTTTGGAACCGAAAATTGAAATCACTCATGTATTCTTGGGGAGCTCACTTTATAGTAGTTAGTTGTTCCAAAAGTGATAGGTGATCACTTTTGTCTTCAAACTACTTGCAAATATTTTCCCCTAACTCATCCCAAGTGGTAATAGTCCCAACCTCAAACCTCAAAACCATTGAAGTGTTTTTTTCCTTTAAAAGAAGTAGTGAGAAGTCTAACTGCCAACATTGTCCTCCATGATATACTATGTACTACACAAAAAATACTGGCTATATCGAAATATGTTCCACTAAAGAGTAACAGTTTCTCTGTATAAAAGGGTAAACTTTTGAGAGTTGTCAAAGGTATAGGATCACTTTGAGCTAAAAGAAGAGGACTTTGGCATTGAAAGGGGGAAGACTTGATTCCATCACCATTCTTCGAGGTCTGATTATTCTCCGAGTGGAGGAAATCTTTCATCGTGGGAGGAGTTGAAACCCCCGGGGAGATGTTGTGATGAAGTCTGAAATGCCTCTTCTTCTTCTTGGAGGAGACAAGGATAATTCAATATGCTGATAATTTTCTCTTTCTGAAGAAAAGCTCTTGTCTAAATTCTTCACATATATTAACACACTGAGATATAAAATCCAGAGATATGGAGTCACTAGGTACTTTGAGTTATGAAAATATGAAGAGAAGTACCAACTCTCTTTGTCCCACGAGCATGCCAAAAAATTTATCATGGATCATGCACCCATTAAATTTTTGAAGATCCATGCAATGTTGGAACATCCCCAAGGTGTGGGACCTTGTTTCCTTGGGATGAACCTCCATGGAGAAGGCTGAATTCCTTTGGAACTTGGGGCACCCAATTTAAGATCGATGTGCAAGGCTAAAACACTTTAAAATGACTCTAATCTACTCAATTCATGAGGTTTAGAGTTAGAAATAAAATAAATGAAAATACGGTGATACACCAAGAGAGTATAATTAGATAATTTTTGATCTTCACATTGGAAAGGGTTAACTTAGAAAGGATAAAGAAACCATCACAATCTAATTCACCTTATGCTATTTAGATAGGGAAAATAATAAACCAGACAAAATAACATACATTCCTTATAAGACCCCAAGCATACCTAATAGATAGATCAAATTTGTTCAAATACACAATCAATAAATCATGACAATATATGATATGCACATGTCATACATCCCTTTCTCTATGACAAGTTAATGATAATGTAACTTTATAACAGAAGGAATATAATATTTCACAACTTGATATTCAAGATAATCACATCATTCTCCCACAGATTGAAATAAGATATTCTAAAATAAAGGTGAGTTAATCACTTATACTAAGGAATTTGCACATCACAAAGCATACATTGATCAACTATTAACACAATAAATAGATATTTCATGAAAAATATTGTTCTGAATATAATTGAAAGGCTAAAAGTATTCAAAGCACTCTTCCAAGCTTGAAGAGTAACTTTCCCAAATGATCTATATATCTTTAAACTTTATGCACTTAACTATTTATAAGTTTTAGGTTGAGCCATTACAATTTGGACCTTAACTAACAAATTACTAAAAATAGAATGTAATTAAGTTCTAGGAACATGCTCCCATAAAAATAGAAAAGTAGTTGCAAAGGTTTGACTAAGTCAACCCTACAACTTGGACTGATCCAGAGCTTGGAACTATCCTCCATGGCCGCCTAAGCTTAGCTTGGTCCTGCAACATCTTTTCCTTCTTCAATTTTTCTCTGTTCTTTCTCCCACATAGTCATCTGATGCTTGTAATCAATGAAATGCTTGATGATTCCTTGTACTTCCTCTTCTTCTTTTGGTCCACATGCGTAATGATTCACCACATCTATTGTTTCAATCTCTCTTGCCACTTTAGTCTAGAATCCTTTTGAGTTTACTCACCACTTTCTTTAGTCGACTTGTGAAATTTTTGACATGAAACCAACCTGTCAATTGAGTCACTATTGAAATTCCTAGTTACCTCATCATCTTTCTTCACCAAATCCTTGAAATTTGACTTAATTTGATCTACTGGAAGAGCATCAATATTCTCATTGAATAATTTGCAATTGATATTATCAAACTCTTCTGAGATATCATTTAGAGCATCCATTATTTCCACATGCTTGTCATCCAATTTATTGATCAAATCTTGTAACACTGGGATCTAAATTCCATAGCCTTCTAAAATTCAAACAACTTGGAAACATCATCAATTACTTCTTCTTGAAGAAGTAGATCTAGATCTTCCTCCCTAATCTCACCCCATGTGGTCAAATTCAAATTCAAATTATTATTATTATCTTCAGAGAAAGCTTCATCCATCCTATGAATAGAGGCTCTTTTGGCTTGCAAATCATTATATATTTCAACAATCTTATGTGATCAAAGGATTAGCTTCTTGAAGCATGTGTTCCATCCATCCATTCACTGATCTTCCCTTCTGACCTATCTTCTCAATCTCATGATATGAAATATCATCAGAGTAGAAGAAATTATTAGAGTAGTAGTAGTTGAAGGATCAAGTGGTTGGAGTGGGTTGTGTTACTTTTCTCAACAAAGAAGTGAGTTATTCAACCTTTCACTTTTAGTTCATCCTTAGAAGATTTATCCTTATCATATTTCTCAAAAAAATTTGAGAGCCATTTTGCACATCTTGTTTGGCACCTTCATGTGTTGCCTTACCTAGTGAAAATCTAGAAATTTGATAGTCCGTTGTTCCGTGATAGTTTCTTTAGTCTTTCCTCAATGGGAGTAGAAATTTCCATGACTCTCTCTCCTGATTGGTTTATAGATAAGCTGGAGATGATATTTTTGCCATTTTCCTATCTCCTCGAGTAGGTTCTAACACACTTAGATCTATTACATCTACTAGAGGCACCTTCTTCTTTTTTTGGAGTTTGGTGATATAGCCATTTTGGTATATGACATGATGCATACCATGGAGATGTCATGTGTAACATTAGTTGGAAATGATTGGATTCAACATAGAGAGCACTAGATAACACAATAGCACTTGGTAACATTAGTTGGAAATGAAGTGGAGGTGGTAATGATGGATGGGGTGGATGTGAGATGAAAAAACCATGGAGAGATATAAATGAGGCTAGAAGTTGAGATGGAAGGAAATGAAAATTATAGAGGGAGTGAAGTGGAAATGGAGACCCAATCATTTCCCCTACTGAGAGGATAGGAAGGGATGAAAATACTTGGGCCATGGATGGGGATGGAAAAGAAGAAATGAGTGTAGGAGGAAGGTAATGATAGAGGAAGTGATAATGGAAGAGAAGGAGGGGGTGAATATTTTGTGATACAACTGGAGAATCAATAACCTCAACAACTTATGATATTGGTATTATATAGGGAATACCTTGGAAGCAAGGGGCCTTGGAAAGAGAGGAACTTCCAACAAAAAATGAAATCTTCTTAGGAATTATATTGGCCCTTTGGGTAGGCCTTTTTCCTTTTGTGGGTGTAGGAAGACTCATTGTTGGTTGGGCTTTTATTCTTATAGATTGATCCAACCCTTTGGGTGAAATTCCCAAGGTAGCCAACCAATTATATGTTCTTTGTAAAATGGGCCCCACCCTTTCCTTAGTATTACAACTTTCCTCTACATACCAATCAATCCATGACAATGGTTGATTAGTGATATTGTTATCCTTGTATACGAATCCAATACTTCTTCCTCATCCTCCATCTCCTTTGGAATCTCTGTAATACCAAACTATCTAACCTCATCTAAAGTCAACCTTTTGTAATCTCATTTCCGGATAATGAACTCATCCCGACAGTGAATCCAAATATCCTCTAGCTGAGGCACATGAGAACTGGATAAACCATTTCACTGAACTTACCCCAGTAATCAAAATTGGTTCGAGGATGAAAGGTTCGCAAAGTCACTTCAGACATTTCTACATCCACATTCTTTGCTTTATAAATACTGGCACAAGTATATCTGTTGATTGAAATGGGAAACTGAACTCCCACCTTATGTCATTTGTTCTAGATTTTTTGATAATCCAACAATTTTCCAAACCAACTCTAGAAAAACCCATTTTTAGTAGGGCATCTTGGAAACTTGCTAGGAGCACCCATGAAAAACTTGGAATATGATGTATGTAAATGTAGGAAACTGAAGATAAATGGCTCCCCACTCTCGTACTTCCTTGAAATCCTCATCTGAAATCCTTGATTATACAAATCCTTGTCAAAATGATAAAGAAGAAAAATGAAGAAGGCATCATTGACTCTATGAAAATGTTTGCTTCCCTCATCCATCATGATTTGAGGATAAAAATAAAAAATATGAGATGCACTTCTAACACCTTTGGTATTTAAACCATTAAATTCCCCATGGTAGCTACAACATAGACCAAGAAAGAGGTCATGTAAAAGTTCTTGGAAGACAAGACTTTACTAATTGAAAACAGATAGAGCTACTGATATGCTCTCCCCATCATATGAATTCTTTTTTTTTTAATAGTGGCAATGTACAAGAACATCCATTCCTGAAACTCTTTTAGAAGCAAGACCCAAAACTCTACTCAACAACATGATGAGATCATTCACTTCCTAGATAAAATTTGACCAAACATTGTCTTAGGCAACTTGGTGACACTCTTGGCCAAGTAGCTCTTCATCATGACCCTCACACACAATTTGGTTTCCTTGTCCCAATGTTCAATTGTAGCTTTGGGTGAAATTGTGGCATAGTCCTCAACATCTAGGAGTTTGAACAAATCTTCAAAGAAATTAGAGTCCAATCGAATTATGACCTTTTCATCATCATTCCTCACCATTCTAGAATCTTCATCAAAATGGGATGTTGTGGCCAAGATAATTTGGGACAATGCATGGATGTAAGAAAACCGACAACAAGAGCAAGTCCATTGTCATATATAGCCTACATCAAGACTTCTTGTTAGGAGCTCTCAACCTTTCCCAGAAGTCTGGAAAATCTATCTACCCAAGATCAGTATCTCTAATATTTCCTAAGTCCAAAGAAAGACACAAATGAGGAACAACTCCTAAAAATGTATATTTCATCTTTTCTTTTCCTTTTGATGAAGAGGTTGACATTAAGTTCAGATTTCAGAATCGAAAGAGCTTTTGGAAATTTGTAACAAATACTATAAAAACCCCAAAATGATGAAGTCCAAAAGTCTGAAAAGGATTTAAACTCTCAAAGTGTAAAACCTATGAAAACCTTAAAAATCCAAAGAAATCCAAAACTCAAAATCAAAATCCAAAAAAAAAAAACCCTGAAAACTCAAAAGAAAATCTAATAGAAACTTCCAAAATTCTGAAAAAGGAATCTCCAAAACCCAAAGCTCTCTCAAAATCTCAAATCTCAAAACTCCAAAAAAAAGACCTCAAATTCTGAAATAACAAACCTCGAAAAAAAAATATGTGAAATGAATTCACCGATTACGAAAGCAAGGAATGAGAATCAAACCCTTGTAGAGATCTAGAAGAAATTATCATGCAATTTGGATTAGATGCCTGTACATATTGAATTTTGTGATTGTGAAGATCAGGAAACATTTTAAGGAAAACATGGTGGATGATGAGGGTTCCATTTCCAAATAAGAAAAAGGAAGAACAAAAGAAAATAAACAAGGAAGAAAACCCAAAATAATCATAAACCAAGAAGAAATAACCCAAACAAAGTTACCTTGAAAAAGTTTATATAGAAAAACCCAAAATTAATGCCCAAAAGCCGACACATGGGGAGGGTGAGAATTAAATTCCCATAGAACCCTTCAAAAGTCCGAAGACAAATTTTATGAAAAGATCTAAAATTTTGAAGTTCTAAAATTTTAGAACTTCATAGTTTGAACTTTAAAATTTGTGAGCTCAAATGTTATGAAAAATATGAAGGAAGGAGAGACTCAAACCCGAAAGGTCTAAAGTTCTCTAAATTTTAGAACCTTAGGAGTTTCAGACTTGAACTCTGAAGGAAAAATTTACCAAAATGAAGAAGGAAGACTTCGAAACTCGAAAGTCCGAAGTTCCAAAATTAACTTCGGAGTTTCGAACTTCAAAACACCGAATCAAGAAAATAAAATTCCAAAGGAGACCTCTGGAACTCGAAAATCAAACTTGAATCTTTAGAATTTTGGGCTTTTAGTTTGATAGTTTGTTCCCCAAAAAGGAAACCTCTTGAATTTGAAGTCCAAAATTTCAGATTTGGAGAACTTTAACACATTTTTGTAAACACTTATGGTAAAACTATTTAGTAAGATATTTTGAATTGAATTTTAACATCTTTTTAAAGGTAAGATTTAAAGGTTAACATGTAACGCCATTTATACTCCTTTGTAATATTGTTTTGAGTTTGAACCAACGCTTTTGATGCCTGGGACCTGCATTTAGATCATACAAATGGAATGACTTGGCTACTTGAGGTTGTCACCGGATCGGATTTTGATTTGTAGACTAATTTTTTTGGTCTATTTGATTGAAAAGGAGGCCTACTAGGCTAAGGTTAGGGATGATATGACCTTGAACTTTGATTTTGTTGCCTCTTAAGAGTTACTAGTTCATTCCCTAGGTTCTATACCTACTTTATGACCTCCCGTAACTCTTTTGAAGTACTTGAAGAAGTGGAAGATTCATTCTTACTTTGATTTATGGGGGTGGAATAGTACTCAATTTAGGTGCTTGACTTGTTGTGGGAGTTCCTATCTCTTGATATAGAGGCATAGGTGGCATATGTACTAACTTGGCTTCATGAATCAAACAATTTTCGACCCGATATCTATATTATAAGTTGTTGGTAGCATTGTTCCTCCCATTCACCGTATCATCATTGCTATATTAGAATTTAGGGCCTTCAAGAAGTAGAGGAATGCACCTTCGCAATTGGTCTCATGGCCACTAGGTTCTTATCTCACGTCCTTTGCAATTAGAATTTAAAAGCTGAAATATACCCAATCACCGCGCTTCTTTTGATTGTCGTCAATTTTACACTAAAGACAAATTGTCTTCTCTTTCACCAAATTGATCATAGAGGGATGTACATAGTTGATTCTAATTTGTAATAAACCCTATTTTCATGATCCTACAACATTACAAAACCTTACCCTCAAGGAGGATGCCAAAAATTTGGCCGCAACATCCATCTCATTAATTTCATGTAATGCATAAACATTTGCAATGCCTGATACGGTCAATAGGGGTTGTGATGATTTTTTCCCATGAAGTAGGGAGTGTTTTTTAGTGCCACCCTCGAACTGGATTTTGAGCATTCAGAAAAGTGGACTACTATCTTTAAAGTTGATAAAGGAATTTTTGGTGCTTCGATGAGCCACTATGATCGGTCCGAGGACCCTAGTTGACTTAATGAATGCTCTACTATGTGGAGGCATAGACAATGTATTATACGATGAAGATGGAGATATTTATGGTCTTCCTCCTCCCGTCCCTATTCCTAGAGATAATTCCCAAAGTATACAAATATTCCCTCTTCTCTAGTTTCAAACCTAGTTCGAACTCTTCTCATTTACTTAGGCAACTTGTATTGCTATACCACCACTAAGTTGTATCCTTTGGAGTCACTAGATGTGTTGGGAATTGAGCCTTAAAAGGAAAGGATGTTACCTGTAACACCCACTAAAAACTCTCACAAAGAGAACCAAGAACAACCTAGGTTTAGTTAGAAAATTTATGGAATAATTTTTATTTTTTTAAAAAGTGTTCACAACAAAAATTTTAGAGTCCACTACAACCATTATCAAATCATCTTACAAAACATTAAGAGAGTGAAAGTTATCCGAGTATAGCTAAATTTCCCTTAGGTGATAATCTAACAATTTAAAATTAGATTAACACTAAGCCTAATAATTCTTAATTAAACTCAGAGGGTAAGAAGAGCCAAAACAATTAAATAGGCTAGTTATTTAATTCTACAAGGTTTCAAACAATTAACAAGGTCTAATTGTAAGGGGAGAATACACATTTAAACTAACAGGTAAATTCTCACTTACCCACCCTTAACTATCTTCAAATATTCAAGCCAATTTTTATCATATTTAACGCACTAAAACTTTATGAAAACATTCCCATTAGATAGAAAATTTTCTCACCTTTCCAAAGTGATATAAAGAAGTCCTAACTCCTCATATTTCACAAGTTATGGGCTGACGGAACTTGGGGTGAAAATTTTCCAAAGAGCGGCATGTGGGCCGGGAGGAAAATTTTCCCCAACTCGAGCCTCGCAGACCTCGGAGAGAAATTTCACCAGAGGAGAAAAGCAGACCGGCGAAGTGGGGAAGTAAACTTTTCCCGTGACGCGGGTCGGCTGAGCAAGGAAGGAATTTAGATCTTCTCGCCTTTTTGGGACAAAGGCACATTTTACCTCCACACGCCCGCGAGCCCGTAAGGGGACATGTGTCCAAAAACATCAACACAAAGGGAAGGCGAGTAGCAAGTAAGGATTTAAGACATTTAGTTTTTTGCCGAAAAATGTTAAGGGATCAAAATGACCCGTGCCTCCATCATCACCCAAGGTGTCATGTGTTAAGCCCTAATTCGAGCGGGAAAACAAACTTGTGGGGAAACTTAAGAATTTAATACTTTTGTGATAAAAAGTGCAAAGGCTAAAATTAACTCCGTGCATCCGCCGACATCAGCCCGATGCCACGTGTTAGGCTCTCATTGGCAGCGGCGGCAGAGAAACTTTTAAATTTTTTCCAAAAGAATTTTAAAACGTTAAGGTTGAGAAATCAACCGCTCCTCTGTCTGCCATCTCGTGAAGCCATGTGTCATCCAATCATTGGCTGTGGGGAGGTGGGCAGCAGAGAAACTTTTAGAAATTTTCCCAATTTTTTTTAAAAAAAAAAAGTTTAGTTTGGGGATCATTTGATCTCATTAAGTCTAATTGAATATTTCATTTGTCTCTTATAGATTTGCAGGGTTGTTTTGGACATTTGATAAAAAGGAATTTGCAAAGTATATAGTGAAGTAGAAATGAAGTTTGTACATTTCAAGAACAGAGATTAAACTATCTCTTTTTCCATGTAATAAAAACATTGAATTTATTCCATGCTAGTTTTAAATAGTTTTCTTTCCTTCAATCAAATGATAGAGACAAGAATGCAACTTCTTATTTTTTTCAAAAATAAACATTTCAAATGAGACAGAGTAGTGCAATATTTCTTCATACGTGCTTCCTTTTCACTTTTACAAACAGAGATTTCCTACTATATATTAAACACAAATTTCTAATGGAAATAATATCATATGAACAAGGAAAACACTTCTATTAATTCAAAGGAATCTCTTACAACTTCTTTCCCATTTATTTTCAAAATACAACATACCAAATGCATATCTTTCTTTTCTATTCATAGAACTGAATACAAGATATATTCTTCCATAATCAATTACAAATTTCATAGCTAAAACAGAGTAGTCTTTCCAACACAATAATATACAAGATCATCCACTTCAAGGTGGGAAAGGTTACAAAATAAGTTTCACAAGGGACTATCAGAACTCTATCTTCTTCCTCAATTACAATATACAGAATACAATTTCTTCCACATTTATTCAAAAATAGAAAAAAGTATATCTCTTTCACATTTCAAATTACAACTTTCATAGCCAATACAAAACATCTTTCCATCACAAATAATGTACAAGGTCATCCACTTCAAAGTGGGAAAGGGTTACAATAAGAATAATCTCAACAAGGACTGTCAAACTTGTCTTTTTCTTTGCTCCATAACAACAACATGAATATCCTCCATTTTCTTTATTTCAATTTGATCACAATAGAACAGGGGGAAAGGCAACACTCTCCACCCAACCAAGAAATCTAATGAAGAGGAGAATTTTTCCTCCTTCATTGGCCCCCGAGCCCCAACCACAATGCAATAGAAAATGTGTTTCAACTCATGGAAATAATAGGCTTCCACAACACAAAGACAAATTTCTCATTCAAAACACAATCCAAAAAAAAACTACAATTTGCAACCACAAAAACAAAACAAAAACAATACTCAGGCTTCATCATGTAAGCAAAAGGAGCAAGAAACTATGGGGAATGTTGCTTATGCCTCCCAAAGGGGAAATGGGTATCACAACCCGCTCGAACAAACCACCAAAATATATATCATTTCAAATCCCCTGGCATGCCCTTATGCCTCCCCAAAGTACCCCTTATTCCTCACATTTCCTTATGCCTTCCGAACCTCTTATGGTACCCCATAACGAGTAAAGAAATGCAATCTATTTATTTGTAAGGTGGAACCCAAATCTGAACTCGCTCACCACTTATACCTCCCAAAACACTTATGCCTCCCAAAAAAACCCATAGTCTTCTCCTACACCATTCAAGGCTATCTACTAAACCACCAAAAATAAAACACATTCAAATATTAAACCATTCACATACACATAAAAATGACAGAGAGCGTTTTAAGAGCTAAGCTCTTACCTCTCCATGATGGATTTTGTTCCAAGTTCAAAACAACAAGCTCTCCAATGTAAAACAATCCAAGAGATCAACAATCAACAAGTATGCAACCATCTCCCATCTCCTCCAAAAGCAAGAACTCTTAAAACCAAAAGAAGTCACCCAAAATGAAGCAATGCAAGTCTCAAGAACCCCCAAAACAAGCTAAGGAATTCGAATATATAGAGAGGGAAGAGAAGAGGATGAGGTGGATCCAAGTGGGATGCCACATCACACATCCTCAACTCCAACTCATAAGTCAACTTCAATCTCCAAGGCATAATAAATAAGTAGGTGAATAAATGACAATTTTACTTACACACTCAAATCAAGCCCACACCCCATAAGGACTGAAATTGAAAGCATGTAAGAAAGTGCAATTAAAGCATACAACTTGACTTAAAAAAATGCATAATGAAGGCTAGATTTAAACTCTCCAACCATAGGTAAGGTTGGTATGCAAATTTAAGAGGTGTGGGACAAGTTTAACTTGTCCCACAAGCCTCCAAAATCAGCCTCCAAGGACAAATTCAAATTTCAAAGAAGGTGGAGTGTTTCATACTCCAAAATCAACTTACACATCTCTTACACATCACTTACACATTTCTTACAACACTTTAATTTTAGGCCAACAACTCTAATAATTACTTTCTTATGACCCAATTTGATTAATTAATTTTAACAATATGATTACTCATATTACTTTACCACAATTTATTTAAATAAAAGGGGAACACATCACTTATAAAACACATACATACTAAACAAAGGAACCAAATAAATAAATACACATAACCCTTGGTCACATTTAAAGGTGATCCCCCATGGGAATCCCTAACAACAATTAAAAACACACACAAAAAAAAAAGTTGCCATGGTGACCTTGTCAATTCATCTAGAATTCTAATGTGGTTGGTCTCCAATCCCCGATGTTTGTTGTGATATTTTTTTAAACCTCGTAAAACACAAATACCTCCTTCGGCCTCGTGGCCACATCAGAACATCCAAAATACATATAAATATAATTCCAAAATCATCTATATATATGAATCACAACAACATCAAGGCAACCAACAATATCATTTACAATTTTATCAACAACTATACGATCATCAAATTAATTCCATTTTCTAGGTCTACTCAATATATCCAAATATCACATGTCCGAACAACATCCATAAATATAACCATGTTGGACAATATATCATCCTCAATATATAAAATGTCTCTAGTAATCATCATGCATCATATATGAATCAGAGTCAACAATAATCCATAATCTGACATCTAACACCATACTAAATAAAAACTATAATAATGTCCATAATATAGTCAGTAGTATCATGATCAATATCAAAAGTGTCGAAGGGAAGTGGGCACTACAGCTACTAAGACACATATCAAACTCGACAAGTTTGGAAATGAAAACTTTCAAGGACCGATATGTTTGATCTTCGTGAAGTTAATGCTTTTCTTGAACTAGAATTCTAGAACTCCCAAAAAGTAGAGAATCCTAAAATTGCAAACCTCTAAAACCCGAAAGTTACGAAAACCTAAACACCTAAACCATGCACTATTGAACCTCCATATCTCCGAAACTTGAAAACCTAAAAGATCAAAAATGCAAGACTTTTGAAATCCCAAAATTTTGAAACCCAAAGTTTGAAAAGGTCTCAAATAGCGAAACCCAAAATCATGAAATTAAAAAACTCCAAAATTTTGAAAATAAAAATTTAAAAAAACTAAGGATACTATTGTGAAGATTACCCTTTGATCTATCTACCGGTGAAATTTACGCTTTGGTGACCATGAGAAGCGCCACAAATTTATTTTAGAACTCTTCCTATGAGGTGAAAGGTCTGAAATAGGAAAACTTACAATTTTCTAAGTTTGAATTTCAAGAAAATTTCTTCAAATCTTATGGAATGACTTGTTGTCCCACTCGGCATGCCAAAATTATTCGTGCAAAATCACACCACCCGTGAATTCCCTCTGGTTAGAGATGGGGAATTCGGGTGATTACAAAACATGGATTTCTTCCCAAAGTGTGGGGAATTTGTAAACTAGGAAAGATCTTTGGAGAAAGGTTGGCTCCTATTCCTAAATCTAGACACCCCGTGCCCAATTGGCAGAGATACTAATTTAATCCTACCCCTTTGTTTTACAGAGAGAGGGATAGAAGGATTGCAAGAAAGTAAACCTAATCTAATCAGAGGTGATGCACCAATAAGGAATGTTGGATAATCTGCACTTACATGGTAAAAAAAAAAAAAGATTGAATAGGATGAATACACACTACATATCGATTAATTGTTACAAATCCATCCACCAATAAACACAATCCATTGTTATTCGTAATAAAATTAAAATATACAAAAATAGCCCGAGCTGTAATGAGAGATTAGATAAAGACAATAACACAAAAGAGGGTTTAGAGTAATCCAAAAATTTGTTCTATTGCTTCACAAGTTGATACAATGCATTACAAGGGGGCCAAAAGGCATAAATTTGCATTAGAATTTAAATTGGAGGCTTGACCTACACAAATTTTATCTTAGTTCAAAAGTTCCCTAAACATCCCTACATAGTGTCAGTTTAGAAGATCATCTCGAGAGCTTTCCAACGACCGTGAGAACGTGGCAAATGGACATCGAGAGCTCTAGATATGTTTGGTCAAAGTTTGGTCAAAGAAAGTCAACTCTGGTCAACTAGTCAATATTGGACCAATCGCACTGTGACACGTGGCTTGCCACCACTCATCGAATTCGCTCGATTTTCCTATCGGGAGACGACAAGTGGAATATATGCTATTTACCGAGTTAATTATTTCTATGCCACATTGTATGGGTCGAAATTATATTATCTTGGTAAGTCCACTTTCCAAATGGCACGCATATATGCCAAACCACTATATATATATTAATGTGTATACATTAGTATTAAACCCTAACAGTAGCCGCCAACTTAACCATGTTATTGCTAAGCATAAGTGGTGAGGAGGATGAAGTGGTTGTTTGGGAGGCAAAAGCCATATGTGGAAGCTTCCACGTGGAAGGAAGAAGGTGGTAAGCGGTGGTAGGGGGCGGTTATGCTCCAACGTGGTCTTTTGACCACTTCATATGCGTGGAAAGGCTTTAAAGCCTTAGACATTATCCCCCACCACCCAACATGTGGGACCTTATCCAAATGCGCCTCTTTGGGATTTTAACCCCATTTAAAAAAATGCTATGCCACCTAAAATGGGATTTAATCCCATTTCATATAAAAAATGGCCAATATGGGTATTTGATCCCATTTATTTTGCTACGGGTAAGGCTTAGGTTTAAAATAGCCTAAGGATAATATGTAAATGCATATTTTAAGGGCCCTAATTTTGTATAAATAGGGAACCCATTCATTGTAATGGACACACACAACCAAGCTTATTATTTGTTAAGCTTATTGTCAAGCTATTGAATCGAAGGACACACATTAGTCCAATGAGCTTATTATTTGTTAAGCTTATTTGTGGGATGTGTCAACAAGTATTGTCTATTGGCCTATTATTTTAGGCAATAGTAGATGAAATATTTGTGATTGGGAGTAAATTATAAACTACCCAATAGGCCCATTGAGCCACACCAATTACTTGCAAATCCTGGATTGTCGACCGGAGTGCTAGCTTCGCATCGATATAGATCGTCGGAAGGCCGATCGAAGCCGAAGGAGATTATACGCCAGGAAGGTGGAAGTCGGGTGCTATTTTTCACCCTTGTCGTCCGAAGGTCTGGTTATTCTTCTAAGCAAGTTTAAATAGTTTCCATTAGGTTTTCTTGTGAAAGTACTATTGTAACTTACAAGTTTTGACTAGTGGAATGGTTCGACCACGAACCCGGAGACGTAGGCAATTGCCGAACTCCGTAATCAATCTGTGTGCAATTTTCATTATTGTCTTGCATTATTTTAAATTGATTACTTAAAAGGAGTAAATTATCGAAAATAATTAAAGCCTATAAGGGTCCGAGATCAGGTAGTAATAATCTGATTATTTTCGGATCATGTTTGGTATCAGAGCTGGTTTAGCTCCATATTTGTTTTTCAGTAAATCTGATTAACAAAGTGATTGCTTCAAGATTAGTGCAGTTGGTTCAGTTTGTGTGAACAGGGTACAAGTGCACTATGGGCAAGATGTCTAAATAGGCAAAGCTCGAAGAGATTGAAGCTTATAATCACCAGATCCAGGAAGAGAACTCTCTCCTACGATCAATGTATTACTCCTTGGAAGAGGAGAATGCTCGCTTAAAATCAGAATTGCAAACCAAGGATGAGCTCTTGGCAAGGTTGCAATGTGGTGATCAGAGGAAGGAAATACCTTCTACTTCAGATGCAGAGGCCATGGCAGATGATTGCACTGTAAGTTGTTCACCACGGGAATCTTCTTCTTCCTCCCATTCGGTTTTGGATTCAGGTAATGAAGTCTTTGGTTTGTTTGAAAAGCATACTAGAGGCATTGGATCCAAGTTACTAGATAAAATGGGATTTGATGGAAGAGGCCTTGGTAAAAATGGCCAAGGTATTGCTAACCCAATACAGGTCGAGGATCGTCCTCGTTTTATAGGTTTGGGTTATCCTAGTGTGGGAATGGAAATTGGAGAATGCTCCAAGAACGCTGACGGGAGACAAGCTTCCAAAAGCAAAGTGATTACCCCACTAGTCCTGCAAGAAGATTCTGAGCAGGAAAGTTGTGCTTTGTCATCACAGGCAAGATGTGGTAAGAGAAATCAATGAAGAGGTAATGAGATTCCACCTCCAGTTTCTTACCATAATCATAAGCACAATAAAACTTCTGATCCACTTTTTCAGCTTAAGAAGTATGGTTATGATTTTCAGAAGATGTGGAATTCTTTCCATGTACTTTTTGTGGATTGCATAATCATTCAGTGGCCAGATGCTGGAAGAGAAGGACACTGATGAAGAAGTTGATGCCATTCATCAAGAACAAGGAAAATCAGAAAGACCAATCTCATCATGCAGAGTCGAGAAATGGCAGAAAGAGTTCCTCATCCCAGAAGAAGGAGATTAAGAGGAATTTTTGTGCTCATTGCCAGAGGAATGGGCATCGGGTGGAAAATTTGGAAATTGCATCCATCTCGCCATCAGAGTAATGGCAAGCCAAAGATGGAATGGAGGCCTATTGCAAAGGCAAAAGAAGTTTCTACTCCACCACAGTTGACAATTCAACCCAAGACTAGGTAATACCTAAAAGTGAAAGTCCTTTAAAATGGGTAAGTCAACAATTTTTCAATTATATATTGCATAATTCAGATTGATGAATCGTATGCAGTATTAAGTTTGGAGATCAGATATTGTGAGAAAATGCTGAGAGAAAGGTTTACAATACTCAGTGGATTTTCTTACTTAGAAAATTTGATTAATGCTCCAAACATATCTCCTAATCAGCTTGTGAGTACCTGTTATAGCTTGGATACAGGATTTAACTCATATAAAGCTTGGAGATTGATCTGCCATTTGTGCAGACAATAGAGTTCACAGAGATCAGCTCGGAACTTCATTCTGTGTAGAGGCATTGTGACCGTGCAAGTAGAATGGTAGCTGAATCACCATTGGCATTGACGTCGGGTTGGAACTTCATTCTATGTAGAGGCATTGTGACCGTGCAGCAGAATGGTACCTGATATTAGTATGTCAACAAGAGGAGCTCTCAAAAGATCAGCTCGGAACGTCATTCGAAGTGTCAAGGCATTGCAACCACACATACGAATGGTAGTTGATCAACAGACTTAGCATCATGCATTGGAGGCTCGAGGTCTTAAAAGAGGCTTAGCATCATGCATCGGAGGCGTTGAGGTCTATAGAGACTTAGCATCGTGCATCGGAGGCTCGAGGTCTTGAAAAAGGCTTAGCATCATGCATCGGAGGCGTTGAGGTCTCAGAGAGACTTGAAAGAGGCATCATGATCGGACGGGAGGCATCGAGGCTCGAGGTCTTGAAAAGGCTTAGCATCATGCATCGGAGGCGTTGAGGTCTACAGAGACTTAGCATCATGCATGGAGGCTCGAGGTCTTGAAAGAGGCTTAGCATCATGCATCGGAGGCGTTGAGGTCTATAACAGACTTAGCATCGTGCATCGGAGGCTCGAGGTCTTGAAAGAGGCTTAGCATCATGCATCGGAGGCATTGAGGTCTGTAAAGGGACAAGGCATTGTCCATCATCGACATCGGATCAATCAAAGCTCTACGTAACATGGAGTTCCTTCAAACTAGTTTGGATTCTATGGAATCAACAACTGAGCCGTGAGTCAGAGTGTGTTATAGAGTAAAAGAAGATCCTTGTTGTCAGATATCAAGAAGCTTAGCACCGCACAGAAGGAGCGTTGAGGTTTCATTCAGAAACTTAGCACCATAAAGCGGAGGCGTGGAGGTCTTCTTCGGATATCAGAGTGGCGCAATGGAAGCGTCATGGGCCCATAACCCACAAGTCCCAGGATCGGAGTAGAGTTTTCGAAGTGAGAAGGTTGGAGGAGAAGACCCAAGGGTCTACTACAGCAGCACTTCCGAGGTGGCAGCAGAGTTTTTCAGATTCAGGACAGTATGGAAGCTTTTTGGGACAAAAAGCTTTTCTCAGTGGGGAGGTGTGATCAGGGGATCATTTTTAAAAGTTCCCTAAACATCCCTAAATGGTTTCAGTGTAGAAGATCATCTCGAGAGCTTTCCAACGACTATGAGAACGCGACAAATGGACATCGGGAGCTCTAGATATGTTTGGTCAAAGTTCAGTCAACGAGAAAGTCAACTCTGGTCAACTGGTCAATATTGGACCAATCGCACTGTGACACGTGGCTTGCCACCACTCGTCGAATTTCTCGATTTGCCTATCGGGAGACGACAAGTGGAATATATGCTATTTACCGAGTTAATTATTTCTATGCCACATTGTATGGGTCGAAATTATATTATCTTGGTAAGTCCACTTTCCAAATGGCACGCATATATGCCAAACCACTATATATATTAATGTGTATACATTAGTATTAAATCTAATGTTGATACATTAGTATTAAACCCTACATAGCCGCCAACTTAACCATGTTATTGCTAAGCACGTGGGAGGATGAAGCGGTTGTTTGGGAGGCAAAAGCCATATGTGGAAGCTTCCACGTGGAAGGAAGAAGGTGGAAGCGGTGGAGGGGGGCGGTTATGCTCCAACGTGGTCTTTGACCACTTCATATGCGTGGAAAGGCTTTAAAGCCTTAGACATTATCCCCACCGCCCAACATGTGGGACCTTATCCAAATGCGCCTCTTTGGGATTTTTATCCCTTACCAAATGCTATGCCGCTCAATGGGGATTTAATCCCATTTCATATGCAAAACGGCCAATATGGGTATTTGATCCCATTTATTTTGCTATGGGTAAGGCTTAGGTTTAAAATTAGCCTAAGGATAATATGTAAATGCATTTTTAAGGGCCCTAATTTTTGTATAAATAGGGAACCCATTCTTTGAGACAACACACACACACAGATCCCAAGCTTATTATTTGTTAAGCTTATTGTGGGGACACACATTAGTCCAACGAGCTTATTATTTGTTAAGCTTATTTGTGGGATGTGTCAACAAGTATTGTTTATTGGCCTATTATTTTAGGCAATAGTAGATGAAATATTTGTGATTGGGAGTAAATTATAAACTACCCAATAGGCCCATTGAGCCACACCAATTACTTGCAAATCCTGGATTGTCGACCGGAGTGCTAGCGTCGCATTGATAGCGTCGGGAAGGCCGATCGAAGCCGAAGGAGATTGTACGCCAGGAAGGTGGAAGTCGGGTGCTATTTTTCACCCTTGTCATCCAAGGTCTGGTTATTCTTCTAAGCAAGTTTAAATAGTTTCCATTAGGTTTTCTTGTGAAAGTACTATTGTAACTTACAAGTTTTGACTAGTGGAACGGTTCGACCACGAACCCTTAAAAGGAGAGACGTAGGATCGAGGTAGTAATAATCGATTATTTTTAGATCCTTCAAAACTGCCGTAATCAATCTAGCTCATGTGCAATTTTCATTATTGATCTTGCATTATTTTAAATTGATTACTTAAAAGGAGTAAATGGGCTTTTAGCTTTGTTCCCCGATATCACCCATCACAAAACTCCAAAGTTGATTCGCCCATCGTTGGGTTGATCCCCTATAATTTTGGGTTTTGGCCTCTCATGTTATCGAAGGTCTTGCAATCCTCACTTCGGACCTTGACTTGTCAAACCCCGAAATGTTGTATCACTGAAAACCCGAAGTGGGCACCTCCAACTTCACCCTTTCTCAAACTCTCGAGCCTCTCCTATGACTTGTTTGGTCTGACCCAGCCCTTCACATGTATTTCGTTGGCCGAGGCAAGCCAATTTCATCTGCTCCGTGTTCTTTTGATTCATCATGGTCAAGTTGAATTCTCCACATAGATGAATTCATTTAACTCGGACCGCCATCCATCTATCCCAACCACACTTCATTGACTCTTTCGCCACGTCGATCCCTCTACCTTCTAGCCTGTTTCAATGGCCGATTCGGTCCCGCCATGTTTGTGTCGTCGAGCTCATTTCAAGATTCCCCTTCTATGTACAATCCGCGATCACTAATGATCTCGGTCCCTGTGTGTTGATTGAATCCCATCTGCCTCTGGCATAACCCACATGATAAATTTTCCTTAGCTGAGCTCGGGAACCTCATTCCCCTAATCCTTTAGCGTGCTCACCATGGAAAACATCTTTGAGATCCATTCTCGGGCCCTGCGGTCTCCCCATGTCACTCCATCCGCCAATCATGAGCCTCAGTGGCTTGCCATGTGTCTTCAGGATTAGGCTCTCATGGGAGGTGGTTCACCTAAGCCAAAATTAAACTCATCCCCTTTGCAAGATGGAAGCTTGCTGAGCTACTTGGTAAGCTCTTTTGAGCGCGATCACTGTACAAGCCCTCATAGGGCATTTTATCATATTTCTTACATTTCAAAGGAGATTTTCTATATTTATTGATAGAGGAAGGGGCTATGAGTGCCCATACACTTGAAACATAAAATTCTCCTGTCATGGGTCTTTTTGGTCATTTTTTGAGGTAAGATGGGGACCAAGTTGGCCAATTTTTCTTAGGGGAAAAATGTCAACAAGCTGGGTTTCAAACTTGGAACTCATTTAATTTTTACATTTTTTTTTATTTTGGCCGCTTAAGCTTAAATTGCACCCACATGAATAATTCACCTTATATTTAGATGATTAAGTCAAGCACAAATAACAAATATTTCTTTTAGTATGAACAATATGATATGGTAAATAGGTGCGGGACATGTAATTACTCAATTCTAACCTTTTTAATTCTGAAATTACTTTCATGTCTATGCCCTATCTATAAAATAAAACATCATCTAGTCAAAAACATTAATGCCATGAACTAAGATATTCACAAATCTTAATCAAGAGATAAAATATATAGCTCATTCATATAAATAACCAATTGATGAGATAAATTATTGATAATTATTTTGCACCACCTATTTTACTACAATTACTTCATGTTACAACAAGAAAGTGATGATATAAAGCACCTATAATAAGCTGTCAAGGCATAACAATAGGTTTTTAAACCTAAAACCTTTTATAGTTTCCCATTTTAAGTTTTTCCTATGTGTATGATTGAGATGATAAAGTAGAGTACAAAAACATATACCTTTTAGTAGGAACAATTTCATTTGTTGAATATGTGAAGGACATGTAGATATTTAATTCCCACCTTTTAATTTCCAACATCCCATTTAGTTCTATGTGTTATCTACAAATTAAATGTCATCCAACCGAAAACCTTGATGCCATGAAATAAAACATAAAAATATTGATTGATTAATAAAATATACCTTTACCTTGTGTTCCCAATTACTTGAGGGGATAAATTATCAATGGTTTTTCATGCATCGCTTATTTTCCTACAATTATTTATTCTTACAGGTTGGAAAATGAGGATACTAAGTGCTACAAGAATCACAATTGTTTTTTGATTTTGAATCCAAACCTTTTTATTTTTTTCTAGAATACCTTTGTTATTTTGGCTTGCTTTGGCAGAATTTACAACCACATGGAAATTGCATGTGAGATAAAGATGATATAGTGAAGCACATATAAGTGTGCAATTATTTTGGTAGGAACAATTTGCACTTTGGGATTGGTTTGGGACGTGTAAGTATTTAATTCAATTATTTCTAACTCTATATTTTTGTTCGTGCCTTCAATTATTTAACAAATTAAATGTCATCCACTAAAACCTTCATGTCATTAATAAATGAATAAATATAGTACAAAACAAGTGGATGATATAATACGCACATCGCTCATGTGAGAAACCTATCACATCCCACCTATTTCATTATTTATATGTTGCAAAATGAGTTTTGACATTAAGCAAATCTCATGGACATGGGGACTAGTTCCAGTGATGCTACCTCATATACAATTATACATACGTGTCCATAACCAAAAAGGTATGGAAACATGTGCATTAATGTATACACGCCAATGTAGCGACACTTTTGCCATGCTTTCACAAGTTGCATAATGTTTAGATTCATTTTGTGTACTCATTACTAAGGATGTGTTTTACCTTCTTCTTCAGAAATGATGGTTTTTTTATCATCACTTGTTGCATGACTATATTGTTGTGTTGTTTGGAATGATCATGTTGACATTCGTACATGATGGCTATGTATATTTGCAAGCATTCTAATAACACGTAGTATTTTTACTAACCTTCCTATGATTTTTCATTGACCTCAATGTGTTAAAAGGCTATATTGTGAAATGACACTATGAAGGTTTAGATCATTATTTACCTATGCTACTAACATGTTTTGTTGATAATATCTTAATACTAGTTAGATGGGCTCAGACACTAAACATGCGAAAGTAATGGTTTCAAGATAGAACGCCATTGTTGACACAGGATTGGAAAGAATGGTAATATTTTTCAATAATTATATAAACCTATAAATGGGGCGAGGATATCAAATAGAAATGGTAACCAATATTATATATTAATACTAAAATTGAATGAAGATTTGATTTATTAGTCTTATGGTCTAAGACCATGTCCAAGGGCATAAAACAGACCACTATGGTATTTGACCATGTGGCTGGGCAATTTATCTTAAGTTTTTTATAAAAAGGTTGTCTAAGACCAAGCTCTCGACATGTATCACAGTGGTACCTGCATGCATTAATGGCATTAAACCCACTCCACGAATTCTTTGGAGAGGCACAAAGCTTCTCAAGCAATCTATAGAGAAAGCTTGTGGTTAAGTACGGTTCATTTTTCCCTTGCTTTTCTCTTACTGTTTCGAGCTCTACATTTGGAAAATATTTATCAGTCCATTTTGAGTTGAATCGTGTTATTTTTGGGAGTATTAGATGGATTATTTTTAGCGTCATGTTATTATGGATATTTTGAGAAATTTATTAATGGGAATAGTAAAGCTTAATAATTTTTGTTCAGCCATTTTCATATCCTTGAAATTTATGGTAATTTAATGTTTTATTGTGGTTGGTGGAAGAAATTTTGGTTGCTTGACCGCTGGAAAAATGTGAGGAAACAACAAGAAAGTTGCAGACATCTTATGAGGAATGAAATTATTAACTCTCTCTCCTTCGTTTTTATCACATTATAATGAGTATGTTAAATTTATTTGTAGTTGTAAATATTTTTGTTAATAGTATGTTAATGTTGGCAGTCCGACAATGGGCTTTAGAAATTTGCTTTTTCCTTCTTGTTATTGGCCATATCTTAAAATTTTGTGGATCTCCAATTTTATGTTGAGTGTTAACTTGGGAAGAAGGACGAGTTAGTTTTTATTTTTGAAGGTCGACTTTTTTTTGTGTTTTGAGATTACCCATTACTGGGTACATATGCTACATCTTTAATATGAAACAATGACCTACCTTGACTTGTGAAGAGATAAGTAACATAAAAAGCTTTGTAAGCAAAGTTAGTGATTCTATCTTAGAGAATAAGGTTAGATTTTTTTGAAACTATGAACAAATATTAAATGCATACCCTTGATTTTTATCATAAGATGACTCCACAATTGTTAATTTTATCCACCTTTTCATTTGGTATTATTGTTTAGTTATATTTTTTGTGAAAACATGGTATCATAACAAAGGATAAAACGAGTAGCATAAATAGAAAAAAGGGAATTAAATTTCCTAAGTACGTATGAATTTTTATCTCCACGTGATGGTTGGCTTTTGTAGAGAAATTTTTACTATTTTTGAGGTTACAAGTGATTAAAAGGAAAATATCATTTACTATGGTTATAAATTGAATTTGTACTCAAAGTGTTGAAATTGGTTTAAGATGTACATGAAATAATAGCTTTATAATCAATCAATTTGATGACAAGTGAATTTGAAATAAATATATGGAAGCTTATAGTTGTTTGATTCCTATAATTTGTATATCCGCAATAAAGAGGAAAGTCAGAGAATTCATCTTTGAACAATATGATATGAATTTTGTAAAACAATGGGTTGAACTCCTTGTGAACTTAACTTCATCTCGCTATATTTAAGCTTCATATAGTGTATGTTATAGTGAGATTCACTTATGGTAGTTAGTGGTTAAAAAGGGGATTAAATGAAGTCAATTGTTTATTACTTATCTATAATTTTTGTATTGACTCTATTCTAGACAAGCTTAGTTGGAATTAAATATTTAACGCCTCTTAAATATGGTGTTGTGTCAGAGAATCTGTAGTGGTGGATCAAATATGTTATTTTATTAAACTTTCTTCTCCTTTAAATAATGTTGTAGAATATTAGAATTGAATTGAATGACAAAGTATTCCAATTTAAAATATTGGACTTTCTAATCGACAGATTAATTATCCGGATAATAATGGAATTATTCCTTCCTAGTTAACAACATGAAATTGTGAATGAAGCATGTAGTTTCATATGGAAATAAAGAAGTGATTCAGTTTAGCACAATACTTTGTGTCATAAGAAAATTTATTTATTGTAAGTTTATTGAATGAGATAATATATTGTATACATTATACTTTATGTGTAAGAAACTAATTTAGTTTATTAGATGAGATAGTCTATTGTATACATTATGATGTAATATATAATAAAGATGAAAAGAATGAAAATTCATGCCGATTCATTTTAAAGTGACCCTTTACCATTTTTCTCTCTAATAGATGATATATTTACGCAATATTTTTCATTGGTGTTGACATTTCTCACCCATCAGCCATGATGTGCAAAGAGTCAACTCGAAACTTTTGTTTCTCAAATTGGAGGGGTTGATTTGATGGACGTAATGTTAACCATTTTGGTCAACATTGGAAAGAGGTATAATTTTTTCTAAATTCCTCGTGTTTAGTGGCGATTGGGAAAACACAAAGTAATTATCAGAACTTGAAGGGTTTTTCTAAGGTGTTATTTCCCCACATAAGAGGTCTTTTTACATTCATTTTTGTCAAGATCATGCATCAATATTTTCAAATTGCACAGGGGTCATGACAAAAATAGTGAAGACATCATACACCATAAAATAAACAAGAAAGAAACAATACATGTTGCAGAACCTTACAAAACACTAAGAGAGTGAAAGTTATCCTGAGCACAGTTAAATTTCCCTTAGGTGATAATCTAACCATTTAAAATTAGATTAACACTAAGCCAAACAATTCTTAATTAAACTCAGAGGGTAAGAAGAGCCAAAACAATTAAATACCCTAGGTATTTAATTCTACAAGGTTTCAACAATTAACAAGGTCTAATTGTAAGGGGAGAATACACATTTAAACTAACAGGGTAAATTCTCACTTACCCACTCCCAGAACTCTCTTAAAATATTCAACCTGATTTTTCTCATATTAATGCACTCAAAACTTCCTGAAAACATTCCCATTAGATAGGAAATTTCCTCACCTTTCCATTGATATAAAGAAGTCCTCCTAACTCCTCATATTTTTCAAGATATGAGCCGGCGGGCCTTGGGATGAAAATTTCCCCAAGAGTGGGCTCGGGCTGGGGAGGAAATTTTCCCTAACTCGGGCCTGCGGGCTTTAAGAGAGAAATTTTCACCTAGTGGAGAAGAATTTTGGGATGGTGGGCTGGGGGGAAAAATTTTCCCATGCAGCTTCACCCTTTGGGAGTGGGGAAGGAATTTAGCGCTTTTTCCCTTTTGGGACAAAGGTGCAATTGGCGAGACCTCGCACTCGAAGAAGGAAAGCGAGTCCACTAAGGGACACGTGTCCAAAAATTTTAACCAAAGGGAAGGTGGGTCACCGAAGAATTTAAGAGGAATTTTTGACTTTTATCAAAAAAATGTTAAGGGAAAAAATGATCAAGTTTACCCACTCCTCCATGAATCGACCCTCGAGATGCCACGTGTGGCCAACGATTCATGCGGAAAGAAAACAAATCAGTGGGAGAACTTAGGAAAAATTTGACTTTTGAAGTGGAAAGACTTAAGGGTTAAAAGCACTCCACTCTTCCGCCACATCGACTAAGTGAAGCCATGTGGTAGTCCTCATTCATTGGGTGGTGGTGGGGTGGGGAAATTAGGAAATTTGCCCAAAAAACTTTTTAAAAAAAAAAAGGTTAAGTTTAAAAAATCACTCCTCCTCCGCCGACACACCTCAAATGAAGCCACATTGTGGCAAATTGATTGGCTAGGATGGGGGGCCAGAAAATTAGAAATTTTTTCCAAAAATTTAGAAAAGGTGTTAAGTTAGAAAACAATCCATGCCTCCTGCAACATGCCAAACAAAGCCACATTTCAAAAGCAAAAGGGGGGGGGGGGTGGCGGGAGGAAATTTTTTCCAAATTTAATTTTTCAAACTTAGATTATTTTTTTAGACAAAAAATGAAGTGTTAGCAGAGAGTAGGGGAAACTTAATTTTTTTCTTTGAATTTTTTTGGGAAAAAGGAAAAAGGAAATATTTCGGGCCCATGGGTCCGCTAAGAATATTTTAATAATTAAATTTTTTGAGTTAGATTATTTTTGAAGCCAAATGAAGTAAAAACTTCAAAAGGCCATAAATTTTGATTGGGAACTTGGTTTTTGGAAAACGAGGACTTTTTGGAAATCTCTCAACATCCTCTTTACACAAAACCTTAAGAATTTAATTTTGATAAAGTTTAAAGGGTAAATTTTGAGAAAACGTTTTTTTGTCACTTAAAAGTGAACTGGTCATTTTAACTTATAAATTTTGTTCAAATTTGTCATTCTTTCTCCTTCAACATGCCAAATAGACATGGAGGATTTCACTTGGAAGAATTTAGGATAGATTTCAAGGTTAAATTTTTTTGATTGATTTGCATTTCAAAAAAAATTTACCAATGTTTACAAAAAAAGCCTGTGTAATTTTGCCTTTAGCCCGATTTGAAAGGTTTTTAAAAATTTCTTAAGTGTTTTAGTTTTTAGGTTATTTTGGGATCATTTTGATTTTAGATTGTTTTAATTTCAATTTTATTTCATTTTGAATTTTATAGATTTGCAGGTCATTTTTTTTTTGATAAAAAATTTTTTAATTTGAAGTTTGAAAAAATCTAAAATGAGTTTATAATTCAAGAACAAAGATTAAACGGATTTTCCATTTTTTCAAGTTTTAAATGAATTCATTCTAAAAAAGTTCTAACATATTAAGTTTGATTCAATGCAAGTATTCAAAGGCTAAATTACAACTTTGATTTTAAACATTCATTTTAAAGAAAGAAAGCATCATGACATTTCATCATACGTATTCACTTTTCATCTTTCCAACAAATTTCAAAATTTCATACTATTCATTAAAAATCATTTCAATAAATAATCCATTTGAGAAAAGGTAAACAACTTTTATTAATTCAAAAGGATATCTTTACACTTTTTTTCATTTCATTCCTCAAATACAACATACAAATTCAATTCTTCACATTCATTCAAAAATAGAAAATAGAGAGTATATATCTTTCACATTTCAAATTACAACTTTCATAGCCAAACAAAACATCTTTCCATCACAATAATATACAAGGTCATCCACTTCAAAGTGGGAAAGGTTACAATAAAAATAATCTCAAAAAGGATCACAAACTTGTCTTTTTCCATTCCATTTCAAAAGACATCATACAAATTTTTTTCCATTTTTCAAAATAAAATTATAGAGTATGTCTCTTTCACATTCAAAATTTCATTTTCATAAAACATAGTAACATATTTCCATCAAAACATAATTATTTTCATCCACTTCAAAGTGGGAAATGGTTTTATAAATAGAAAATCTCAAAGGGACTATCAAACTTATCTTTTTCCTTTGCTCTAGAACAACAACATGAATATCCTCCATTTTCTTTATTTCAATTTGATCACAACAGAACAGGGGAAAGGCAACACTCTCCACCCAACAAAGACATCCAATGAAAGGAGAAGTCATCCTTCTTCATTGGCCCCCGAGCCCCAACCACAATGCAATAAGAAATGTGTTTCAACTCATGGCAACAATAGGCTTCCAAAACACACATGAAAATTTCACATTTAAAAAACATAGTCCAAAAAAAATCCAGTTTACTGAACAGTTTACAACCACAAAAAAAACAAACAATACTCAGCTTCATCATGCAAGCCAAAGGAGCAAGAAACTATGGGGGATGCTACTTATGCCTCCCAAAGGGGAAATGGGTATCACCACCTGAGAACAAACCACCAAAAATATATCATTTCAAATCCCTGACATGCCCTTATGCCTCCCCCAAGTACCCCTTATTCCTCCCATTTCCTTATGCCCCCCAACCTCTTATGGCACCCCATAATGAGTAAAGAAATGCAAGCTATTTCTTTTTTGTAAGGTGGAACCCAAATCCCAACTCCCTCCACACTTATACCTCCCCAAAACACTTATGCCTCCCACAAAATACCATAGTCTTCTCTCCTACACCATTCCTAGGCCATCTACCCAACCAACCCACAACAAAAAAACAACACATTCAAACATTCAACCATTCACATATGCATAAAAATGAAAGAAGAGCATTTCAAGAGCCAAGCTCTTACCTCTCCATGATGGAGTTTGTTCCAAGTTAAAACAACAAGCTTCCAATGCAAAAACAATCCAAAGATCAACAAAAAAAAGTATGCAACAATCTCCAATTTCTCCAAAAGCAAGAGCTCAAAACAACAAAATAATTCACCCAAAAAAATGAAGTATGCAAAAGTCAACCAAAAAGTAACCCCCAAAAACAAGACAAGGAATTCAAATATATAGAGAGGGAAGAGAAGAGGATGAGGTGGATCCAAGTAGGATGCCACATCACACATCCTCAACTCCAACTCATAAGTCAACTTCAATCTCCAAGGCACAATAAATAAGTAGGTGAATAAATGACAGTTTTACTTACACACTCAAATCAAGCCCACACCCCATAAGGACTGAAATTAAAAACATGTAAGAAAGTGCAATTAAACATACAACTTGACTTACAAAAATGCATAATGAAGGCTAGATTTAAACTCTCCAACCATAGGTAAGGTTGGTATGCAAATTTAAGAGGTATGGGACAAGTTTAACTTGTCCCACAAGCCTCCAAAATCAGCCTCCAAGGACAAATTTGAATTCAAAAGAAGGTGGAGTGTTTCATACTCCAAAATTAACTTACACATCTCTTACACATCACTTACACATTACTTACACTTACAACATTTAATACAAGAGCCAACAACTCTAATAATTACTTTCTTATGTCCCAATTTGATTAATTAATTTTAACAATATGATTACTCACATTATTTACCACAATTTAATTAAATAAAAAGGGGAAACACATCACTTATAAAACACATACATACATAAACAAAGGAACCAAATAAATAAATACACATAACCCTTGGTCACATTTAAAGGTGATCCCCCCATGGGAATCCCTAACAACAATCACACACAAACACACACACACAAATACAAGTTGCCATGGTGACCTTGTTGAATTCATCTAGAATTCCAATGTGGTTGGTCTCCAATCCCCCGATGTTTGTTGTGATATTTTAACCTACAAAAACACAATACCTCCTTGGCCTCGTGGCCACATCAGAACATCCAAAATAAATAAAATATAAATATAATTTCAAAATATATATATATATATATGAATCACAACAACATCAAGGAAAATCAACAATATCATTTACAATTTTATCAACAACTATATCATCATCAATTTTAATTCAATTTTCTAGGTCTACTCAATATATCCAAATATCACATGTCCGAACAACATCCATAAATATAACCATGTCAAACAATATATCATCATCAATATATAAAATGTCTCTAATAATCATCATGCATCATATATGAATCAAAGTCAACAATAATCCATGATCTAACATCTAACACCATACTAAATCAAAACTATAATAATGTCCATAATATAGTCAACAATATCATGATCAATATCAAAAAGTGTCGAAGGGAAGTGGGCACTACATCCCCTCCCCTTAGACTCAACTTCCTCCTGGAAGTCACTGGAAAGAGAGATAGGAACAAATGCAATAGAAAAAGGATCACTCCCATTATGGGATTGCTTGCTTCAAACAAGTGTGGGTCTACAGAACCCAAGTTTGGTCCAATGCAATTCAGCAAGAAGAAGGGAGATTGTAAGGGATGAGTTCTAAAATTTTTGCATGCAAGGCTATGAACATTTAAATCTAGAGAGTAACTTTACGCTATCAACCAAGATACAACACATAACAATATAACATGAAGAGTTCAAAAGAGTCTTAAGAGTAACCACCAAGTAGAGGAATAATAAGGAGAATTCCATGAGTTTGAGAAAGACCACATAGTTTCCCAAGGAATACAACATATACTAATAATAACAAAATTAAGGTTTCCACTAAGGTTAAATTATGCTTTCATAGTTCGTTGTTTAGACAAGGCTAGAAAAAAAAATCAATATGACCAAAAATTTACATGAGAGACATGTCTACTCAAGGTCTCACAATTTGAGATCACACAAGATGAGGTTAATCAACAAGGAAGGACACCTAAATCAGCAAAACATTTAAAATCAAGGAACTATTTATGGAAAGCACTTATATAACTCGAGAGGGTACAATCAAATTTTCATGGTAATACTAAGAAAATTCAAGACCACAAGGTTTCCTAAACCCTGATTTATACACTTTTTTTAAAAAAAAATCAAACACACAACACTAACCAAATTAGAGATGTCAAACATTTAGTAAACAACTCCACTAGCAGCTAACATAACAATGCAAGAAGCACCATACACTATAACACAATGGGATTTATTTATCTTATTTCCTGCTCAAGCTTGGAATAACCATAAAGAGAGCACAAGAAACACCAAGGAGCACTCAAGATAGCTAGGGAGAAAAACAAGTAACAAGGGGGTCCAACTACAATCCAAGGTGCATCATGACAAAAGTGAATAACATCATCTTGCACTTTCCATCCTAATGGAAAAGGGGCAACAATAACAAGGTGACCCAAGAAAACAATGAAGAAAATAAGACTTCCCAAAGTTATTTTATATCCTTAACATATGTTGCCTTAAAATTACAATAACTTAGGTCTCCAAGGACAAGACAACACGCAAGGAGGTTGCTTCTTAAACAAGAGATAAGTCTCAATCCAAAAAGACCACAACTCACACTCATTGAGCTATGGGATGATAAGGGTATGATGACCCAAAACTCCCACAAAGAAAGGCACATACATCTATGAACAAGAAAGTACTAAGAAACTAGAACACATTACTATCCACCAGGTGTTTCACAATTTACGGGTAGGTGACAAAACTACAAGTTCAACTATACATTGCACTCAATACACATAAATCTTACTTATTTTATAACTCAACTAATTAAGTCAAAAGTTGTAGTTTCATTTTCTAAGCACATTCCTTTACAAGTTTTCTTAATTAAACTTCCTCCTATTATGACATCACAAGTTTGTGTTATAAGGACCACTAAGGGGGCATGATATCTCACCATTCTGTAAAGGTGGAAAAGAGAAAAAGTATTTATTTTACTCCTAGGGGAGGTAGATGGAATTTTTTTTTCCCTTTCTATTCTTCTACATGGTTTTTTTTTCTTCTATTAATCTACCAAGGTTAAAGCAAGGACCATTTTCTCTTTCTATGTTCCAGTTTATTTGTTAAGCTTCAAGGCCAAATCTCCTCAATTATAGTTTTATGATGTTTGGGTGAGTCAACTTGTCAATTAAAAATTTAATGAGAAGGAAGGGTAAACATATCACACTATTATTTTATGGGAGAGAGAGGTAAATCAACACATCACATTTTTAATTCTAAGGAAAAAGGGACATTCAACATAGAAAACACATTATTAATTTTGTAAGAACTAGGAAACAATCAACCAACATGGATCACAACAATATTTCAAGATTTTTCCACTAATTACAAGTATCATAAAACATTCCTAGTGGGTTTCTACAAGTTCTCAAAATAAGTTACAAGGAAGGCCCATTAAAGAAGCATAATTACTTTTACTGATCTACTAGGGTTTAACAATGTTTGTTGTTTTGGTGAAAACATTTTACTCACATGATAAGACAAGGAAAGTTTTCAAATCTACACCCATATTACCACAAGATACCACCAACCAAGCAATCAAAATGACAAGGAAATATTTTAACTATAAGAACACCACATACTCACTAGAAAGCATCAAATGTAAGCAGACAATCAACTATCTATTCAACATGGCTTTACGACCAAGAGTTACAGTTTTCACAAGAAGAATCACATTATAAAATACCACCGAGATTAAATTATCAAGGTCTAATTACACTAACATCACCAATGGCATGGTCCAAAAGACTCAAAGCATCCATAAGTGTCTCCACGTAATCCAAAATTAATAGGTCATAGAGTGTTATTCATAGTAATTTAAAAAGTTAAGGAAAGGGTAGACTTATTTATAGGTCAAGAGGGAAAACAAACACACTTAATTTACACACAATACTTGAATGGGATTAATTCTAACCATAATTACCAAGATGCATACAATCCACAAGTCACTACTTTATATAATGAAATAAGGAAATCATGATAAAACTTAGCATGCCATCGAAGAAAAGCCACTACCAGACAAACACTTTTCCACTAACATCCACACAAAGCTAGCCAAAAGCAATCCGATCCTAACATAATTCATCAACCCACAATTAAACACCTCTACTCGATGAGGTTCAAGCTCTTACCATGGATTGTAAGAGAATCACCACCACCGCTAACAGACTACTGCCAACTAGAATGCACAACACAATGAACTCTCTATCTAGCAAGGTCGAGCAAATGAAAAAGTCACTCTAAGATCCTAGACACACTCAAGGTTCCATGCATCCAAAACCAAGGCATAACTTTAAGCACCTAAGAAGACATTCAAGACACCAAGGGTGTACCCCATACATATGATGTCACAATACAAAAAGCATAGAACCAACTCATCATCATGCAAGAAGGAACCACGTAACATTTAGCTAAGTAGCCAACAACATAATGAGCTCGAGTCACCAATCAAAATAAAATCCAAGAAATATCGAAATCAAGGAAAGTGGCTAAGTAGCCACATTGCAAAGTCTGAAAATTCTCACAAAAATATAAATAACTAAAAGAGCCTCAGAGCTTCTCAATCCAATCATAAAATAAGATGTTGGTCCTTGATAAAATAACACAAGTTTATGAATGTAAAATACAAAATTTAACACCACATTCACTCTGCAGCCCTTCATGGCCGCCAATAGGGGTACTCTGCCTCGAGGTCAGTTCCAAGGACACATACACAAGATTGGGTCATAAATGACACCAAGACTTAATGTCCACTCTCCCATATGGGGGTAAAAATGAAAAATTGACAACCAAACCATCTTTCCTAACCACTGAAGGAAGGAAGCTCTAAACAACTTCTAATTAACTCTTCCCGACCCCAAAACACAACCACTATTGTCCAACCACAAGAATCACACCATACAATTTATCATTCCAACAACTCCAATAAGGAAGGGTCTCAAAAGGGCTTAACATGCATCATACAATTAAATCAAGATTTAGGACTTGTAAAACAACACATTTTCAAAGGAGAACCAAGTTTCCACTACACTAGAAGTTCACAAAAATCAATTTAATTTGACATTCTTAGTTACCCAGGTTTAGAAAAATGCACACTAAGTAAGTACAACAATTCAAACAACTTATTATTTTATTATTATTTTAATTTTGGTAGTTCAAATGAACAAAGTAATGTAATATTTCTTCATACGTATTTTTTTTTCAATTTTCAAACAAGGTTGTTTTCTAGATTTAAAAGTGTGCTAGGTTTATAGTTCATGTCTCAAGTTTTCTAGTGTGCCCAAGGGTCCAAGATTTGAACCCATGGCTCTGATACCAAGTGTAACGCTAAAAAATCCCACTGAGACCAAGAACAACCTAGGTTTAGTTAGAAAAATTATGGAATATATTTTTTTAAAAATTTTAACAAAAAGTGTTCACAACAAAAATTTCAGATTCCATTACAACAATTATCAAATCACCTTACAAAACACTAAGAGAGTGAAAGTTATCCAAGCATAGTTAAATTTCCCTTAGGTGATAATCTAACCATTTAAAATTAGATTAACACTAAGCCAAACAATTCTTAATTAAACTTAGAGGGTAAGAAGAGCCAAAACAATTAAATACCCTAGGTATTTAATTCTACAAGGTTTCAAACAATTAACAAGGTCTAATTATAAGGGGGAGAATACACATTTAAACTAACAGGTAAATTCTCACTTACCCACTCCAAAACTCTCTTAAAATATTCAACCTGATTTTTCTCATATTTAATGCACTCAAAACTTCCTAAAAACATTCCCATTAGATAGGAAATTTCCTCACCTTTCCAGTGATATAAAGAAGTCCTTCTAACTCCTCATATTTCTCAAGTTATGGGCCAATGGGCTTGGGGTGAAAATTTTCCCAAGAGTGGGCCTGCGGGCCTGGGGAGGAAAATTTTCCCTAACTCGGGCCTACGGGCTTTAGAGAGAAATTTTTCCCAAGAGAAAAGGATGGTAGGCAAAGTGGGGAGAAAAAAAGCACTTTTCCCTTTGGGAAAAAAGTGCCAAGTGGGGAAGGAGTTTGGCGGGACTTTTTCCCTTTTTGGGACAAAGGAAACCTCCACCCCGAGCCCGTAAGGGGACACGTGTCCAAATTTTAACCAAAAGGGAAGGTGGGTCACCGGAAAATTTAAGGAATTTTTTACTTTTTTCAAAAAAATGTTAAGGGATCAAAATGATCCAAGTTTCCCCTCCCCGAACGCCCGAGATGCCATGTCAAGCCTGACCATTTGTTGCGAGGAGAAAATGACTTCAGTGGAAAACTTAAAAATTTTTTGACTTTTGAAAGGAAAATGCAAAGGTTAAAATTTAACCCCTCCCTCCTCTCCACCAATGCCGATGATGATGCCACGTGTCAGTCCCTCATTGGCTACGGGGTGGGGGTGGTGGGGAGAAATTTTAGGAAATTTTTCCCAAAATTTTTAAAAAAAAAAGCGTTAAGTTCAAAAATTGCTTCCTGCCTCCGCCCAACGCCTCAATGAAGCACGTGTGGCAACCCAATCATAAGGTATGGGGGGGCCAGGGGAGAAATTTTAAAATTTTTTTCCAAAATTTAAAAAAAAGGTTAAAGTTAAAAAAGTGATCGCTCCTGCTACCCATGGGGCCGAAAAAAAGCCCAAAATTTGAAAATGCTTCAAGCAATGATTGGAGAGGGGGGGGGATGGGGAAAATTTTTCCAAATTAATTTTTTTTTTTTGAACTTAGATTTTTTTGACAAAAAGATGGTTTTTGGGTTAGAGAGAGTGGGGGAAACTTCATGTTTTTGCATTTTTTTTGGGAAAAAAAAAAGGAAAAATTTTCACCCATGTGGGTCCACCCAAGAATATTTTATTAATTAAATTTGATAGTTAGAATATTTTTGAAGCCAAATGAAGTAAAAACTTCAGAAGGCCATAACTTTTGATTGGGAACTCAATTTTTTGGAAAATGAGGACTTTTTGGAAAAGCTCTCAATGATGTCCTCTTTTGCATAGGAAACCTTAAAATTTTAATTTTGATAAATTTTAAAGGGTCAATTTTGAGAAAACATTTTTTTATGTCACTTTAAAAAGTGAAACTGGTCATTTTTTTTATAAATTTTGTTCAAATTTTTCATTCTTTCTTTCTCAACATGCCAAAAGACATGGAGGTTTGCATTTGGAAGAATTTAGGATAGAAAACAAAGGTCAATTTGTTTGATTGATTTTCATTTCAAAAATTACCAATGTTTACACAAAAAAAACCTGCAATTTTGCCTTTACTCGATTTGAAAGGTTCTTTAAAAATTTCTTAAGTGTTTTAGTTTGTTTGGGATCATTTTGATCTCATTAAGTTCAAATTGAATATTTCATTTGTTTTATAGATTTGTAGGGGGTTGTTTGTGGACATTTTTGATATAAAAGGAATTTGCAAAGTTAAAGTGAAGTAAAAATGAAGTTTATACAAATTTCAAGAAAAAAGATTAAACTATTCTTTTTTCCATTTACCATAAAAATATTGAATTCATTCCATGCTAATTTATAATAGTTTTTTTCCTTCAATCAAATGTATTCAAAGCAAAAAATTCAATTTTTTTTTTCAAAATTAAACATTTCAAAGAATAAAGTATATGCAACATTTCTTCATACATGTATTTCCTTTTCACTTTTCACAAAAAGATTTCTACTATATATTAAACACATAGATTTCAATGGAAATAATATCATATGAACAAGGAAAAACACTTTATTAATTCAAAAATATCTTTACAACTTCTTTCCCATTTATTTTCAAAATACAACATACCAAATGCATATCTTTTTTTCATTTTTCAAAAACAAAAAAAACAAGATATTTTTCTTTAATCAATTACAACTTTCATAGCTAAAACAAAGTACATCTTTCCATCATATACAAGATCATCCACTTCAAAGTGGAAAAGGTTAAAATAAAATTTTCACAAGGACTATCAAACTTGTCTTCTTCCATTCAATTACAAAATACATAATATTTCTTTCCACATTTATTCAAAAATAAAAAAAAAGAGTATATCTCTTTCACATTTCAAATTACAACTTTCATAGCCAATACAAAACATCTTTCCATCACAAATAATGTACAAGGTCATCCACTTCAAAGTGGGAAAGGGTTACAATAAGAATAATCTCAACAAGGACTGTCAAACTTGTCTTTTTCCTCTGCTCCAGAACAACAACATGAATATCCTCCATTTTCTTTATTTCAATTTGATCACAACAGAATAGGGGAAAGGAAATGCTCTCCACCCAACCAAGACATCCAATGAAAAGGGGAATCATCCTCTCTTCATTGGCCCCCGAGCCCCAACCACAATGCAATATAGAAATGTGTTTCAACTCATGGAAACAATAGGCTTCCACAACACATGCAAATTTCACATTTAAAACACAAGTCCAAAAAAAAAATAGTTTTACAACCACATAAAAAACAACAAACAAACTCAAGCTTCATCATGCAAGCCAAAGGAGCAAGAAACTATGGGGGATGCTTGCTTATGCCTCCCAAAGGGGAAATGGGTATCACCACCTGAGAACAAACCACCAAAAAATATATCATTTCAAATCCCTGACATGCCCTTATGCCTCCCCCAAGTACCCCTTATTCCTCCATTTCCTTATGCCTCCCCAACCTCTTATGGCACCCCATAATGAGTAAAGAAATGCAAGCTATTTTTTTGTAAGGTGGAACCCAAATCCCAACTCCCTCCACACTTATACCTCCCCAAAACACTTATGCCTCCCACAAAATACCCCATAGTCTTCTCCTACACCATTCCTAGGCCATCTACCCAACCAACCAACAAATAAAACAACACATTCAAACATTCAACCATTCACATATGCATAAAAATGAAAGAAGAGCATTTTTCAAGACAAGCTCTACCTCTCCATGATGGATTTTGTTCCAAGTTCAAAACAACAAGCTTTCCAATGCAAAAACAATCCAAGAGATCAACAATCAACAAGTATGCAATAATCTCCAATCTTCTCCAAAAGCAAGAGCTCAAAAAACAACAAAATAATTTCCCAAATGAAAAATGAAATGAAAATAAAAGTGAAGCAACCCCAAAAACAAGCAAACAAAGGAATTCAAATATATAGAGAGGGAAGAGAAGAGGATGAGGTGGATCCAGTAGGATGCCACATCACACATCCTCAACTCCAACTCATAAGTCAACTTCAATCTCCAAGGCACAATAAATAAGTAGGTGAATAAATGACAGTTTTACTTACACACTCAAATCAAGCCCACACCCCATAAGGACTGAAATTAAAGCATGTAAGAAAGTGCAATTAAAGCATACAACTTGACTTACAAAAATGCATAATGAAGGCTAGATTTAACTCTCCAACCATAGGTAAGGTTGGTATGCAAATTTAAGAGGTATGGGACAAGTTTAACTTGTCCCACAAGCCTCCAAAATCAGCCTCCAAGGACAAATTGAATTTCAAAAGAAGGTGGAGTGTTTCATACTCCAAAATTTACTTACATATCTCTTACACATCACTACACATTACTTACACTTATCTAACAACATTTAATACAAGAGCCAACAACTCCAATAATTACTTTCTTATGTCCCAATTTGATTAATTAATTTTTAACAATATGATTACTCACATTATTTACCACAATTTAATAAATAATGAAAGGGAAACACATCACTTATAAAACACATACAAACATCAATAACAAAGGAACCAAATAAATAAATACACATAACCCTTGGTCACATTTAAAGGTGATCCCCCCATGGGAATCCCTAACAACAACACACACACACACACAAAATACAAGTTTCCATGGTGACCTTGTTGAATTCATCTAGAATTCCAATGTGGTTGGTCTCCAATCCCCCGATGTTTGTTGTGATATTTTAACCTGCAAAAACACAATACCTCCTTGGCCTCGTGGCCACATCAAAACATCCAAAATGAATATAAATATAATTCCAAAATCATATATATATATATATGAATCACAACAACATCAAGGCAATCAACAATATCATTTACAATTTTATCAACAACTATATATCATCATCAAATTAATTCCATTTTCTAGGTCTACTCAATATATCCAAATATCACATGTCCGAACAACATCCATAAATATAACCATGTCGCTTTGATCATAGGAACCATGTTTTTGTAAAACAACACTTTTACAAGTATAAATATTTTTGAGAATGTAAATATATAGCTGAATGTTCTAAGTATGGTGTGTCTCTATTGAAATCCCCAATTTCCAAAACATCACCAAGTTTAGGCCCAACAAGTTAAGGACATAAAATTGCAAGGTTTACAAAGTATCTAAATAGTTTATTATTTAACAGAAATACAATATTCGATAGTTTTCGATGATTGAGTATCTACAACAAAAAAATGAAGCTCTAAAATGCATTCATAAGGTACACTACAATTTTGGAAATATGCATGCACCATGCATTGCTAATTCCAACCATAGCTTTTTAGAAGGATTAAAAATAGATTTAACTTGCTTTAGTTTAGCATGAGTCTTGCTTTAGTTAAAGCCCTATTTTTAGGATTAGATTTAATTCAAATAAATTGGCTTTAATGCATGCATAGCATGTAACTGTTTTAAAGCATGAGTTTAAATTTAGAATGCTTAGTTGAAGAGATGCTAGTGGGTGAGTTATTCTATTTAAATAACAACAATTTTAATTTCTTTGTATGCACACACAAAAGTGTGAAATATACACAAACAAAATTAGAGAAGTGTTGCTCACACATAATTCATTGTAATTTGAGTCGAAGCTCTGAGTATGAGTTAATTAATGGAGATTATGCACAACAGTGTTGGTTTGAAGATTCTTCTATTTATGCAAGTTATTTAATTGTTTTGTTTATTTCTTTTATGTTGTTTGATGTATAAGAATGCAAATTTTCTACAAATTGGTATCAGAGCGAGGTTAGTATGCTTCTAATGAGTTTATTAATATTTTTAGATATCATGGTATACACAAGAAATTTACTACCAGGTATACACCACAGCAGAACGGTGTGGTAGAGAGGAAAAATAGAACCATCATGGAGATGGCGAGAAGCATGCTAAAGGAAAAACATATTCCAAATGATTATTGGGTAGAAGTAGTAGCAAGTTCCGTTTATATTTTGAACAAGTGTCCAATGAAACTTGTTAGGAACATGGTTCCTCAACAAGCATGGACTAACAGGAAACACAGTGTTTCACATTTCATAGTTTTTGGTTGTGTAGTGTATGCACATGTACTTGATGAGCTATGGAATAAGTTAGACAACAAAGGAGAAAAGTGTATTTTTGTTGGGTATTCAGAGAATATAAAAGCGAACAAGTTTTACAATCCAGTCACTGGAAATGTTGTGATCAATAGGGATATACAGTTTATTGAGAATGAATCATGGGATGGAAATATAGAGAAAACAATGAGTATAGCAACAACTATTCCGCATGATGATATGGTAGATGAAACTTTAGAGTAGCAAGGTACTATATCTAAAAATCTTAGACATGCACCACAAGTTGTAGCACAAGCTACACCTCCATCTTTAGTCAAGAGGTCACCAAGATTTCATCCATCTTCAGCCATGCAAGAGACACCACAGAGAACACGAGGAGGTTACTCCATCACCAAAAGCAAATCCTACATCGAATAGTCTTGCAAAAAAAAAAAAAGTCTAAGTTAGATTTATAATGTTGATACAACTAACTCATTTTGATTTTTTGTATTATTTTCTCAGGATGCAGATCCAATATATTACGAAGAGGCTATAAAGAATGAAGTTTGGGAAAAAGCCATGGATGATGAGATCAATGCTATAGAGAAGAATCATACATGGGAGCCTATGGATCTTCCAAAAGGAAATGACGTGATAGGATTCAAGTGGGTCTATAAGACAAAATACAATGCTGATGGAAAAGTACAGAAACACAAAGCAAGGATAGTTGCAATAGGTTTTACACAGCAATATGGAGTTGACTACAATGAAATATTTGCACTAGTAGCACGTTTGGACATAGTAAGAATGGTTTTAGCAATTGTAGCTCAAAACAAATGGAAAATTTATCATATGGATGTTAAATCGACATTCTTAAATGGATTCCTTGAAGAGGAAGTTTATGTAAATAATCCGTAAGGCTATGAGATTGAAGAAAGAGCTCTATGTAATCAAGAAATAACCTAGAGCTTCAGTACAATAGAATATATTCTTATTTGATTGAGAATGGTTTTAGAGAGGAGTAGAAGTGAGCCTACCTTATACACCAAGATAAATTAGCAAGGTAAAATTTTAATTGTTTGTTTATATGTAGATGATTTGATCATTACTAGAAATCTATCTACAAAGTTATTCAAATCAGTCATGAAGAAGGAGTTTGAGATGAAAGATCTTGGTCTTATGCATCACATTTTGGGCATTCAAGTCCAACAATCGAAGGTAAAGTTTTCATCTCACAAGCGAATTATGCAAACAATGTTTTAAAAATGTTTAACATGTTGAATTGTAAGCCAACGCCAACACTAGTTAGAGTAGGTTTAAAGTTAAGCAAAGAGGATGAAGGATCATTTGTGGATCCAACATTGTTTAAAAATTTGGTTAGAAGTCTTATGTATTTGGCGGCCACAATGCGTGATATCATGTATGGTGTGAGCCTTATATCAAGGTTCATGGAATCTCTAAAATATTCACATTGGCAAGATGGAAAAAGAATTTTGAGGTATGTACATGGATTAAGGAATCGTAGAATTTTTTATTCAAGTTGAGATGAGTTCAAATTAATCAGTTATACAAATAGTGATGAAGTTAGAAGTATAGATGATCGGAAAATCACATCAAGCTATAATTTTCACTTTGGAACAGGAGTGGTTTCATGGGCATCAAAGAAGAAACCCATTATCACGTTATCTTCACCAGAAGTAGCTTATGTAGCAGTAATAGGAGTAGCATGTCAAGTTGTTTGGATGAGAAAAGTGTTGATAGATTTACAACAGAAACAAGAGGAAGATACACATATTTTTGTGACAACAACTTAGCCACAACGTTGTCTAAAAATCGTGTTTTTCATAAGAGGAGAAAGCATATTGATACAAGGTATCATTTCATCAGGGAGCTGGTAAAAACAAGGAGATTCATATTGAATTTTGTAGATCCGAAGACCAGTTTGCAGACATTTTTACAAAGGCTTTGGTAAAATAAGTTTTTAAATATTTGAGAGATTGTTTGGGAGTTTTTGATCCTATGCATGGCAGATCTGAATAAGCAAACAAAACTTCAGAAGAGTGAAAGATACAAGTTTTAAATTAAGGGGGAGTTTTGGAAATATGCATGCACCATGCATTGTTAATTCCAACTTTAGCTTTTTACAAGGATTAAAAATAGATTTAATTTTATTTAGTTTAGCACGAGTTTTTCTTTAGTTAAAGTCCTTTTTTAGGATTAGATTTAATTCAAATAAATCTACTTTAATTCATGCACAACATGCAAGTTGTTTTAAACCATGATTTTAATTTTTGAATTCTCAGTTGAAGAGTTATTAGTGGGTGAGTTATTCTATTTAAATAACAATTGTAATTTCTTTGTATGCACACACAGAAGTGTGAAATCTGCATAGGCAAAATTAGAGAAGTGTTGCACACACAAACTTCATTGTAATTTGAGCCGAAGCTCTGACTATGAGTTAATTAATGGAGATTACGCACAACAATGTTGGTTTGAATATTCTTATGTTTATGCAAGTTATTTAATTGTTTTGTTTATTTATTTTATATTGTTTACTGTATAAGACTGCAGATTTTCTACATACAACATTCTCGGATAAGTTTGTTCCTAGATTTGGCAAAGGTACAAAGGTACAGTTTATAAAGAAAGAGAAAATATTGTCAAAGCTAGCTAAAGTATGAACGGGAATACAAGCAGCTTAATCGAGTCTTGAAAAGGTTAAGAAAATCCAATTTTGAAGAGATCGAGCTTATAAACAAATGCAGACCTATCAAGCTCCTCAAATAAGAATAGATAACATTGAAAATGAAAAATTCAAATAATATACACTAAGCAACTACCGAAAGCAATGAAGCACATGAATAAATAACTACAAGAACAAAACCAGGTGGTAGAGGTATAGATCATTCTACCAAGGTTAAAGAAATAAGTAAATGATCTTGATCTCACAAGCAACACTACACAAAAAGAAGGTAAATAGAAATGGGCGAGCTATGTATAAACCCTTAAGTTTGGTTTGGGCACGTGCTAAACCAGAAGGGAACATGACGCAACACACTCCAAGTTATGTTTAAAAAACAACTAGCTATTTACCAAATACAGAGCCAAATATATAAAGCAAGTGAAATTTACAAATAAACACGAGTGGATTATGCAACTAGATGCATAGAGTATACAAGGTGAGAAACAATAAAAAGAGTTACATCTTATTCGAGGCCAAACCTTGGAAAAAAGGATTTTGACTTCTAAATAACTCATGCAATGGTGGCCAATATGAAGAGAAAGAAACAAGCGCTGTAATATGAAAAACCATATCATAGTGGATATGAGAAAAATAAGCTCGAGCAAAGTTGAAATAGTTTTCAAAAACATCCCATTGAATAAATCAGTCTTCAATGGAAATCAAAGGAAGACTCGACTGAAATTCAACACCGAACACCTTTAAGGTAAAAAAAATATATCATAGCCATTACCTTTCTAAATCTGATTCATAAATAGATTAGTGAACTCAAATAGAAGAGGCCACGACGTGATTTTAGATGAAAGCATAACCTAGATGATAAAAGAATGAAAATGTATGAGCATTACCTCTAGACAACCGAGTAAAGCACCGAGTTGGGGTTTTGAGACACGAGCTAAGCACAATATCACATCGATAGTGCGGTGATCTCATTCAAGCTATACATATTTACATAGCCCAAACCAGGCTACCTCATACAATAGAATGGATCTCTTGTTCGAGACAAATGGTGAGTATAACCTCAAGAGCTCACAAAATCAAAGATGGGAAAAAAATTCAGTTCTCAATAACTAGAAATGTGGTGGCTTGGAGGAAATAAGAGCTCTTATCTCCAAAAAGGATAGAGTAAAACGTCCATGAAAACCCAGATCTCAATAAAGAAATAACATCACTCAATCTAAGCAAAAATTAAATAGCTTGAAGTCCAAACTGTGGCGAGGCATACCCAAATTCCTGGACCCATGAAATGAATGCATAGTTTGATTTCAAAAATATGAGCAAATGAATTGAGTATACAAACCCACCGATCTCTCAAAAAAATATGAAGAATTAATCTAGGATGAATAAAGTTTAGAGCTTTCCCATTAATAATAGAAGCAAAAGTGGGATCCACAAGAAAACCGTGAGAAAAGAAAACTCGACATTCTCTCCCGGCCATCAGCCAAATAATAAAATGTAAATGAGAAATAATGGTATACCTGGTTTTTTTTTCCTAATTAAACATATGCTAACCATGGATGGAGGCTAAAAATAACGTATTAAGTATGGTTGGGTTAAGATCATTATGCCACGCTAAAAGGGAAAAACCTTTATAATGGTTTTAATAATTGTCTTTTCCAACCCACGTAAAGGGGAATTCATATTATTTGCATGCAAAGTAGGGATGATTATTATAAGATTTAATCATTATGGATTTACATGGGGAAATACGTGCCTTTCTCAAAATCAACCAATAATATTTAACTACCCAATCATGACCATGCGAGAATAAGACAAATATACTCTTTTTAGAGATAAGACAAAGTTGTAATTTCCTAAATGTCTCCAAAATACCTTAACTTTTGTGTAAAATGTTCATACTCAAAATAAAGGAATGATTAAGAAGCCAAAATAATTCTCGACCGAGAGTACAAGCCATGTGTGGCCATTTTTCACCTTTGGGGTATCATTTACCAATTTTACCTCTATTATTATTTTTAATTATTAAACGCTTTTGATCGAGCTATGAACCGGGGGTGGAGGGAATCCACCAAAACAAAGAGAAAGGGAAATGAGAAGAAGAAGACAGAAAAGAAGAAAGCGTGGGAGAAAGGGAGGGGGAAGGGAGGGGACCCGAGGGAAGAGAGTAACCGAAGAGGAGGAAATCGAACCAACACCAGAGCGAAGAACAAGATGCCAAGCATAGGAGAGGCTCCAAAGAAGAAGTGCCTTAGCAAGAGGAGGCAACACGAAGAAGGAGCAGAGAAAATCCACCGAGGCCCATCACGAAGTTCATTAAGATGATCAATTTCGAATGAATAGGGAATTGGGTGGTGTTGATATCCACCACAGGCAACAGGTTGCGATCCAAATGTCCATGGTGGAACAACAGGTCCACGCTTTCGCCAAATGAATCCCATGACCCGAGCTGATCGCCCACTCATCAACTTCCTCGATCCAAAGCAATGGGTCCGGCATTACAAAATCATCCAGTTCATCATGGAGGCCAATGTGATGCCCCGTGTAGATAAGATCTTCAGCTACAAGTTGCACCTCCGCTCGGATAGGGTGAAGCAGAAGGCAAAAGGATACGAAAGTGGCAGCAATGTCTGGGAAGGTGTGGGGCCGCCGAGAAGCGGAGCGATAAACATTTCAAAGAATGCATTCAATGGCCTCCGCTTCCAAGTAAGAATTGTATTGGAAGACATGAGAGAGCCTGTACCGATCAATAGCATCCACCGAGGCAACTTGTGGTTCGGACCCATGAAGAGAGATGAAGGGGAACCCAATGAAAGACATTGTAAGGTGAAGAAGGAAGCTTTGAAGAACATGAAGCCAGACCAAAAGATATAGGAGGAAGTTGAAAAGACCCTACTGAAGACGTAATTTCATCACCCAACGCAAGAGATAAGATCATCCAATCCAAGCCATGTAGACGATTCGCTAGAGATTTTCACAGAAGAAGGACTGTCAATGGCATGATTGGCAAGGTGATCGGCAATGAGAATTCACCTCACGAAACATGTGAGATATGCGCCATGTGCGTACTTTGCTGAGCCAGAACAGGATGTTGTTGATGCACGGGCCTAACTACCAGGTAGATGGTTTACCTTTGATGATGGCTTGGATGATGACTTGCGAGTCGCCTCCAATGCACGAGGAATCACAATCGATCGACTCTAAGCTTCACACCTTCCATAAGGGCTGTAGCCTCTGCGTGGTTATAAGTACCAACTAGGAGGGAAAAGGAGCCTACGTAGACAAGTAAGCCCCTGTCATTTCTAAGGATGCACCCGGCCCCTGATTTTCCTAGATTACCCTGGATGCACCATCAAAGTTAAGTTTGATGAAGCCAGGAGGTGGTGGTTTCCATCTTGTGGATTTTCAAATCAGAGACTTTGTCAAGACATTGAGGTCGTGCTTTACCCGGGATCCGGGGGAGGGGATTTTAATCAGAGGCCAAGAATCATGGATGGCGGCGTCTCTGGAAGAGAAGGCAAGATTGTTTGCACTGTGAAGGCTCACATTCTCAGAGATAGCAATCTCGAGCTTGTTTAGGAAACTTTGAATATCAGAAGGTTGATCCCGAAAGAGGCGAAGATTACGTTCCCACCAAAGATGCCAAACAAGGAAGAAGGGAGTGACTGACCCAGATAGAGCTAAGGGAGCTTTGTTTGCCCTTAGTAGGCCAGCTCAGGAGGTTGTCTTTGATGCTTTTCCTTGGACCCAGGCGAGATTGAGCTTATTGAGGAGCCACGACCACCCCAAATGGGAAAATGAGCAGAAGAGGAGGAGATGATCTGTGTCCTCCTCCGCAGCATTGCAAAGCACACATTTGGATGGACCAGTGTAGCCCCGGGAGCACCTACAGAGCTGGGTGAGAATTTTCCCATGAAAGACCTCTATTATTTTTTTATTTATAAAGAAGAGCTAAAATTATTCATGCAAGTGGTCTAGAAAATTATGTAATCGAAAGTGTTGAGCACTTTCGCCACTTCCTTATTTTGTATTTTCCTTATATATAATAATTCTTTTGAAGCATTTATGAAGGATTCGGTTGATGTAATTAATGGCTGCGAGAATTCTTTCTAGAAATTTCCCACTACTAATAAATTTATTTTTCCTTTCGAGGAAATTTTTGCAATCTTGTGAATTGAGGTAGATAATTCTTGCATGTCTTCTCCCTGAATTTATTAAGCTAATTACTTATGTTATTTTTCCTCATTCCAAGAAGTATTTAATTATTTTTTATATTAGTGTGCATGGAGATTGAAATCTATGTATTGTGATTTATTCCTTAATTGATTTCCATTATTTTTCCTTGAAATTTCACCCAAAACCTCTAGTTTGTGCAAGTTTGTTTCTTTCATTATCGGTTTCTTCACGCCTATATTTTGGCAGTCTCCAAAAATAATGGTGTATCTCCCCCTTTTGAAGCTTGCATTCTAACCACTAGCCCCATTTGAGTATAGTTAGGGATACACTTACATGGAACCAACCCTTCAAATCTAGATATTCACCTCACTTTCGGGATACACACATTGCATGAGTTATTTCCTTTGTCTATCCACAAAAGTGAGGAGAGAGAGAGAGAGAGAGATGGATTAAATATACCAATCCTTACAATGGTGCACTTTTGCTAGATAATAGATTTTGGCATGCCTGATGGGACAAGGATGAATATTGATGAGTTAAGAAAAAATTAATATTCAAAGAAGAACACATTTGACGACTCTCAGAAGCTAATTTTCGACTAGTTCTACACTTTTCATGCCCAAGGTTACATCAAGGTATGCAACTACAACCTTTTGAGGTATTTTTCAATACAGATCTAATTAATTTTCTTATCCACACATCCTTTTTCCATATAGCAACCCTATTTTCCCCATTTTTCCATCTTTTATGAGGTCATGCACTCATGACATTGGTTCCTCAATGGAATTATTTTCTCCAAGAGCTGCACCATTCAAAACCAATTCTTTTATACCAATATCCTCCTCCATATCAGTATTATAACCCTTATCACAATGATTATGCTCATGAATGAAAGCTTTATTATAAGTATGGTCATCACTTCAAACATTATGTTGTTCAGAACAAAGTTTTCACAAGAATATGGAGGTTATGTAGATTATGGAGGAAATGTTACACAAGACGAATATTTTCAAAGTAAAATTTAGATACTAGAGAAGAACTATTAAGATTTGAAAGAACAAACTTAAAAATTGCATCCATTAGAGGACAAAATCCTCAAGTTAGAGGAATCCTATAATGTAGATGTTCCCACATACCATCCTTTTCAACCAATGCGGTTCATCTATAAGATTCCAAGTTTTTTAGGCTACTACAATTTCTTCCCCACTGTTCTATAATAATAATTTGAGCCCTTAGACAAATTCTAAACATTAATAAATCAGGTTGAGACCCATCCCATCTCTCCTCCTTAATACCCAAGCCCAATTAAGAAATATGTTGATAAAAAATCAGTTAAGAAGGGAAGCCAATTTAAGAAAATATTAGGCTATAATTTAAACAAAATTTGTAGGAATGGGTCTCAAAATTTTGGTTCAATCATGTTCCACAGATTGCAAAAATAATTCATGTAAAAGGGGGTATTTTAGAGAAGAAACATGATCATTATCATCAAGTGAACGTTAACCAAAGTTCTCTCCATCCTCTTGATTTACAAGGTATATATGATGTTTTGAATATGCATATAGAGGATCCTAAAACTTAGATAAACAAGAAATATGTTCTACCATCTCCTAGTACAATTGATGATTTTCATGATGCTTATTTAAATACATCTGATTTCAAGAATGAGATTTTGATAATTATGAATGCAAATCTTCCCATCAGCTCTTATCATGAAATACATTTTGAAAGAATATACTTTTAGATTCAATCTAAAGATAGAATATAATATTTATTATTTCTCCAAGATGAGAAACAAGAGGATTTTAACCTCATAGCCTCATTGTTAGATAAACACAATGATAATAATGAAGATGAGGAAGATATTTAACAAGATCAAGATGATACGGAAGAATGAAAAGATACTTATTGTGTAGCTTGCCTAGAAATTGATTCACTTCTAGAAGGTTGTAGAAATCCTTTAAAAACATCATCAGTCAATGAAACATATCAAGATTTCAAGAAGGATGAATTTCAGTTTTCAAGATGCATTGAGGATTAAAACGAAAAAAGAAAATCTTCATACAATTCTGAACCAAGCAGTTGTCATGCATGAGATAGAGTGTCTTGTAGAGGTAAAATAATGTTCTTATTAGCTTCTACATGTAGTGGAAAATATGGAAACATGAAAGATCATAAAAAATCAACCTTTCATCTTGAAAATGACCTTGTCCAATCAAGTACTTAGCTGGTTTGGAGTCAGTTTCAGTAGTACCATAAGTTTTGTGTGATTTAGAACACAAATATGAGCTTCACATTCTCAAAGGTCAGCCCCAATACCTCCCAAAATAGATTGCAGATCCAATAGAGGTATTTTTCAGATTCTTGAGTGATCTTTTGAGCGAGTTAAAGGTAAAAACGTTATTTTCATCTTTTCCATGTGATCGATTGTCACATTTTTCTCATGGCCTCATTTTAATGAGAAAAGGAAGATACCTTTTTCAGCTTGTATCCGGATTTATTTAAATTCAGTTTTAATTTCATTAGAGTACGTTAGGTAGGATATCAATTCTATAAGTGCTCATGCACACTTGCACCGAGTTTAATTTTCAATAAGTGCATTTAATGCACATGATCCGGATTCATCCTCGATCTTTTTATGTTCTATTTATTTGGGAAAGGAAGAAATTGTTGTTTCAAGGTAAAGTTTTATTCTCGGCTTTGCCTCCATACCCAATGGATGTATTAAGGCATGAGATCATTTAAGTTAGCTAGAATTCGACCCCAAAAAATTGCAAAAAAGTTGACATTTCTCACGCATCGACATGATGTGTGAGGTGTTAACTCAAAATAATAGTTTCTCAAATTGGAGGTGATAATTTGATGGACCTAATGTTAACCATTTAGGTCAACATCGAAAGGGTTATAATGTTTTCTAAACTTCTCGGGTTTAATGTAAGATTAGGTAAACACAAAAGCATTACAACAACTTTAAGTCTTGTTCTAGGGTTCTATTTCCCCATATAAGATGTCACTCCACATTCATTTTTGCCAAGATCATGCATCACCCTTTTCAAACTACTCCTGTGGTCGTGATATAAATGAGAAATATGTCGTACATAAAAAAAAATACATTAAAGCAACAATTCAAGCTACATATTATAAAGGTTTGAAAGAAGATTTTAGTTATGAGGGATCATTCATTCAATTTTAAGTTCAATCATCGGAAAAAATGCAAGTAATTTGTTCTTAATATATTTTGATTATAGGAATTTTTTTGCATGTATTGAGTTTTAGATTTTTATATTAGCTTAAGAAAATGAAAATAAATGAAAGGAAATCATCTTAGAACTCATTACGTAAAAAGAAATGTATATATTCATAACAAATTATACAAGTTTCTTACACATGTTGTGATAAATAAATGAAGAAAAAACATTCATGCAAATGAAAAGATTAAAATAAAAGGGAGAAGGGAACCGTAATTTCGTGATGACTATATCCCCTCTCATATGTTGCTACTCCATCTTGATCCTTGTTTCTTAAGACCGAAAAGGAGAAAAGAAAATGATATTATAACTTTGGGTTCATTCACTTTGCATTATTTATAGCTTCTAATGCATATGCATCCTAAGAGAAGGTTACTGAATTGAAGACATCTAATTAAAGATAATAAACATGAACAAGTATACGTGAAATTACGGTTTTGATATCTAATGAAGGTTTTCATGCAGCTTGGAAAAGAGTATGCTTTCATATCAAAAATTCCATTAGATTACATAATTGAATTTTCAAATGAACTATGCAATGAATGAGTTGGAAGAAAAGTGATAGAAGGAATTCAAAAGATACAAAGGTTGAAAGTGTTATAAGAATTTTATGGATTCATGGAACTAATGTGATGTTTAACTTGCAAAATAATACGAGCTTTAGAAAAGCCAAATCATTATAGATTTACGTTTTTACATGTTTAAAAAAATTATAAAGTTCAATAAAGGAAAACTTTCAGAATGCATTCTCATAATGTAAAGTATAGGTGTTTAATGATGTTCATAAATTAAAGAATCGAAAAACACACAATTAAAATTGCTCAAGAAGCTTTTAATAAAGAGGTTTATGGGTTTGATCATAAGAACCATGTTTTTAGTAAAACAACACTTTTACACGTATAAATATTGTTTGAGAATGTAAATCTATAGCTTATTCTTGCAAGTATGGTGTGTCTCTATTGAAATCCCCAATTTCCCAAACATCAACAAGTTTAGGCGCAACAAATTAAAGTCATAAAATTGTAAGGATTGAAAATTTTCTAAATAGTTAGTTCCTTTAAAAGGAAATACAAGCTTTGATAGTTTTCTAAGATTGAGTATCTACAATAGTAGAAATGAATCTCTAAAATGCATTCTTAAGATACACTACAACAAGCTCGGATAAGTTCGTTCACATATTTGGATAAGGTATAGAGTTACAATTTATAAAGAAAGAGAAAAGATGGTCAAAGCTATCCAAAGTATGAACTAGGAATACATCAAGATTAACTAAGTCTTGAAAAGATTAACCAGCCAAAACTTTGAAAAGATCAATCTTAAAAGCAAATGTAGACGAGTCAAGATCCTCAAATAAGCATAAATAGAATTTAAAATGAGCAAGTCATACATTATATACCAAGAAACTACCAAAAAGAAAAGAATTACATGCATGAAGAACTCTAAGCACAAAACAAGTGAAAATAGGTATAGGAAAATAGGAATGGGAAAGCTATGTATAAACACTTGATTTGGGGTTGGGAACTACTAAATGAGAAGCGAACTTGATGTATCACACACCATGTTATGTTTAAAAAACAATGATATGTTTACTAAATACGAGAGAAAAATATATAAACCAAGTGAACTTTGTAAATAAGTACAAGTGAATTATGCAACGAGACACCCAGAGTATGTAAGGTAAGCTACACCAAATCTAGTTATGGCTTATTCGAGCCTCAACCTTGGAAAAAATAGATGTCAAATTCAAAATAACTCGTGCGGTGGTGTATGAGTTTCAAATAAATACACAAGCACAAAAAAATGACAAACCAAATCACGGCAGCGATGAGCAAAAGGACTCAATAGAATCAAAATTAGTTTTTAGAACAAATCCCAATTAATAAAGCACACTCTAATGGAAATCAAAGATAGAGAAACAAGAGGTAAACCAAAAAATCCTTCAAGATAAACAAAACACATATATTACCATTGCAAATATGATTCAAACATAGATTAGTGAGCTCAAATGATAAATACCATGGCCTAATTTGGGATGAAACAATAACCCAAATGATAAAACAATTCAAATGTAGGAGCATTACCTTTATAAATCGAGTAGAAATGAGTTGGGGTTTAGAGACACGAACCGAGAAAAATATCACGGCCAAAGCACAACAAGCTCGTTGAAACTAGAAAAATTTACGATCCAAATTGTGAGTAGTACCTCATGAGCCCACAAAATGGAACAGGAAAAATAACAATGTAGTTCTCAATAAATAGAAACATGCCAGATGTGAGGAATTAACATATCTTACCTCCAAAACATAAGATAGAGTGAAACCTCAATGAAAATCTAGATGTTAATTAAGCTATGAGCTCACTCAAGCGAAACACAATAATTAATAGCTTGAATTCTATACTATGAAGACCATACCGAAATTCCCATACCCATGAAATGGATGCACAATTTGAGTGCCAAAAGCCGAGTAGTGCTTGCAGTACGTAGACCCACCGAGATCTCCTTGCAAGTAAGGAGAATGAATCTAGGATGAATAAAGTTAAGAGCTTTCTCGTCAATAATGGTGTAAAAATGGGGATCTATAAGTAAACAAGAGAAAAGAAAAATTAGCAATCTCTCCATGGCCGCCATAGCAAAACAACAAAATGCAAATGAGAAATGAAATTCTACGGTTTTTTTCCATAATTCAACATAAGGTAACCATGGATGGAGGATAACAATAGCTTCTTAACTATGGTTTGGTGAAGATCATTATGTCATGCTACGAGGGTAAAAACATTTATATTAATTTTTAAGAATTGTATTTTCCAATTCACGTAGAGGGGCATTCATACTCTTTGCATGGAAAGTAGGGATGATTTTTATAATATTTAATTATTATATATTTACATGCGGAGATACATGCCTTTCTCAAAATAAAGAAGATTTTAATAGCCAATCATGACCATGTAGAATAAGCCAAAATAACCCTTTTTGGAGATAAGACAACGTTGTAATCTTCTTAATGACTCCAAAATTCCCTATCTTGTTAAAAAGGTTCGTACAAGGAATGATTAAGGAGTCAACAAAAATTTTAACAAGATTACAAGCCATGTGGGGAATTTTTCACATTTGGGGTAGCATGCCCTATTTTAACTCTATTATTATCGGGAGAGCTAAAATTATTCATGGAAGTGGTCTTACTGATGATGTAACTCAAAGTATTGAACACTTCAACTCCACTTCCTCTTTTAGTATTCTCCTTAGATATACAAATACTTTTGAAGCATTTAGGGAGGATTCGGTTGATGTAAATAATGGTCGTAGAATTGTTTGAGCAAGTGCCCTTTCGCTAATAAAGTGATTTTTCCTTTCCATGAACTTTTTGAAATCTTGTACATTAAGGTAGTAAATTATTATGTGCTTTCTTTATATTTATTAAGTTAATTGCTTGTGTTATCTACCCTCATTACAAGAAGTAGGTCATTTTCTCTTCTTCTAGTGCACACGCATATTGAAATCTGTGTATTCGAGCTATCCCTTAATAAAATTCCATTATTTTTCCTTGAAAATTCACCCAAAACCTCTGGTTTGTACAAGTTTGTTTTTTTTAATCATCACTTTGTGCACTCCTTTATTTTATAAATTTCCGAAAAATCATGGTGTATCACCCCCTTTTCCTAGATTTCATTATAACCCTTACCCCCATTTAAATATAGTTCATGATACACTGAAAGGAAACCATCCCCTCAAACTTGGAGATTCACCTCACTTTCAAGATACCCATAGCCCATGATGTGTTTCCATTGTCTATCTGTAGAAGTGAGGAAAGAGAGAGAGAGAGAGGGATCAAATTTTCCAATCCTCACAAGGGTGCACTTTTGCTAGATAACAACTTTTGGATCACCCGATGGGACAAAAACTAATGTTGATGAGTTTAGAAATTTAATATTCATAGTAGAACACATATGGAAACTTTGAGAAGTTGATTTCATATGACTATTGTGTTTTTCATGCCCAAGGTGACATCAAGATCTTTGAGTACATCCTTTTGAGGTATTTTTCAAAAGCAGATCTGAAAATTTTTCTTATCCACACACCCTTTTTCCATAGATCAAACATGTTTTCCATATTTTTCCATATTTTATTAGGTCATGCAATCATGACATCAGTTCCTTTGTACCAATATTTTATTAGGTCATGCAATCATGACATCAGTTCCTTTGTACCATTCAAATCCACCACCTTTGTACCAATATTCTCCTCCATATCAGTATTATAAACCTTATCACAATGAATATGCTCATGACCCAAACCTTGATTATCAGTATGGTCATCAGTATAATCATTATGTTATTCAAGAATAAGGTTATGCACATGAATATGTAGGTTATGTAGATTATGAACGTAATTTTATGTAGGAGGAATATTTTGAAAGAAAAATTTAAATACTAGAGCAGATATATCAAGATCTCAAATAAAAATTTGTACAATTGCAGCCATTAGAGGACAACAAGTTAATGGTAGAGGAACCCCATGAATTGGATGTTCACACATACCTTCCTTATCAAACAAGCAATAACCCATCTATTACATTCCAAATTTTCAGCTGCTGCAATTTCGTGGACACCTCTATTTGAAAATCATATTTTGAGCACTTATACATTGCCCAAACATTACCAATTAAGTTTGAGACCTATCCCACCCATCCTCCTTCATCTCCAAGCCCAATTCAGGAAGGTGATGATTAGAACATTTTTCAAGAGGGGAAGTCAACTCAAAAAGAAAGCACACTCGGTATTTATGCACAAATTGAAGGAATGGGTCTCCAAGTTTGGGTTCAATCATGATCCATAGTTAGAAAAATAATGTATGCATGTTGTCCACCCAAAATTCCCTTGCTCTTAAGGAAGTGAAATTTTTAAAATTTTGAGTATAAGTGCCTTTTAATGTCGACACAGTAATGTGAAAAGTCGAGAAAATTGTGAAAATCTACGTTTTTGGGTCATTTTGTGTGTTTCTCGGGCCTGTCGGACATTTTTGTCCCGCATGTCCCAAGTTCATTTGGGCCCTCTGTTCTCCGATCGGCCGATTTACCCGAAGTTTGTCTTTTTCGGGCCCGTCGAACTTTGTGTCCCGCATGTCCCAAGTTCATCCGGGGAAATTTGTTCCATTTTCGGTGAAACACTCGAACCGCGTACTTTCGCGCTTTCACGTCCCAAATGTTCCAAGTTCAATCGTGGAAGTTCTTCCATTTTCAGCCGAATCACCGAACCGCGTGCTTCGCGCTTTCACGTTCCAAATGTCCCAAATTTTTTCGAACCCGTTGTCACCCTTTTGCCGATCCGGCCGAGTCGCGTACACCCCACGCACTTTTGTCCTGCGTGTCCCAAAAGGCATTTGTGCATCCTTTCCCCGCTTCGCCCGAATCGGCCGAGCTGCGTGTTTCGTGCATTCGCATCCCACGTGTCCCAAATGAACCAAGTGCCATTCGTGCTAGTTTTTTCTGCTCTACCCGAATGTCTTGCTAATTCAAATTGGTAGGTATGTATTAAATGCACATTCATGGCCTTTCTCTCTCCTAAATGGCTATATAACGAGCGAACCACCTTTGCATTTTTCACCTTGCTTCCATGCTATCCTTTGCTCGAACCCTTGCGATCTAAATTCCTGCGCGTGTATCCCTTCCCTCTGCAATTCCTTCCCAAGTCTAATTTGCATCTCTGTCCTCCGAATTACTATCAATATGAAGATTAAATTTTAGGGACAAGAACAAATCTCGCCACTAGAATCTTCCGTTCCCAATATTGGGGACAGTGAAGCTCGTCATCTTGATTTCGGTGATTTTTGGGCAAGGATGGCAGATGCAAACCCTACACCCATGGCACAGATGATTCATGACAGCGGTTTGGCTTTTTGGAGGTTTCCCAATCTCGGTGCAATGTGCTGATACAGTGCTTTCGTGCGGAGCTCACTTCGATCCTAATTCGAGTGAATTAACCAACGTGCACGGGAACTCATCGCCAAATTGGATCGCGCCGCCATTAGCACTGCACTGAGAATTCTAGAGACGGATAATGCCATAGTTGTTTCTCAGGATCAAGCACAGGCCCTGTTCAATCAAGACAGCGATAAATACAAGGCGCGGGTGGCGAAGTCCTGGCTAAAGAACCCTAAGAAGGGAGCATCTCGTCTGTCCAAGACTCTTTTCGGGCAGATTTCAACGAAGAATTGTCTAGATTTTATAATTCTACTGGCTCGGGTTATGGGTTTACCCTCTACCAACGAATTCCACTTCTGGATGTGCCCGCTCATCAGCATGGTCTGTGAGGGAACTCAAAATATCAACTGGGCGGAAATCATCAACATGAACTTGACGGAGCAGCTGTCCAATGTACAACAAACGAAGAAGTTCTACATGACTTCGTACCTGATGTATACTCTGGCGGCATCAAGACAATGGTTTGGTTTTTCTTACATTGATGCTCACAAGGATGATCCCTGTATATGCCTACTACCCGCAGTTCACCCTAGAGACCAGCAATCATAATTTCAGAAGGGTAAATGATGCTTTCACCATTTACGTAGTTAGGATCCTTGAAGGTGACACTGCTAGAAGGTTTTCTGATGAAGCCATGAACTTGATATCACACTACGGTGCCTATTTCATACAATTCAGAAAATTCTCCTATATCAGGCTTGCCGGCTATGAGGCACCCCTCTGAGGCTTCCCATGTTCTGCAGTGATAAAATGGCTTTGATAGAAGTATGCAAGTAGTTAGACAAATTACACAGAACCTGCAGAGACAAGAAGATTTCTGGTTTGCATTTTCCCATCTCTTTGGGAAACTACACTTGTAAAACAGCCCTGGATGCACAGAACATAGAAAGAGCCCTGGTTCCTATCACTGTTCATTTCTTCAAGCCAAGAACTTGCTTCGACTTGAAGAAGTTCATTGAACAGAACATCAAGATAATCTATCATCATAGGGTAGATACAGAAGACTATTGGGCTGACTATGCAGATGATTTTGAGGCTAGGAGAAGGCATTATGGCAGGTTCTCTCTGCCATTGATCCAAGAACTCGGTTTGTATCAAGTTCCTGAAGGGCTCCAGGATGACAACTCTGATCTATACTCATATGAGTATGACAATGTGGTTAAGCACACTCCCTTGGAGGACTTGGATTGGAACAGGGAAGGAGAAAATGATCGGCCAAGATCCTAGCTCCGGTCTTAGTCAGAACTAAGATATGGTTTGATAAGAAGGTTCGAGAGCTCAGGAGGCACTCAGGAGAATCCTCCTCCAAGGATGTTTCAACACCAAGGAGGGAAGCATCGATTCCAAGGTCAGATACACCAGTGCAAACCCCTCCTGCCTCATCAACACAAGGACCTGCAGTTTCTACTCCTTCTTCATCCACCCAAGTATATCAGAAGAAAAAAAGAGGTTAAGAAGGAGCCTGTGGAAGAACATCTCCAGAAAAAGCAGGCAGAGTTGCCTATGGGACCAGAGAACATTATTGTTCTCAGTGAAAGTGAGGAGAGTGAGGTGCCTACTCCTACAAATGCTCCTGAAGATCCAACTGATAAGGACAAAGAGGTCCAGAGCACTGAACTTCCAAGTGCTATTGATTCCTCTGCTGCAATTGTTACAAGTGCCCCACTCATGTCTCAACTTGAGACAACAGCAGTACAGACTTTGGGCGCCATGAGCTCTCTGTCTCTTGGTCCTCTTGCCCCTCCTGCTGCTTCTTCTTCCTCTTTTGCATGGGTGCAACCTCTTGTTGACAGTAGGAAGAGGAAATCTTCCTCTCGGAGCTCAGGACCAAATTTTGATGCTGTGGCAGCCTTGTTAGGCACTACTCCTTCTCGTGCCAAAAAGGCCAAAATCACCTCCAGGATAGTGTCTGATGCTCAGGGTCAGCAATTCTTGGAGATTGCTAAGCCTACAGCTAGACAAATCAGAGCAGGACTTGCAGGCATCTGATCTTGAACTCTCAAGAATTCCAATGGGAGAGTCTACCCCTGAAGGAGAGATACATAACCTCCAGGAAACAGTCACAAGAGTCATTGGGAGGGTAGAGAAAGGGCAGAAAACTATTGAACAGTTGGAGGAACAGGCCCAGATTCTCACAGGTTTCATCAAGTCTCTTTTGTCTAAGGACAAAGTTTTGGACCCTACCCCATTGACTACTCTTCCACCACCTGTAATTTTGAGCCAAGATGAAGTACAAAGTATCAAAGACATGCACAAGTATTCCATCTATGGCAGAGCTATGGAAGCCATGGTGGATGATATGCTTGTTGCAGGGTTGAACTTCATCGATGAAGCTTTCAAACTCCATGGAAAAGTGAACAATTTGCAACAGAAGCTCTCCTCTACTATTGGGGTCATAGATAAAGAGCTCAAACTCTGGAGCAGTTGCATAGTAGACCTTCGCCTCATGGGACAGACAGATGAGAACATTTTATTGGCGAGTAAGGTTTTTGATGATGTAAAGGATAATCTATCAAAATCCTGGGTTTACAGCATGGAGTGGAAGATCAAAGTCTTGGAGGAGGCTTTGGGAGAACTGAAGAATAGTTGGCAGAAGGGTGAAGCTTTCAAGACACTAGTTGTCTCTGCTTTCAAAGATATACATTGTCATCTTCAGGATGAAACTTCTGGTGTTCCCCTTTCCTTGCAAGAAATCAAAGCTCAATTCAGAGCTTTTGTCAAAGATAATCTATTCAAGGAAAGCTCCATCTCCAAAGAGAAAATGAAGGAGATCTGCTCTCTTCAATCTGCCATTGAAGAAGAAAATAAAGATTATCATACTCATGTCGAGTTTGATAAAGAAATGGAGAAGTGTCTCGGATTTTGGACTCAGTCTACAGCCAACACGTCAGTCCCTCGTGGCAGAGACATAGCTGAGGCGTTGAAGAGATTCAGGCAGGATTTTGAAGTCAGTGGGTCCCTCCCAGTAACCGACCACCTGTCTTCTTCTCCTTATTCTTTTCTCTTCTTCCCATTCTTTTTCCGTTTTCTTTGTAATAAGTTGAGGTATTGCGATTGGCAGTCCTTAACTAATCTTTAGTTAAAAGAAGTGGTTACGAAGAGTAACTGATTTGTAAGCTATATAATGGCCTCTCTATGCCATTTTGAAGAGGAGGAAGAACTTGGTTTATTTTCTGAAAGTGTAAATAGATCATAAAGAAATCAATACAGAAGGGCTTTCCATTCTTTGTCTATCTGATCTCTGTTATCCCTAAGCTTTCATTTAATTTTTGTGAAGATCATTTGTCTCTAGTTTGTTAGTCTCGCTGATTGCATACTCTCCAACTTTGCAAGCATGGTGATCTTGTATAACCAAGAAGGAACTTTGTGTCCTTGATTAATGAATCTGTAGAACTTTGTGTCTTTAAATTCCATCTTATTTATATGATACAAATGATCTTGTTTCAATTCACTGTAACTTCGCATACATAAAGAATTACTCTGTTATCTATAATTCTGCATGTTGCCTTTCTGCTCATTCTCATACTCTCATTCCTCAGTCCTTTTGTAATTGATGATCTTTATAGAAAACACTTTCGTAATATCCAAGTTTAACCAGAAAATCATGTTTTGTATATTTGTAAATAGGTTCGTTTCTGAATAAGGGAACCTCTCCCATTAAAGAGGAGGGACTTTTGTCCCCACTTTATTGCTCTTCATAAAGTCCTATTTGACGACCAACAGTTTTTGGCGACTCCATTGGGAAAATCATATTCCAATTCTATAATTTTTATCATCCTTTGATCTGGTGACTCCGCGTTTTACTCGAGGGAGAAGGGCCCTTGGTATTGAAGATTCTCAGTTTCAGCTTTTGGAGCAACAGGGTTTTCCTTTCCCTTCAACAACAAATAGAAGGACTCGTTCGACAAGCACTCCACCTATTCAAGATAGAATTCCTACGGGTGGTATTCCTTTAGAGCCAGCTAGTCCTAATCTTCGAGCTTTGATTCTTGTTGGTGTTCATAGTTCCTCTCCAAGCCATTTTCCAAGAATGGTGGCACCATTGCCATGGGGTCATCGTGTCGGGCCCCTAGCCCTTCCTCAGCCTTTGCATGAGTTACCCAGAGGTAACCGGAAGAACTTCCCTAAATTCAAAGGTGATGGCAAAGTGCATCCTGATGAACACATCGCAGCCTTCATTGTTGCATGTGGAGTTCTGGGAGTTGAACATGAAGACATCTCCATGAGACTGTTCATTGAGACTTTACAAGATAATGCTGTTGATTGGTTCTATCACCTTCCGGCTGGTGCTATCACCGACTGGGACACAATGAGAACTAAGTTTGAAAACCGTTTCAAGCCAGCAGAAGATGTGCATGCCTTGCTAGCCCAAATCTCTCAGATAAAGAAAGATTCACAAGAGCCCATGAGAGAATTTGTGGCTCGATTCAACAGGTTGATCAATAAAATTCCGCAACTTACCCGACCTGTTGATCAAATTCAAAAATGTTTCTTCCTAAATGCTCAATCACCCGAAGTTAGTTATGCACTAAGAAGGGCTAATCTCGCAACGTTGACTGAGGATCAAACTCTTGCTGTAAGTGTCGAAGATGACTTAATCATGTCAGGGAAGTTGAGAAGAGACCCTTCCAAATCTAAAACTGCTTCTTCTTCTTCTTCAACTCTGGACCGAATACTGATCCATTGGTTCAAAAACTTGCGAATGATCTCATTGCCATAAAGAAACAATTGGCTCAGCATGCTCCTTATGCAGACGTTCCAAGGAGGAATTTTCAGCCCAGAAATCATTTGCCTGCTTCTCAAACAAGACTAGCGCTTGAAGGACCTCCTGTTAAAGTTCCTATCAATGCAACCTGTGAAGTTGAGGAACCAGATGATGATGAGGATAATGAAGCTTGCGAGGAGCTTGTTGAAGAAGTAGATGATGAAGCAGATGAACTTGAGGGATCTCGAGTAAATTTCTTCACCACTGAGGGCATTGATGATGGAGATGACTATGATGAAGTAGTAGCAGACATGAATAGCGAATCATACGCTGTCATGACTCGAGAGCAGAAAAATCAGAGGGAGAAAGTGACGCAGCCCATCAAGAAATCTAAGGAGCATTCGGACTAACAGTAATTTCAAAAAGAGGATCCCATCTTCATCTACACCAAAGGTGAGTCCTGTCAATCCTACTAGTAAAGTTACTTCTTTTTCCCCTAAAGTTGATAAACCTAGGATCTCAAATGATGATGGCCCGTCCACTTCTGGGTCCTTTGATATTGTTGATCACCTGAAAAAGACCAAGGTCCAAATCTCAAGAGGTGAGTATTATCAAACCCATCCCAAAGCTTTTGCTAAAATGATTCACTTTGTCAATTCCCATTCTAAGACCACCTCTAAAGGCCTTTTTCCCACTCCTTCTTCTGCACCACAGCCTAGTCTGGTAGCCGCTGTCACCTCGCCTAATGACAAAATCAAGCCTTTTTATGTAACACTTCTTATAGCTGGTCATAGGCTCAGTAATTGTGTCATAGATTCCGGAGCCTCAGATAATGTGATGCCTGCTAAAGTAGCTCATGCTTTAGGCCTGACCCTCACATGCACTTATGGATCTTGTTACTCTATGGAGAGTAAGGAAGTGCCTGGTCGAAAGAATTAAAGATGCACAAGTGGCTTTTGCTGCTTTGCCCGAGAAGAAAGTGTTGGCTACCATCTTAGTAGCAAGATATTCCTCCTTCATACGGGATGTTGCTAAGTAGGAACTTCGTAAAGATGTGGGTGGGGAAATCCAAATGGACTGGTCACATGCACTGCATCGTCAATGGGCAAATGAAGAAGTTGTTGCCTGAGAAGCAATCTGAGTATATTGTGCAAAAACGGATGATCCTAAAGCACAAATACTCTATGAGGATATGGGACATGGTAACTACATGATTATGTCCCCTGATGAAATTCAACTCCCCAAAGTGTCTCCTAAAGATCCTAATGGTGTTTGGATTTTAGAGTTTGATGGAAGTTGTTCCTCAGCTGCTTCTAGAGCTGGTGTCCTACTGATGTCCCGTGAAGGAAGCCTACATCCTTTTTCATTCAAGTTGCAGTTCAAAAATACTAATAATACAACAGAGTATGAGGCTCTCATTCTTGGACTGCAAGTGGCCAAAGAACAAGGTGTAAAGAATCTTCTGGCTCGTGGTGATGCAGAATTGATTGTAAAGCAAGTCAGAAACCTTTTTCAAGTAAAAAATGGAAGGCTGAAACATTACCGGAATCAGGTTTGGGATTCCATTGAATTTCTTGATGCTTTCTCTATCGAAGCAGTACCTAGGGAAAAGAACAGCAGGGCTGATTCACTAGCAGTCTCAGGATCACTACTGATTCCTCATCCTGATTTCTCTCAAGACAAGTTCACCATTGAGATGATCCATCGACCTAGTGTACCGACAATACAAATAACTGGAAAGTTTTCAATGATGATCAACACTTGCTTTCTTTCTTAGAACTTAAGGGTAATTTTGAGCAGTTGTATTTCGAAGGAAGCGACAACCTGCCTCGTGAAAATGTGCCTTCTGATAAAGCAGTCACCCAAGAAGAAGAAACGGATCAGGATGGGTGCATTAAACTCAAGGGGAATAAGATTCCTAAAGGATTGGTAAGTTTAGAGGAACTATTTGATAAACATGACAGGTATGTGAAGTCTAGAGCTTCCACTGGACCTCAGCAATCAGCTGAGCATGACAAAATTAATATTGGGAGTTCTACTGACCCTAAGCTAGTGAACATTGGAAAATGTTGCACAGCAGATGAGAGGAGAAAAGCAATTGATCTTTTAAAGAGGTATAAGGATGTTCTTGCTTATTCTTATGAGGATTTAAAAGCCTTCAAGCCAAAAGATATGCAGCATTTTATTCCTCTCAAACCAGGAATTAAACCTTTTAAGTAGAAACAGAGGCAATACAACCCCAAAATAGCTGACACCATCTTTCAGGAAATACAGAAGTTGTTGAAGGCCAAAATCATCTTTCCCATTCACCATTCAACATGGATTGCAAATATTGTGCCTGTTAGGAAGAAAAATGGTGAGATCCGCATCTGTGTTGATTTCAGGAATCTGAATCAGGCTTCCTTGAAGGATAATTATCCTTTGCCTATGATGGATCAGGTCTTGCAAGCAGTAACAGGATCTGAGATGTTATCTATGCTTGATGGATTCTCGGGATATAATCAGGTAGAGGTTGATCATCTGTGAGATCAACACAAAACAACTTTCACTACTCCTTGGGGTACCTTTGCTTACAAGAGAATGCCTTTTGGGCTCATCAATGCTGGTGCCACTTTTCAGAGAGCTATGGATCTGGATTTTGGAAGCTTGAAAGGGAAGTGTATTGTCATATACCTTGATGACTTGACTGTGTTTTCTAAAACAAGGGCAGATCATTTTGACCACTGAAAAAGTTCTGCTGAGATGCAGAGAGCATGGGATCTCTTTGAACCCTAAAAAATCTGTCTTTTGTGTCACAGAAGGGAAGTTATTAGGGCACATTGTCTCCAAAGATGGTATTAAGATTGATCCTGAACGAGTTCAAGCTATCCAGCAAATTCCTCTCCCAACCAGCAAAAAGGGTGTGCACTCTTTCTTTGGTAAGATCAATTTTTTAAGAAGGTTCATCCCTGATTTTGTAGAGTTAACTTTGAATATTTCTCAGATGATGAAAGGGAAACAAACGTTTGGTTGGTCTTCTGAAGGAAAGGAATCCTTTGAAGGTATTAAAAAGCTATTGCTAAAACTCCTGTTTTAGCCTGTCCTGATTTCAACAAAGATTTTATTATCTATTGCTATGCCACAGATAATACCTTGGCTGCTGTTTTGACTCAAGAAGATTCTAATGAGCACGAACTTCCAATTGCTTTCATGAGCTATATCTGAAAGATCATGAGTTAAAATACACCATGATGGAAAAACATGCTTTTGCAGTGGTCAAAGCTGTTAAGCAGTTTCATTTTTACATCCTCAACTCTCATTCCATGGTGTTGGTTCCAGAGAAACTGTTAAGTCAATTCTAACACAACAGAATTTGGATCAAGAGAGGAAAGGCCCGGGTTGCTAAGGTCCAAGAATATGATATTGACATCAAACCGACCAAGCTTGTTCGTGGTAAAGGCCTTTGTGAGCTCATTGCAGAAGGAGCTAAACATGAGTTGCTGGAGGATAAGGTTGACCTTCCTACCATTCTGTTTCTCAGCTCAGTTGATGAATGGTATGCTGACATCGCCCATTTTCTCACCTATGGAGAATGCCCCTCTCATTTGACTGCCAAAGAAAAGAGGGCTGTTAAACTAAGGTCAGTACAGTATGTGTTGTGGGAAAACGCCTTGTTCAAACGGGGAATAGATGGAAGATTTTTGAAATGTGTGGACAAGGAACAGCAGAAAAGACTACTCTCAGCTTTTCATGATCAGGCTTGTGGAGGGCACTATTCATCAACGGTCACAGCTCATAAGATACTCCGTGGAGGATATTACTGGCCTACCTTGTTCAGGGATGCATCCAAGTGGGTCGATAAATGTGAGGCTTGTCAGACTTTGTTGGAAGACCTAAATTGGCTTCTTTGCCTCTCAAGCCAGTTGTGATTAAGGAACCATTTCAACAGTGGGGTTTGGACTTCATTGGTACACTTAATCCTACTTCTAGTGCTGGTCATACTCATGTACTAACTGCCACGGATTATTTCACCAAATGGGTAGAAGCTATTCCAGTAAAGAGCACTACTTCTGAAGTGGTGTGCAACTTCATAAAAGAGAACATCTTGGTAAGGTATGGTGTACCTAACAAGATTGTGACAGATAATGCTTCGAATTTCTCTTCAACTGAGATAATGGATTTTTGCTATGGGTATGGCATCTCCCTGGCTCATTCTTCAGATTATTACCCTCAGGGAAATGGGCAAGCAGAATCCACTAACAAAAATCTGGTGACTATTATAAGGAAGTTAGTCAATGAGTCTCAACGAAACTGGCACAAGAAGCTCTATGATGCTCTTTGGGTAGACAGGATTACACCAAAGAGAGCTATTGGAATGTCTCCTTTTCAAGTGGTATATGGAGTAGAAGCTCAATTGCCGATATGAGTGGAGTGCCATGACCTTGCTCTTAATGAAGGCCATTGAAGATACGGTTTCAGTGATGCTTTGGATAAGAGAATTATGTATCTTCACCAATTGAATGAAAGTAGATTGGAGGTTGCAGATAGGATATATGTTCACCTGTGAAGGTAAAGGTCCTATTTGATAAGAAAGCTAGGTTCGAGAGATTTCCAAGTTGGAGATCTTTTGTTGTTATGGGATAAAAGACATGAACCTCGTGGCGCCATGGCAAGTTTGATTGCCTTTGGCTCGGACCTTTTAAGATCGGGCACTTTGCTTTGGTAAGAATTCTTTCTACCTTGATTACATGGATGGTTCTCCTCTCCCACTTCCTTATAGTGGGCGATATTTGAAGTTTTTCAAGTCATAGGTGATTAGGGAGTCCCTTTGTATATTCTATACAGCGTTTTGTTTTTTTTCTTTCCTTTTTGGTTTTGGTGTGTTGTCCTCTGTATTGGTTTGCTTTTGACTCCGTTGCCCAATGGATAAGGTACTGGTCTACTTTCCGAGTTTGTCTAAGTTCTTGCCTTGTCTCATTCCTTAAATTTATGCCAAGTCATCCCCAGAAGGAGCCAAGTGTTGTCCACTCAAAATTCCCCTGCTCTTAAGAAAGTGAAATTTTAAAATTTTGAGTATAAGTGCCTTTTGTCGACCTGGTAATGTGAAAAGTCGAGAAAATTGTGAAAATCTGCATTTTTGGGTCATTTTGTGTGTTTTGGGCCTGTCGGACATTTTGTCCCGCATGTCCCAAGTTCATTTGGGCCCTCTGTTCTCCGATCGGCCGATTTACCCGAAGTTTGTCTTTTTCGGGCCCGTCGGAACTTTTTGTCCCGCATGTCCCAAGTTCGCCGGGCAAGTTGTTCCATTTTCGGCCGAAACACCCAAACCGCGTACTTCGCGCTTTCATGTCCCAAATGTCCCAAGTTCAATCGGGCAAGTTGTTCCATTTTCGGCCGAATCGCACCCGAACCGCGTACTTCGCGCTTTCACGTCCCAAATGTCCCAAACTTTTCGGACCCGTTGTCACCTTTTCGCCCGATCCGGCCAAGTCGCGTACTTCCGCGCACTTTTTCCCGCATGTCCCAAAAGGCATTTGTGCGTCCTTTCCCCACTTCACCCGAATCGGCCGAGCCGCGTGTTTCGCGCATTCGCGTCCCACGTGTCCCAAATGAACCAAGTGCCATTCGTGCTAGTTTTTTCCGCTCTACCCGAATGTCTTGCTTATTCAAATTGGTAGGTATGTATTAAATGCACATTCATGGCCTTTCTCTCTCCTAAACGGCTATATAACGAGCGAACCACCTTTGCATTTTTCACACTTGCTTCCATGCTATCCTTTGCTCGAACCCTTGCAATCTAAATTCTGCGCGTGTATCCCTTCCCTCTACAATTCCTTCCCAAGTCTAATTTGCGTCTCTGTCCTCCAAATTACTATCAATATGAAGATCAAATTTCAGGGACAGGAACAAATCTCGCCACTAGAATCTGCCGTTCCCAATATTGGGGACAGTGAAGCTCGTCATCTTGACTTCGGTGATTTTTGGGCAAGGATGGCAGATGCAAACCCTACACCAATGGCGCAGATGATTCACGATAGCGGTTTGGCTTTTGCTGGAGGTTTCCCAATCTCGGTGCAATGTGCTGATACAGTGCTTTCGTGCGGAGCTCACTTCGATCCTAATTCGAGTGAATTAACCAACGTGCACGGGGAACTCATCGCCAAATTGGACGCTGCCACCATTAGCACTGCACTGAGAATCCCAGAGATGGATAATGCCATAGTTGTTTCTCGGGATCAAGCACAGGCCCTGTTCAATCAAGACAGCGATAAATACAAGGCGCGGGTGGCGAAGTCCTGGCTGAAGAACCCTAAGAAGGGAGCATCTCGTCTATCCAAGACTCTTTTCTAGGTAGATTTCAACGAAGAATTGTCGATTTTATAATTCTACTGGCTCGGGTTATGGGTTTACCCTCTACCAACGAATTCCACTTCTGGATGTGCCCGCTCATCAGCATGGTGTGTGAGGGAACTCAAAATATCAACTGGGCGGAAATCATCAGCATGAACTTGACGGAGGCATTTGTCATGCGTACACTGACAACGAAGAAGTTCTACATGACTTCGTACCTGATGTATACTCTGGCAGCATCAAGACAATGGTTTGGTTTTTCTTACATTGATGCTCACAAGGATGATCCTGTATATGCCTACTGCCCACAGTTCACCCTAGAGACCAGCAATCATAATTTCAGAAGGGTAAATGATGCTTTCACCATGTACGTAGTTAGGCTCCTTGAAGGTGACACTGCTAGAAGGTTTTCTGACGAAGCCATGAACTTGATATCGCACTACGGTGCCTATTTCATACAATTTAGAAAATTCTCCTATATCAGGCTTGCTGGCTATGAGGGCACCCCTCTGAGGCTTCCCATGTTCTGCAGTGATAAAATGGCTTTGATAGAAGTATGCAGGCAGTTAGACAAATTACATAGAACCTGCAGAGACAAGAAGATTTCTGGTTTGCATTTTCCCATCTCTTTGGGAAACTACACTTGTAAAACAGCCTTGGATGCACAGAACATAGAAAGAGCCCTGGTTCCTATCACTGTTCATTTCTTCAAGCCAAGAACTTGCTTCGACTTGAAGAAGTTCATTGAACAGAACATCAAGATAATCTATCATCATAGGGCAGATACAGAAGACTATTGGGCTGACTGTGTAGATGATTTTGAGGCCAGAAGAAGGCATTATGGCAGGTTCTCTCTGCCATTGATCCAAGAACTCGGTTTGTATCAAGTTCTGAAGGGCTCCAGGATGACAACTCTGATCTATACTCATATGAGTATGAAAATGTGGTTAAGCACACTCCCTTGGAGGACTTGGATTGGAACAGGAAAGAGAAAGATGATCTGGCCGAGATCCTAGCTCCAGTCTTAGTCAGAACTAAGATATGGTTTGATAAGAAGGTTCGAGAGCTCAGGAGGCACTCAGGAGAATCCTCCTCCAAGGATGTTTCAACACCCAGGAGGGAAGCATCGATTCCAAGGTCAGATACACCAGTGCAAACCCCTCCTGCCTCATCAACACAAGGACTGCAGTTTCTACTCCTTCTTCATCCACCCAAGTATATCAGAAGAAACTGAAAGAGGTTAAGAAGGAGCTGTGGAAGAACATCTCCAGAAAAGCAGGCAGAGTTGCCTATGGGACCAGAGAACATTATTGTTCTCAGTGAAAGTGAGGAGAGTGAGGTGCCTACTCCTACAAATGCTCCTGAAGATCCAACTGATAAGGACAAAGAGGTCGAGCCTTTGAACTTCCAAGTGCTATTGATTCTCTCGCTACAATTGTTCAAGCACCCCACTCATGTCTCAACTTGAGACAACAGCAGTACAAACTTTGGGTGCCATGAGCTCTCTGTCTCTTGGTCCTCTTGCCCCTCCTGCTGCTTCTTCTTCCTCTTTTGCATGGGTGCAACCTCTTGTTGTTGACTGTAGGAAGAGGAAATCTTCCTCTCGGAGCTCAGGACCAAATTTTGATGTTGTGGCAGCCTTGTTAGGCACTACTCCTTCTCGCTAAAAAGGCCAAAATAACCTCCGAGGATAGTGTGTCGATGCTCGGGGTCAGCAATTCTTGGAGATTGCTAAGCCTAAATGGCAGACAAATCGGAGCAGATTTGCAGGCATCGATCTTGAACTCTCAAGAATTCCAATGGGAGAGTCTACCCCTGAAGGAGAGATACATAACCTCCAGGAAATGGTCACAAGAGTCATTGGGAGGGTAGAGAAAGGGCAGCAAACTATTGAACAGTTGGAGGAACAGGCCTAGATTCTCACAAGGTTTCATCAAGCCTCTTTTGTCTAAGGACAAAGTTTTGGACCCTACCCATTGACTACTCTTCCACCACTGTAATTTTGAGCGAAGATGAAGTACAGAGTATCAAAGACATGCACAAGTATTCCATCTATGGCAGAGCTATGGAAGCCATGGTGGATGATATGCTTGTTGCAAGGTTGAACTTCATCGATGAAGCTTTCAAACTCCATGGAAAAGTGAACAATTTGCAACAGAAGCTCTCCTCTACTATTGGGGTCATAGATAAAGAGCTCAAACTCTGGAGCAGTTGCATAGTAGACCTCCGCCTCATGGGACAGACAGATGAGAACATTTTATTGGCGAGTAAGGTTTTGATGATGTAAAGGATAATCTATCAAAATCCTGGGTTTACAGCATGGAGTGGAAGATCAAAGTCTTGGAGGAGGCTTTGGGAGAACTGAAGAATAGCTGGCAGAAGGGTGAAGCTTTCAAGACACTGGTTGTCTCTGCTTTCAAAGATATACATTGTCATCTTCAAGGATGAAACTTCTGGTGTGCCCCTTTCCTTGCAAGAAATCAAAGCTCAATTCAGAGCTTTTGTCAAAGATAATCTATTCAAGGAAAGCTCCATCTCCAAAGAGAAAATGAAGGAGATCTGCTCTCTTCAATCTGCCATTGAAGAAGCAAATAAAGATTATCATACTCATGTCGAGTTTGATAAAGAGATGGAGAAGTGCCTCGGATTTTGGACTCAGTCTACGGCCAACACGTCAGTCCCTCGTGGTAGAGACATAGCTGAGGCGTTGAAGAGATTCAGGCAGCGGATTTTGAAGTCAGTGGGTCCCTCCCATTAACCGACCACTGTCTTCTTCTCCTTATTCTTTCTCTTCTTCCCATTCTTTTTCCATTTTCTTTGTAATAAGTTGAGGTATTGCGATTGGCAGTCCTTAACTAATCTTTAGTTAAAAGAAGTGGTTACGAAGAGTAACTGATTTGTAAGCTATATAATGGCCTCTCTATGCCATTTTGAAGAGGAGGAAGAACTTGGTTTATTTTCTGAAAGTGTAAATAGATCATAAAGAAATCAATACAGAAGGGCTTTCCATTCTTTGTCTATCTGATCTCTGTTATCCCTAAGCTTTCATTTAATTTTTGTGAAGATCATTTGTCTCTAGTTTGTTAGTCTCACCGATTGCATACTCTCCAACTTTGCAAGCATGGTGATCTTGTATAACCAAGAAGGAACTTTGTGTCCTTGATTAATGAATCTGTAGAACTTTATGTCTTTAAATTCCATCTTATTTATATGATACAAATGATCTCGTTTCAATTCACTGTAACTTCACATACATAAAGAATTACTCGTTATCTATAATTCTGCATGTTGCCTTTTTGCTCATTCTCATACTCTCATTCCTCAGTCCTTTTGTAATTTATGATCTTTATAGAAAACACTTTCGTAATATCCAAGTTTAACGAGAAAATCATGTTTCGTATACTTTTAAATAGGTTCATTTCTGAAAGGAACCTCTCTCATTAAAGAGGAGGGACTTTTTGTCCCCTAGCCATTGCTCGTCGTAAAGTCCTATTTGATGACCAACAATGCAAGAAGTGGATATTTCAGAGAAGTAGCAAGATCATGATCATAAAGTGAAGGTTCAGAAAATTTATTTCCATCCTCTTGAGTTACAAAGTACTGATGGATGTTTTTAATATGCATTAGAGGATCCAAACATTCAAATCAACAAGAAGGATATTATACCATCTATTAATATACTTGGTGATTTACAAGTTCACAATTTTCATGATGCTTATTTAAATGCGTCTGATTTCAAGAATGATAATTTTATAGAAATGTATGAAAATCTACCCATAAGTTCTTATCGTGAAATAGATTTGAAAGAAGATGGTTTATAGATTCAATTTGAAGATAGACCAAATGATCTAGAGTTGCATCATGATGAGAAACAAGAGAATTTCAACCTTGTATCCTTCGAGTTAGATGAAGATAATGATAAGATTGAAAACGAGGAAAATATTTCACATGATCATGATGATACGAGTAGACTACAAAGATCCTTATTGTGGAACATGGCTAGAAATTGATGCACTTTTAGAAGTTTGCAAAAATCCATAAAAAACATCATATGTCACTACAACATATCAAGAGGTGCATCAGATTTGAAGAAGGATGAGTTTCGAGTTTTCAAGCTACATCGAGTATAAAAACAAGGAAGAAAAGCTTGATACCATTAGAGAACCAGTTGTCATGGATGAGATAGAGTAACATGTAGATGCAAAACAATGTTCTTATGATATTTTTCATTTAGAGGAAAGCATGGAAATAGGACATATTAGAAAAATCAAATTTTATACATGAAAATACCTTGTCCTATCATTCTACTTGGTTGGTTTGGAGTAAGTTTCAGAAGTTTGGGCATGTGGTCCTATGAGCTATTTTCATTTATTAAAAAACACATTAATTTCAAATTGAATGATGTATCAATGTCATATGATGATGTATATGATGTTGACATACTGGTTTAAATGTTTTTATGGTGATGTAGTGAGATTTAGTGAGGATTTCTTGCTCTTGCAAGCCTATTCAGGTGCCTAGGTGATGTTGCATGGAGGTAAGAGCTTCTTCGATTCTTGGGAATCATTTTGAAATAATGGATAACAGGTTTGGAGGGCATTTGGACACTCACAAAAATGCCATTATGTAGATATAGGTGATTCACTTTGTTACAAGTAATAATTAGGAGCACGTATGGTTGCTTGGAGGTGTGACACTATGGTTTGGAGGCATATGATCTCATAGAAGAATGAATTTAGGTATATCATGGAATATCATGTATTTTTGGGTCATTTTTAGAGGTATCTTAATGAGTTATTGTATTATTTCAGTTGACCTAGCTTTTACAAAGTGAGGAACAACACATGAAATTATAGGTAAGTATTAATGAATGGAGAGATTGAAGTATGGATTTGACATTATGATGATTAAATATATTATAGGGATATGTCATAGTTATTTGAGAAAAATTTCAGTTTTTCATGATGATAATTTTTCAAGTTATGACAGTTTATGTGAGACAGGGTGAAAAACAAGTGAATTTCTAGCTCAAAGTTGAACTTTTGATACTCGTTGTGAATAGTTGTTTTTGCATGGGATGTTTTGGATTTTAGGGAATATTATATGGTGAGTATATAAGGTTTAAAAATTTAAATCAGATCATTTTATCATCATATTTTTATGAACGAATGTTAAGAAGATAAAGTGGTCTAAAACCCTAGTTAAACCCTAGCTAGGAGATGTTGCAATAAAGAGAAGTATAGTGACCAGTTTTGATTGATTCATAAAATGTGATGATTGGATGTTGTATAGGACTCCTTTATCTTTCCATAAATGTATGGTTGAGGTCATGGTGATGAGTGGGCCCCACTCAAACATGTTAGTTTCTGAAGAAGAAGGTTTTGGGACAAGGTTTTCCAAAGGAGTAGCATGTTAAATTGATGGTGCATGATTTATGGAGGATCATAATGATTTACATAAGGGTTTTGTGACATTGTTTGTGTGATTACATGGTCATTGGTGATACTTCATATCAACATATTAGGTGTGATATCAACATATGTTTCATTGGTCATACTTCATCAAAATCTTGTGTGATGACTGATATTTGTGTAATTATATTGTTGTGTGTAATATAATTACACAATAAATTAGGGTTATAAGCTCCTTGTGGGGTTGGTACCTCACTAATAAATTTGTTTTGATGGTTAATATTTAATTGAGTCTTTTTGTGTTTAATACCAATAAAAATTTAGTGGATTTTCTTCCCTTAAGGGTTTACCACTTGCATCTTGTGTTATGGTGTTACTTATTTTGCTCTTGGTTTATTGAGTGAATGTTGTATGTTATTATAAACACATTAATGAATGGATAAATGTTTAATGGTTTATGTGAGTGACCTAGAATTCAATTTTAATGAGTATGGAGTAATTCACCCCCACTTGTTCCATTTTGTTTCTAACAAGTAGTAACAGTAGTTATGTGTGATTTAGAGAATTTATATGATCTTTGCATTCTCAAAGGTCAGCCCCAATACCTCCCAAAATAGAATGCAGATCGATAGAGGTATTTTTCATAATCTAGACTAATATTTTGAGCAATTGAGAAAGGTACAAATATTATTTCCATATTTTACATGATATCTAATTATCATGTTCTTCTCATGGCATAATTTTATGAGAAAATGGAGATAGTTTTCTCATCCTATATCAGAGTTTGTTTAGGTTGATGTGTTGGTATCCAAATTTGTTCTCCTTTTCAAGCCAATCAGCAACACTGATTTAACAAGGAGCTTAGAGGCATCTAGATTATAAATATATGTCGTTTTGTAGCTGGGGAGGAAATCTAACTGTCCTTTGTTACTTGGATTTGTGGAGAGATGGATAACACCTTAAAATGATATGATCTTATCCTAACTATTTTAGGTTGTGCCTTTCAACCAAGGTAAGAGAACCTATTTTGTAACCTCTGTTATTTGAAAGGAGATACAAGTACCTTTCTTTTGCATAAATTTTATAGAGAAGGCCTTGGGGAAAATATGATCAACACACCAAATATGACTCTCACGAGTTGTCACTTCTAGATTGTGGAGATATTTTCACAACAAGGCAAAGGTTACTAAAGACATTTGGGACCCTGATTGTTCTGCATGTTTTGGTGATGAGGATTTATGCATTGGTATACACACATGACAAATAGTGGTATTACGGGTAGGATTAGTTGTTTTTGAATAAATTTTTGGTGGGAGGTGGGGCAAGAATGAACTTGAATTGCCAGATCCTTGAGGAATCATGAAAAATGAAAGGTTAAATCAATAGAATGTCACGGGATAGCTAGAGTGTTTCTTTAACCAGAATATGTGCTTCAATGGAGGCCCAGATTAACACTTTTTCACACAACCTATGAGATTCTAACATGAAGGATCAAGTCAGAGAACCCAACAAAGCATCAATATCTAAGCCAAATCATGCCTAAGGTACACCCAAAGGCTTACAAACAATCTCTGTCAAACAAATGAAAGAAAAGTGATTTTAAATCGTTTATTTCAATCCCAAAAGAAATCTCTTTTGAGAAATGAAATTGCAGATGCCACTAAAATCTCACAAGGATTGAGGCCTATGTTATTGAATCAAATTTCAATACAAGATTTGCAATAAGAAACAAGGAAAACTACTTGCACAAATTCAGAAATAAAACAGACACATTTTGCTCAAGACAACATAGAATAACTCAAATTTGATTAAATCTATCAGCAGGGGAAAGTTTCTAGAAAAATCTCAGAGCTTGTCAATGGTTGTACACTTACAACCACCTTGACATGATAAAGCTTAATACAAAAAGAGATAACTAGGTTTCTCAGTCAGATTCTCAAAAGACAGGCTTTGTCAAATTTTCCTCTTGGGAATTTTCTTCGACCTCTAACACTTCCAACCATTTTCACGAAAAATTCATGCCATTTATAACATTTACAATAGAGTTTCCCCAAGAAACTAGACATTGAGTGCACCAGTGCTTGCCATGATCATGATCGTGATTTATGAGATATGATGCGTAAAAAGTTCTTTAGACACTCAAGGGAGTAGATCTCTTGAATATCTCAGAATTCAACTCCTTCCTATGGTAGATCACTCCATTTTCAATTCACCAACCACTTCACTCCTATTCTTTCAAATTTGGCTCCTTACGTACTTGAGAGAAGAAAAATGAAAAACCGATTAGGCCTAATAGTCGGACCATTTTAATGATGAAAGACATCTCCAGATCTCTCCCACCAAACTTTATATATAAAAATTAACTTTCCCCTCTGTTTGGTGTGTTTAAAATAACAATAAATCATGAACAATCACACTTCTAGGAGTTTTACAAAAAAATGGGGAAAATTAGACTTAGACACTCATCTCGCCATTGATCTTCGATTTGAATGTGGGCCATCCATGTGGAAGATCCAAAAATGGGCTCGGGGGCTTCTTTTTGACTTTTTCTGACCTTTTTAAAAAATGTAAAAATTTTACATTTTGCTCTACACCTCTGCTTCTAAAAAATGGGCCTGACACGTGTCCTAAGGTGGGTCCTAAAGGAAATGCGAAAATTTTTGTCATTTGACCCTCTTTTGGAAAAGGAAAATTTTCCAAGTTTCCCGTAGCTCGCCCTTCCACTTCAAGTTTCTAATGTGGGTCCCAACGGAACCCCGCTTCCTTTATGCCTTTAACTCCTTTTCCCTCAAAGGGAAAATTTCTCACTTTTCCTCCGAAATCCGCACCTCTGTCATTGACTGGAGTAAGCTTTGACCCTTTTCCATCAAGCTCGCCTGATCATTTTGATAATTTTAGTCATTTACATGCAAGAGGTAAAATTTCCAAGTTGCCCCCAATGGTCCGCCTTCCCGCCCCTTTGACCAAAAACAAATTTTGACTTTTTCTTTTGTCGGGCTTGTGGGCCATTTTTAATATTTTAACCCTTTTGAGACAAAGAGGAAAAAATATTAAGTTACCTTTGATGGTCTACTTCCCCACTTATTTTGACTTGTCAAACTACCACGTGTCACAATTGCGCTCCTTGAGATAGTTCCAAAAATTTGAGACCCTAAATGAGTGCGATCTCACCACGTGTCTTACCCCCAAAAAAATTGTTTGAAGGCTTGAAGCTCAGTAGAAGGTGCCATGTGTAAATATCTGAGGCAATCTACCTTGGCCGTTGAAAAGTCTAAGAAAAAATGCAAAGTAAGCGAAGTCCTCCACATGTCCTCCCTAAGACTATTTCGAAATGGTGCCCAAATTTAAGACCATGAATGAGCGTGGGCTCGCCACATGTCCCTATCCTACCAAACCTCCATGTGTCCTTCCGGTGCTTATTCTAGAGAAAAACCAAAAGTAAATCTTCAAACGAGCGCCGTTCCTCCACGTGGTCACATTTTGAACATGAGAATTTTTATAGAATTTTTGAAGTATTTAGCCGAGCGCGTCCAACCAAAAGGTGCCACATCCCCTGTAGATGCAAGGATGCAAATTTGACCAGAGAAATGCCCTTGAACCGTAAAATATAGAAAAATGACCATTTGATCCTGGAAATGAAATTTTCTTCAAGGAAAGGAAGTGTAGAAATGTTCAAGGCTCAAATATGTTCCTCAAGATCACATCAACTCATTCCTCTTCAAGTATCCAGGGTAGAAACATCAAGGAAAACAAATCCTGACTGTGGGAAATAGAGAGAATGGGAAAACACGAGTTTTTGAAGGAACAAAGCACGAGAGACTCAAAATACATACCTTTCCAGAGGAACAAAGAAACGAGGAGATAAATACGGACCCATACATGATCTTCGACCCAGGAGTTGACTAAAAGTGGAAACAAATACTAACCAAGCACAACACGGGAAGTAATAAATGACAGAGGCCATTTAATCAATAAATTTTCAAAGGCACAAATGGGGTGAGACTATTTTGAGCACCAACACAATGTTTAGCTAGTTAAAGTAAGGTAGGTAGGATATCAATTCAATAACTACTCATGCACACTTGCAGTAATTTTACTTTCAATTTAAGTGTGTTTTATGCACATGATTTGGCATCATCGCAAATCATTTCATGTTGTGTTTGCTTAGGAAAGGATGAAATTTTTGTATCAAGTAAAAGGTTTTTTCTTGGCTTTGAATCCATGCCCAATGGTAGTATTAACGTAGTAGATCATTTTATCTAGTAGGAAGTTGACCACATAGAATGGATATAAATATTGAAATTTCTCACCCATCAAATATGACTTGTTAGGGGTCAAATCAAAACTTTTCTTCTTAGATTGGAGGGTTAATTTGATGGACCTAATGTTAAACATTTTGGTCAGCATCGGAAATGGGCATAAATTTTTCTAAATTGCTAGGGTTTAGTGGAAGATTTTGTAAACAAAATATCATAACAACAACTTCAATTTTTGTTCCACGGTGCTATTTCCTCACATAAGAGTTCTTTTTCTGTGTTCATTTTTTCAAGAAATGGGTTGTGATAGAAATGGAAAACACGTCGCCCATTAAAAAAGAACATGTTAAAGAAACAAGTCAAAGTGTGGATTTTTAATGTGTTAAAGTAGATTTCTTTGATGAGGTATCATTCATTCAATTTGAAGTTCAATCATCGAGAAAAGGTGTAAGAAATTTTTCTTAATATTGTGTCATTATATGCAGTTTTCTATTTCCATTGAGTTTTATATATTCATTTTAAGTTATACAAATGGAAAGAAATGAAAGGAAAGTTGTTTACAACTCATTATGTACAAATAATTATATATATTCATAAGTAATTGTATAATTTTATCACATAATCCTTGAGAAATAACTAAAGAAAAAGCATGCATACAAATAAAAAGATGAAAAATAAAAGGAGAGAGAAGGGATCAGTCATTTCATAACGACTAAATCCCCTCTCATATCTTTGTAACTCCATCTTGATCCTTGTAGCTCAAGTACCTAAAAATGAGAAAAGAAAATGATACTAAAGATCCTGGGATCATTCACTCTAATTTATTTCAAACTCCTAATGCATATGCATCCAGGAGAAGGTTGCACAATTTAAGACATGTAATTACACATACTTGAACATGAAGAAATATATGAAAAATTCCAATTTTGATATCTAAGGAAGTTTGTCATGTAGCTTGCAAAAGAGTGTGGTTTTAAATCACAAAATACCATTATAGTACAAATTTAATTTTTCAAATGAACTATGAAACTAAATTAGCCGCAAGAAAAGTTACGAGGAGGAATTCAAAAGATACAAATTTTGAAAGTGTTATACAAATTTTGAGGAATCATGTCAGCCATGTGAGGTACAACTTGAAAAATAATAAAAGCTTTTAGAAAAGCCAAATCACGATAGATTTTAGTTTTTACAAGCTTACAACAAATATAACAGATTCAAGAGAAAATAGATTTTCATAATTCATTCTCATAATGAAAATTACGAGTGTTGATGATGTTCATAAATCAAAAATAAAATAAGATGTAGTTATAAGTGCTTAAGAGGCTTTCAGTAAAAAGTTTGATGGGTTTTATAATAATAACAATGTTTTTAGTAAAATAACATTATTTACAAGTATAAATATTGTGTGATATTGTAAAGTAGATTTTCATAATTCATTCTCATAATGAAAATTATGAGTGTTCAATGATGTTCATAAATCAAAAATACAATAAAATATAGTTATAAGTGCTCGAGAGGCTTTAAAAAGTTTGATGGGTTTTATAATAATAACAATGTTTTTAGTAAAATAACATTATTCAAGTATAAATATTGTGTGATATTGTAAAAGCTACATATATTTGTTCCAATTTTTCCGCGTCTATATTGAAATCCCCAATTTCCCAAACATCAACAATTTAGGCCCAACAAACTAAAGCCATAAATTTTCAAGGATTATAAAGTTTCTAAATAGTTTCTTCGTTCGGGATAAAATATAAGGGTTGATAGTGTTTCAAGATTGAGTATCTACGGTAGTAGAAATGAATCTCAAGAATGCATTCTCAAGATACACTACAAAATGCTCGAATAAGTTCATTCATATATTTTGTAAATGTATAAAGTTACATTTTATAAAGCTAGAGATAATATGGTCAAAGCTAGCAAAAGTATGAATTGGGAATATAACAAGTTAAACCGAGTATTTAGAACATTAACCAAGTCAAATTTTGAAGAGATTAATATTATAAACAAATTCAGATCAATCATTCTCCTCGTTTCGGATAAATCGGGGTGTCTAATCAGTGGTGCACGAGGTCTTGGAATTAGGGGTAAAGGAGAATATATCTCAGACTCTCATATCATATATAGGGGAAATCGAGAGATCTTTGACCTATATATCTTATCTTCCCTATATATATATCTTGCATGAGGCACCTATATAGATATATTGGTGTCAATCATATAAAATAATCATAGATATCATTGAAAATGACAAATTCATACAATATACACCAAGAAACTACGAAGGAAATGAAGCATAGGTATGAAGAACTCTAAGCACAAAACCGGTGGAGGTATATGACACTCTAACAAGGATAAACCAATGAGAAAATGTTCTTGATCACATAAGCAATAGTACACGGAGGAAAAAAATAAAAATGGGCAAGTTATGTCTAAACCCTCAAGTTGGGGTTGGGCATGTGCTAAAAGAATAACAAAATTGGCATAGCGCACCACAAGTTATGTTTAAAAATAGTGAGTTCTTTACCAAATATATAGCCAAATATATAAAGCAATGAACTTTGCAAATAAGCATGAGTGGAGTATGCAACAAGACACCCAAAATATACAAGTAGAGCTACATCAAAGTTATTTAAAACCTTGGAACCAAAATAGTTTGACTTCCAAATAACTTGTACAATAGCGGCTTGAGTTTTAGACAAAGACAAAAGTGGAATAAAATGATAAACCAAATCATGATGACTATTAGAAAATGAATGAGCAGAGTTGAAATAGTTTTGAACATATCCCAATGAACAAAGCGAGTCTCAATGGAAATCAAATGAAGAGTGGTAAGAAATCAACAAAAAAATCCTTCAAGGTAAAAAAATAATACAACCATTATAATTCCAAATTTGATTCAAACATAAATTAGTGAGCTTTAGTAGAGGCCACAACTAGATTTGGGATGAAAGAATAACCCATATTATAAAAAATTGTAAATGTAAGAGCATTACCTTCAAACAACCAAGTAGTACCAAGTTGGGATTTTGAGACACAAATTTAGCACAATATCACAACCAAAACGCAGCAAGCTTAGTGAATCTGGAAAATTTAAATAGCTGGACCCAAGGTACCTCGTGCAACATAATGGACCTCGTGTTCAAGACAAATGGTGAGTAGAACCTCATGAGCACACAAAATAGAACAAGGAAAAGACAAACGTAGTGCTCAATAACAAGAAATGTGGCAGATTGGAGGAATTAAAATATCTTAGCTCCAAAATAGAAGATAGAGAAAAACCTCAATGAAATCCTAGATATGTATAAATCAAGGAAGTCACTCAAACCAAGCTAGAAAATGAATAGCTAAAATTCGATACTATGGAGGAAATACCAAAATTATCAGAATCATGAAATGGATGCACAACACAAGTTCAAAAGTTGAGTGGAAAGTTGAGTACACAAACCCTCAAAGCTCTTCCCCGCAAACAGGGATAATGAATCCTGGATGATTAAAATTATGGATTTCCCCTCAATAATGCTGAAAAAGGAGGATCTCCAAGTAAAGTAGAGTAAATAAAACTTACATTCTCTTCATGGCCGCCATAGCCTAAAAACTAAATACAAATGAGAAATTAAATTCTAGGGTTTTTCCCTAATTCCACATAAGATAACCATTGATGGAGGCTAACTATAGATTCTTAACTATGGTTGGGTGAATATCATCATGTGATGCCATGAGGGGAAAAACATTTATAATGGTTTTAATTTTTTCTTTTCCAACCCACGTGAAGGGGCTTCATACTCTCTACATGTAAAGCGGGGAAGGTTATTACAAGATTTAACCACTATAGCTTTGCATGCAGAGATAAATGTCTTTCTCAAGATCAACAAGTAAGCCTGAATTAGCCAATCATGACCATACGAATAAGCCAAAATACCCTTTTCGAGATAAGATAGTTTTAATTTCCTTAATGTCTCTAAAATACCTTAACTTGTGCAAAAGGTCCATACTCTCACCTTTTTCCCCTTTAGAAGGAAATATTAAGTAGTTAAAAGATTTTTTCTTTGGTAGTAAAAGCCATGTGGGGCCATTTTTTTCCTTTGGGGTGGCATACACCATTTTCTCGCTCTATTATTCTTTTATTTATTAGGAAGAGCTAAAAATATTCATACAAGTGGTTCAGGTGATGATGTAAGTGAAAGTGTTGAGAACTTCAGCTCCACTTTCTCTTATTGTATTTTCATTATATATACTAATGCTTTTGAACCATTTACGGAGGATTCAGTTGATGTAATTAATGGATGTATAATATTTTCTAGTAATTTCCCTTAAGTTGATTGTTTATTCTATCCACCCTCGCTGCAAGAAGTAGGTCATTATTTTCTTATTTTAGTGTGCATGCATATTGAAATATGTGTATTGTGAGCTATCCCTTAATGTGATTTCTAATATTTTGTCTTGAAATTTCACCCAAAACCTCTTATTCATGAATTTTTTTTTCTTTCATTATCAGTTTTTGCACACCTTTATTTCAACGGTTGCTAGAAACTCATGGTGTATCTCCCTATTTTTCAAGATTTCAATATAACCCTTACCTCCATTTGAGAATAGCTAGGGATACACTTAAAGAGAACCAACCCTTCAAATATCAATATTCACATCACTTTTGGGATAAAATCTATGCACAAAAGTGAGGAGAGAGAGAAGGATAAAAATTTGTAATCCTCAAAAGGGTTCATTTCTGCTAGATAACATTTGATTAAAGAAAGATTTTGCATGTATATGTGCACGATCATGTTGATTAAGTTTTTGGATTTTATTATTTTATGACATCTTGTAAATGAAAGATATACTTCATGTAATATTAAAGAATGAAAGGTAGTTTTTCCTCTTATAATTAAAGGATTATCTTAGATTATTCTTATTGTACTTTGAAACCCTTATTATTCTTATAAAGGATAATGGTTATGTGAGATTGTACTTAAATCATGGATTTTTGTAAATGTTGATTACAAATGAATGTTTCTATATAAATGAAATGACAAATGTTATTATTATTTGATGATTTACCATTAAGTTGTTATTTTGTACAATAGTATGAAAAAGATAATGAAATAAATTTGTCTATGATACATTTAACAATGTGAAAACATTTAATTAGGTAAGATGTAACATACTTATCATGGGAAACAATCATACAAATAAAAAATAAGTATTATATATGACAATGACATAATATACATTTATATGTTCACTGCGATAACATAAAAAGATGAATTAAATATGAATAAAGATAACAATGAATGTACATTACTAATTTGAATGGAAAATGTTAATTTCTAAGCATGAAGGAATAAGAAAAATGTAGACACTAAATAACACACTTTTTCTAATTATTTAGTCTCAATTTCATACTACTATTCATATGGTTCTTAATTCAGAAAAATTAATAATCAACCCATGTCTTTGGCCATTTTACATTGATTTTAGTCGCTATTTTTGATCTTACACCTATAATTTCCCATTATGCAATTTGATGATTTGTTTTACCTCTTTAAAGACTACGACGCCCTAGGCACCATGGTCACCTCACGGGCTCCTTGATCCTTGTTTTACTTTCCTCTAAATTTTAGGGAACTTTCTATCCATTTGAGATTCTTATATTTGTTGTGGTCATCCTTTTTGGGGTTGATTACAAAATTAAAGCTAGAGAACCATATAAATATAAAGTTATGTGAAAATAATGAGGAAGCACTAAGAATCTACTATTGTCATCTAGAGTTACATCCACCAAAGGTATCTATAGCTCCATTTGCATCCATCTAGATCCGTCACAAGGGACAAAGGATGGTTTTTTGTATTACACTTCATAGAGAGGAAATTCATTCTATTCCACACATAAATTACTTACATTCTACATCTAGTTATCACTCATTATATCAAGTGTGACATGTAAAAGATCCCACAGGCACAATTATGCACACACACACCTAGAATTCCATTAGGTCTGAGATGTCTTGATACACTCATGTATAAGGCCACCATTATGGTCGGTGAGGACATTCTCAACCCTTCATATGAATCTTTTTTTAGGTATTTGATTCTCTTCTTGAAGTTTTGTAGGTGATTTATGTATTGCGGGTCTCCAACAACATTATCGATCATATAGTGACATACACACATCTAAAGACAAACACAAGAGAACATATAGTGAAACCTCGGAGGAAGTTTATAGAGCTTTTTTGAATACCATAGCACCCAGATTATAGATCTAGGTGCCCCATGTTCCCTTATCCCTTTTTTTAGGTGCCCCAGTAAGTTAGACGATTCATATCTGCATTTTCTCAGGCTCTTGTGTGATAGTTTCCTCCTCTTGTTCGGGATCGGTTTCCACTACGACACGGTCTTGCAACCTTACAAATCGAGTTAAGGACTTTCTAGCCCTCTTTTCTCTTAGGTTTTTGTATTTCATTTTCTTATTTTTCTTCAGTTATTTTCTTTATTTATTTATTCATTTATTTATTTTTATCATAGCATTGGATTAGGCTAGCATATTTACATTTTAGCATAATCATTCTGTTGAAATAAAACTTGATATTCACACTTTTAGGATCCTCATTATTTCTTGTCATCCTAGATTCGAGTCATAATGAGTATCTCAATCAATTATTACTTGCTTACAAATCCTTATTTAATGCGTAGAGTCCAACATCTTCTTGGTACTACTCGCATTCCTATAGATATTCATGGAGACTCATTCTATCATTAATTTGCTTTGATGCATTTTATCAACACGTAGAATTCAAATCTATTCCTCCCGGTGATATTAAAACTTTTTACATGGACTACTTGCATATCATGATTCGTATTTCCAATGTGGGTGTCTCGACGCACTTTAATTGACAATGGATCTAAACTCAACTTATGTCCCATGTCATTCATTGAGAAGATAGGTATTTTTGCTCATGATGTTAATCCATCTTGTCTTTCACTATGTGCATATGATGGTTTTGTTTGTCCATCCATTGGTCACATTACATTACCTATCACTATAGGGCCAAAAACTATTAACACTGCATTTTTTTATCAACATTCTAGTTTCCTATAATTTTTTTCTTGGTACACCATGTCTTGATGCCACATAATCAGTTACAATTAATGTAAATTGTTATAGGTGTCTACTTTTTTATTTCTTTGTAGTGACATATAGAAAATTTCATCGAAGCTAGTGCGGTAAGAAGTGAAAGCAGGAAAACATCTAATGGCACCTCGAGAGGAGGTTTGCAGAGCTTATTCAAAGACTAGGGTGCCCATATCTCAAACTAGGGAACCCACAGGCACCCATGTACCTCTCCATCCACCCCAATCTAGCCTATTGTTCCATATTTGTGTTTTCTAGAGCTTCGTGTGGTCATTCTTACATTTTCTTCTTCTAGTTTATTTTTGAAATAGTCTTAAGCCATTGTCGAATCAGCTAAGCTCTTTCTAATTATCCTTACACATTATGGTTTAACATATCTACTTTCTTAGTTTCTTCGGTCATTTACTTTACACGTATATCTTTTATTTAATGTTTTTATTAATATTATATTAACTTAGAATAATTCCACATTTTAGTTAATCACTTATAGGCATGCAAAAGTACTCATTTCACCTTATAACTATGTTTTATATTTCATTAGGTCATTGTAGATGACTTGTAAGTGAGCCATACACTCGAGAAACATGACAACAATACTAATTTGGAACCACAATACTAATCATACCTTCATTCTTGACCTTACTTTTCTTTCTAGGCGAAACTTGAATTATCATTACTATTTATTGATCTCCACATGACACTAGGATTGGGCTCTTGAAGTAACAATCCACTAGCTTTGGACCCCACTTTGACATCTTCTAGAACACTATTCATGCTAAAACATAGCATACACTTAATCCATTGAACTCAAGACAGAACTTCAAGTATCTTACCTTGGTTACATGTCAAGTATATGATTTTCATATTTTGACATAGATAATGTATTTTTATTTTAACATTCTTACCTATGAGGATAAATAGATACATCATACCTCTAATGACTTAAGAACACCCTATAATTGTTATCGCTGAATAATAGGACCCTTAGATTCACACAAGTACGTGTGCTTGAGCTCATGGTGTGACTGGGTAACATGGGTGCTATCTCTAAGTTGTGGGACTTGCTAATTGAGATAGACCCCAATGAAATTTGGTTCTTACTCCTAAACTACCTGCCACAATCTACTCTAATACAGAAAAACTATCTTATCCTAATATAACTTTCCAAGGGACCAGGGAGAGAGAGTGCATGAAATTAAAGCCTACACTAACAATGGTGATACACCAGAAAATGAGGGAATGAGAATAGCTTTCCAATGTGTGAAAAATGGAAGTGAAGTGCATATTGGAGAGGGTGATAATAGTTCTCCATAGTCTAACAACTGTATTCACAACAATATTTCATACACACACAATGATAATGAATCCAAGAGCATAAAATAGACACAATATATTTTCAATGAGGTTGAAAGGGAAAGAAGAATGCAAACAAACACATCAAGGAAGATACATCCAAAACTTGCATCTATTGCTTCATGATATGCACAGTTCAATTTGTTACAAAATAAGGGCCGGATCACCATGCAAGGAGTCCACTACAAGGGCTTACAACACATTGGCTTCACAAAACCAAAATGACAGAGTTTTGCTACTCCAAAACCATCAATTGTAATGATCCCAACACTCTAATTTATAGAATTATGAGAGGAGAGAGAGAGGGAGAAATGAAAATCCTGAAATTTTATTCTACAACTTGTAAGAGGTAATAAATGAATTGAAATGATGGCATGTTTCTTGAAAAATGATCCACATAATCTTGTCCAATAATTTTCAGCAGTAAAAAATGTATGGCCATGCTTCATTAAATGTTGTCACTACCACCAATAAAATCATTTTTCTGAACCTAGACATTCTTTCAACAAAATCATCATTAAAAATTCACCAATTTCTGTAATTACTGATTTTTCGTGCATCATTGCGGGGATCACGATTCCTACGATACCAATTTTATGATAATCCGTTGAGAACTAAAAATTTATTGTTTTCGAGTGTGAACAAATATTTTGGGTTTGTCGGAGATTTCCTACATTTTCCGGGAAAGAGTATTCAATTTATTTGAGCTAATATTTTTATGACTTTTCACCCATATACCCTCATTAAAAATAATAAATCCAATTTTTGGGCATAGAGGACGTCGTTCCCTTTGTGAAAAGTCAAATTTTGTGAAAATTGGAGCTCTAGGTCAAAAGTTATGACCATTTAAAGTTCGAGGGTCGAGCATTGACTTTCCCTTTATATTATGGGTATTGCGGGTTTTTGGGGAACTCATGTCTATGTGGTACTTGGATCATACATGCCTCTTTTTCTACATCGCCTACTTTGGGATTTTCTATCCCTACGCATTCGTCATTGACCAGGCTAGGTGGGCCGCCGACACCCACCATATCAGCAATGCTTTCAGCAGGGGATTTCAGATTTTTAGGTCCCGTGCATTCTTTTGTCCCTGTTGTCCCATGGACCGCAAGGGAAAAAAATTTCTACCTTTTCTGCAATGAATTGGCTTGCAACCATTTTTGTTTTGGTCCCAATTGTCCCATACATATTTTTCTTCCTTAACCATGTTGCACTTAGTCGTCGCCAAATTAGATTTTTGGGCATTTCGAGTGCTTTTGTCCTAGCTCTCCCACGGACCACGGTGGACATTTTTATCTTATTTGGGTGCATTCCACTACCTCTTTATCATTATATGCCTGAAATTTGTAAGACGAATCTCAGTATGATCTGCACTCGTTCCATCCGCAACCCTCAGACTCGATTTGCACTAAAATAGGCCCTTGACTTAATTTTTACAAATATTCACTAACTCCTCATATTTTTATTTGGATAGGGAAGTTGGATAAAAGCCAAGGGATCCCTCTAAACTTGATTTTGGGCCTCGAATCATTTCTTCTTTCCCAAGCTTGAAGAAATTATGTAAGTCATCAAAATTACCTTGGGGGTGAATTTTGGATAATAATAACCTTCTTGAATAAATCATGCATGCTCTCCCTGACCAATTTGGACCATGCACACCATCTTGCACATGTATCTTGCACTTTGTCTCCTCTAACCATAGTGTAGAAATGTTTTGAATTAAACCTTTACATTTTGAGGATTTTTATCATTCTTCATGTTATTTTAGGATTGATAAAACCCGCATCATTGCTTAATAGGTTCTTCAAACTATCGGGGATACTTACACATTAATTTTTTTCATAAGAAAAATCTTGTACTAAGCTATGAGAACACATTTCCTTGAACTTGCACTCCTTATGCATCTTAATACCCAACTGGCTTAACACCTCTATCACACCCTTCATAGTTACAAGAAAATAACTAAGAGAGACCCAAGAATGGATCCCTTGACTTATTAGAGCTATAAACATTTTTGATACGAGTATCCATATTTTTCTATGTCACAGTCAAAAGACTTATCCAAAAACTTATTCTCACGATACTTGAAGTGAGACTAACATCAATCAACACTAAATACACATTGTGAACTAGCATATGACATGTATGTCAAACGTACTTTGTCTACTAATAGTCCAAGGCATTTTCTTAGGTCTAAGTCAACCAAGCTCATATTAAACATATACACTGTTGTTGACCCTATTGTTTCATTGATGATACTTAATTCACCACTTATCACACTATTATAACAAAATACATCACTTAGAACGTGATGAAAATACTTCAAAAATTTTAGTGATGTACATTGAGTACTTTTCATAGTCAAAGTATTCTCTAAACATGCAAAATGGTCACCTACAGGCCTCAGAATACTATATCATGCCCGTAGAAGCACATTCTTCTCTTTTCTTAGTCTTGATTAATGTCAATAAGAGATCACATAACTTCTATTTTATTTAATTCCCTTCATGATGTTTGAGAAATGCAACTCTCTAGGTATTCTAATAACTTCTAAACATATTCATGTGTTTGGAAGTTCTTGGAAATATAGGTGAAGGACAATTAATACTAGTAAGTAGCTAAGTAAAGAGACCTTTGAGAAGAATTTTCCTTACTTCCATACACTTTTCTTATCTATGATCCACTATGTACATGATATCAAACATGTGGCCTACTCTCCATCTATTATTACACTTTCATAGATGATTTATAGTCTTGTAGAAGCATCAAAAGTTCAAAGAACTCGCCATCTAATGCTTCACCATCTTGTAGATGGACATTCAACCTTCACACTCTCAAACTTGTTGATTCAAAAGATCAAGGTAATATGCAATAAAAATTTGACCTTTAACAAATTATAGAAACCATTCAAGTACTTTGATACATCATTCATACCTTTTAAAATCCTAATAAGGTATTAAGACAGTCAAAACACCAAGTTTTCTTCTTTATACTGTACACTATTTTAAGCCTTCAACATGAAAGACTTCCACATAGATTTTGATACAAAACCTTTTTGACTGAATATCACTTATTGTGAGTACCCATTAGGAAATTTATACACGTTAATGAGCCTCGATGTAAAACCATAAAGAAACATACCCATGGTTACAATTTCACTTTTTCCTATTAGTATTTTTACATACAAACTGCCAATTTAGTTGTTTGTTAAGGATTCCTATAATTTTAACCAAATTTAGATATTGATACATATTAAATCCTAAAAAATTAAATGTCTAGGTAATTTTTTCTAATTTTTCTTTTAACTACTCAATTTAGGCCTTCAAACTCACCATTCCATCTATACCACTCAATAGCACACTAAGAACCAATATGGTTGAGATACAAATGATGCATACATTTTGATTTGTAAGGAATAAACATAACCTTAAATTCTATAACAACATCAAATGATGTCCTGAGCCTCTCTACTAATGATATTGGAGCATGAAAATAATTTTCATACATGATACCTTCCTAAGTTTGCACTTAAACTCTCCTAATTTGATCACTTCACCTCCACAAACCACTTGAAGTAATGATATGAACTAGTCATCATCTTGATGAAATATGTCACCTCAAGTTCCTCTTCTCAAGGCATTAGGACACCTGATAAATAATGAAAAAACCAACGTGATAGATGAATTGGAACATAAGAACTCAAACATCCTCGAATGACATATCAAATGAGTTATGTTGAATGATCATAGAGTCCCTTCACACAACTACTTGTTTTGATACCATCTCATAATATCAAATACAACATATATTTATTCACACACTTGACTCATGCACTTATAGCTCATGGTAGACTCAAGCTCTTCATTTATGACACAAGTTTGAGACTTCGAGATACCACATACTACCATACAAGACAACACTACTATACACACAATCAAACTTCAAGAAGACTCTACTCATGTATTTATGACACTACAAATCTCTTAGAGGACTAAAAACATGACTCTTTCACTAAGATAGTCATCTGAGACATACATCTTTATTTCGACAATACAAACTTAGATCACAAGAACTCAGACACACACAAATGACCACAAGGCATAATTTTTTTATATATCTAACATTAACAACCAAATTTTATTAATAAGGACATTTATAATGACTTAAATGACATACGTTGGCTTTGTGGAGGAGACACACACATTGACCGGGAAATCTGCTCCTCACTTCAATGCTTCATGTGGGTTGAAATACCTTAAGGAGGTGTATTAGAGGCATATAAAACTTGCAAGAAGGTCGTTAAAATGCCACAAGCCTTTTTAGACACTTGAAATATTCCTTCATTAGGTTTCCTTTAATATGAACTATAAATTATCCCTTTCCTTCCATCAACATCTACTCTTGGTAAAATACTACGATCTATTATAGATTCCCAAAATCTTTATTGGCTATAATTATGTATCTAAGCCTTTGAAATCTACCTCCTTGCACTCTAGAACATTGAGCCCTTTGATTTATTTTATAATATTTATGGAATAAAACCCTTACCACATGACCAAGCGCATTACAATTGTAAAATCCCAATGAATTCTTCCTCTTGTAACCTTCATCTTGATTAGGAGGATTATATTAGAATAATACAAAAACATGACCTTGATCTTTGAAAATTTAGCACACCACACTCATAGAAAACTCAATCCTATTTTATCTCCATGTATAAGTATCTCTAGAATACCTTTTACACTCTCTTTTCCTATGATCAAATGCATTAAAATTATAAAAATATCCATAGAATGTTAGTTCATACCTTGAGGCATTGGGATTCCTAGTTTTCCTCGATGTCAAATTGTCCTTAATGATTGTCTTATTATTTTCTTCCTTGGTGCTTATATCACCAAATTTATTGCATGAAACTTGGTCCTCTTGCTTCACTTATTTATCCTTGATTTAATATTTGAAGCCCAAACCAACTCTATCACCCACAACTTTCTGATTTCCTCAGAAATCATCAAGAGCTTCGGTAAATTCTTCATAGTTCTTAAAATAAATTTTATTCTTCCCAAACTATAGCAGATAATCCCTTACTAACTCAATATTTTATCGATATTTTGATCTGAGACCATCTTTCTCCTATAAAATTGAAACAAGGTACTTAATCTTTTCTTCTAGCAACCTAATAGATGCTTTGTTTTTAGCAGATTCAGCTTCTTCTTCTATTTCTTAGAATGTTTTCATACTCTTTGACTTGTAGACTCTTATACTTGTTCTTTTTGTTAGAATGTTTTAGTTCTCTTTGAATTCCCTCAAAATAATCTTTGAAATCCTCATCATCTTCAATAGAATAGATGTAATAACTGATATAAAATATCCTAATAATGAATATCCTTCACTAGAAGTCTTTTTGGCATCACAAGTCATGAAAAATACCTCATTTCCAATATCTTCATAATCAAATTCAGACTCAAATTATGAAACACCACTACTAGTGTCATAACAACAATCATCTTCATTTGTATAAAAACTATTTTTTCCCTTCTTTTTGTAATCAAACTTCTTAAAGTTTTTCTTTCTCTTATCATACTTGTTGTACTTGTTATCATGATCACTATCATACTCATGATCTTCCTTCTTGTGCTTATGAGGACAATTAATAGAAAAATTTCCTACCTTACCACATTTGAAACATTTATAAGGAAGCTTACCTTTTTTATTTTCCAGATCCAACCTTAAATATCCTAGCCATCATTGTAAATATCTCTTCATCATCAATTTCAACAACTTCGTCAACCTACTTTGTCTTCTTACTCTTAGTTTTAATTTAAGATCTGAAAACAAAATCTTTCTTAATTGTGTTAGAGTCAAAAATAATTATCTCATAAGTATTCAAAGTCCCAACTAACGGATTCATCTTCAATCGAGTCAAATCCTTGGCTGTTTATATGGAAAAAAATAATCATATTTTTGTGCTTCAAGCATCTCATTTCAAGTGGTCAAACTTCCCCAAAATGACCTTCTCTTATACCAATTATTAGAAGCACAATGGGTCGAGAATTTGGAGGATGCAAATCGCAGCACCCCTAGACGTTGATCAGATTTTTAGGTTGATCATACTATCATCTAGTGTGATTACACAACATCGAGTCCTTTCTCCAAGTGTGGGACTGTAATAATGAGAAAGGAATCTCCCGAGAGAAGGTGGTTCCTATTCCTCTGTTCAGATGCACACGTAAAAATGCAGAGGGTTTACTCAAAACCTAAACTAACTTGCCAAGGAGACAGGGTAAGAAGATGCATAAAAATAAACCTAAACTAACAAAGGTGATGCATCGAGGAATGAAGAACAACTATCTTGCCAATAAACACAAACTATTAAAATGCGATGCAAGATCATGCACAGATAACAGATTTGCAGTGAAAGATCAGGAAGATGCAAATGAACACAGAGAGGGTTGATAATCATCCATAGACATGCATTATTTTCTCCAAAGATTGATACAATACACCACAAAATGCCAAGAGATAAGGTTGCATTACAGTTTTAGATAGGAGGTTTGAACTCCATAGATTCACCTGCCAAAGAGAAGAAGGGAGGGGCAAAACAAGAATGTCCAACCTTTAGAAAGAATCCCCTCCTTAAAATTTATAGGAAGAATGAGAGAGGGAAGAGAGAGAAATTCCAAATCTACCCCAACCACTCCAAAGTTATTTTTAATTTATCTCATTATGGTGGTAGGTGAGAACCCTAGCGACCCCCAAAAGTGGCGAACTGTATTTTTATTTTAAGAATTTTTTCTCACCCAATTAAATATATCCAGTTGTAGTTGGACAGAGGACCTCGTAAGCTTTCCAGAAAGTCCAACCTTGCATGAATCCGAGCTCCCAGTCAAAAGTTATGGCCATCTGAATATCTGCGCTGTGGTCTCGCTTCTGTCGGACTCGAATGTTGCGCCTCCTGAAGGTGCGCCTTGGCACATCCATGTGCATGTCGACATCCTCTTACATGCGCCAAGGTGTAACTTTTCCTATGTTGACACTCCGTGTCATGCGCCATTTCGTGCACCAAGGCGCAACTTTTCCTATGTCGACACTCTGTGTCATGCACCATTTCCGTGCGCCAAGGTGCAACTTTTCTGTGTCGACACTCCGTGTCATGCACCATTTCTGTGCGCCAAGGCACAACTTTTCCTGTGTCGACACTCCATGTCATGCGCCATTTCTGTGTGCCAAGGTGTAACTTTTCTGTGTCGACACTCCGTGTCATGCGCCATTTCTGTGCGCCAAGGCGCTAACTTTTCCTGTGTCGACACTCCGTGTCATGCGCCACTTCTATGCGCCTTGGGTGCACCGTTTACCCTGTCGACATCCATTTTCATGCACCACTTCTATGTGCCTTGGGCGCACCATTTTCCCTGTCGACATCCATTGTTGTGCGCCACTTCTATGCGCCTTGGGCGCACCATTTTCCCTGTCGACATCCATTGTCGTGCGCCACTTCTATGCACCTTGGGCGCACCGTTTGCCCTGTCGACATCCATTTTCGTGTGCCACTTCTGTGCGCCTTGGGCGCACCATTTGCCCTGTCGACATCCATTGTCGTGCGCCACTTCTGTGCGCCTTGGGCGCACCATTTGTCCCTGTCGACATCCATTGTCGTGCGCCACTTCTGTGCGCCTTGGGCATGTCAGGGATTTGAGCTTCTTTGATTTCTCCATTCTCCTGCTTGTCTATATCTACCCGGGAAAAGATATATACAACACTACCTTACAACATTTGAAACATTTATAATGAAGCTTACCTTTTTATTTTCCAGATCCAACCTTAAATATCCTAGCCATCATTGTAAATATCTCTTCATCATCAATTTCAACAACTTCGTCAACCTACTTTGTCTTCTTACTCTTAGTTTTAATTTAAGATCGGAAAACAAAATCTTTCTTAATTGTGTTAGAGTCAAAAATAATTATCTCATAAGTATTCAAAGTCCCAACTAACGGATTCATCTTCAATCGAGTCAAATCCTTGGTGCATTTACATGGAAAAAAATTAATCATATTTTTGTGCTTCAAGGATCTCATTTCAAGTGGTCAAACTTCCCCAAAATGACCTTCTCTTATACCAATTATTAGAAGCACAATGGACTGAGAATTTGGAGGGTGAATAAGTCCTTAAAAGTTAATTCAAATTTCAAATTTCTCACATAAACCAATAATCGAATATCCATCCATTAATGTGTGCACAATAACATATATCATTTATACAATTAACGATGAGCAAGAAAACAACACCAAGTCACATGATGTAAGTGGGAAACCATCGAGGGAATAAAACCTCTCGAAAATTTGCTAATATTATATGCGAAAAAAACTCAAGTGAATATTACACATCAAAAGAGATGTCTTTAGTGGGGCACTAACCCCATAAGGAGCACCAACCCCAAAACACTTGAAGATATTACACACACCAAGAGAATTTTATTCATACAAAACACCAATTTTTTTTTATGAGAATATCATTGATTATATTCTACAAAAATCTTTTGACGGTGATCACAATATTAAGGTCCACACACCTTCAAACCTTGCTCAAACCCTAGGTCTTAAAACTTGCACAAACAAGAATTTCCTTCACTTATTCATGCATAAAAACCTTTCACACACATCTGTAAACATTATTCACACTATCAAACACTTTTCATGATATCAAAACATGATCACACACCTACAAAAAAACTTCACCTAGGTCAAAATTCTTACACACACACATACAAAGTAGCTCACAAAAGCGCCAAAATCATTGATTTTTATAAGATCCTTCTTGATTCAAATTCAAACTCATATATATTGCTTTTCTGTCATTTTTTCGACCAATAAATTTTTAAAAAATCCCATATAGTTTTTTAAACAATAGAAGTGACCCATATAGGTCGGCCTAGCTAAAACCCTATAACACTAAAACTATTTTTATCCAAACTCTAAAAAACCATACAAGACTAAAAGGACATTTAAACATAATCCATTGTTGCAGCTTATCATGAACCAATAATATTATTTCATTTAATGGGCCTAGTGACTGATTGCCTTCACAAAACACCTATCTCCAATAATATGTCCCTTAATAATGTTATAAATATAGAAATGTCAAATTTATTAAAGGGCCTTTGGTTCATTGGTCAACTTGATAGGTTTTCAATAAGTCTAGATCGATCAAGTCTCTTTGAGTGCAAGGCCTAGAGTTACTGACAGGAGAATTGAAATGGTTGAAACTACGATTGCGCCTTTTGTGACCTTGACGATGTGGATGCCCTTTACTTGTAGCTACTTAGCTGAAGGTGATTACTTGTTTAGTTATTTTCTCAATTGTAAATGTTAATCCGCATTTATATGATTACTCTAAAGCATGAGCAAATATGTTGATATTCTATGTAATCTGTTGGCCACCGAGTCCACTTTGCCAATAAATAAATAAAATCTTGTTGAATGATGATTAGTAGATTTATATGTTTGAGAATGTTTTTGGGTTTATATTGTTATAGTGTTTTGGATTTCAAAATCAATATGCAATAAAAAATACAGAGACAATCAATTACAAATCTAACTAATTAAATTGTGCATAAAGAACAGAGATATAATATTTATTCTAGGAAAACCTAAGTTAGTATAGAAAATGAAACTAGAACCTTGCTCATTGTATTTATTTAAACTATCTTACATATACAATATAAATTATTTAAGAAACTATAATACTAGACCTACATATACACTCAATCTTATTCCAAAGTGTGTAACCTTTGAGCACTAACTCGCACTAACTTCCCCTTTCCGTATCTATAATGATCCTAAAATTATAAATTTTTTTGTCTAACCTCTCCCATAGAGAGAAAACTCTTTATATAGTTGTGTAACTCCTTAAAATAACATTCTCTTTCATCTCAAGTCATCTTACGCTAAAGAATGAAAACAAATATTATATTAGATCCATTACTTTTTCCACATGATTCATAGTTTACCAAATAGCAAGTGTCAATTCTATTACCACTAGACAAATTTAATGCATGGAAGGCATGGGACATATTCCAACAATTTCCCACATGTTGAGTATTTTTCATTAAGGAGACGTCAAACACATTGTATACTAGAGACGTAGTACTAAGCCCATTTCTTGCTTTCACCAAGTAAGCTTCTTAGCACACACTTCCTTTGTCAATGGATCCACTACATTGGCATTTGTCCCCACATTTTACAATAGTAGACTCTTATACTAAGTTAGTTTCCTTATAAAATTATATTACACATAAATTATTTGAGAGTGATACTACGGTTTCTTTTCTAGATAAATTATGCTATGGGAAGTTCATCCCATCCTTACATATTATTGAATAAACCCAATCGAGGAACATAATCATTGAATCCATACCGCTTCCTTGCACACATATTATCTTCCATGATTTAAACCTATGTCTTATATGTAACAACACTCACTTGATTCTTGATCATCTAATCTCACCTCAATGAACAAGTCTAAAATGTACCCATTGGTGGACCTTCATAGACTAAGATCTCCACTCTAGTCATAATCAAGAAAACCATGTATATTTTCTTCCTTGAGGAACATTCAATAATATTTCATCGTGGTGAAACATCACCTTGATATAAAATAACATGCTAAGAAGATCCACATAAATATATGAGGATTCACTTGATCACATTGCCATGCTATTTTCTTGAATTGCAAATATATACTCTAAAGAACTACTACCACTACGTGTGCAAAGTAAGGAATTTTTCCATGCCATTACATACATGAAAATTAATATGACACAAAAATATGGAACCAAAGCCATGTGGTTCTTGTTTATTTTGAAATTGTTTAATGAGAGTATCGAAACAATTTGCAAGAGATTATATACGTTGGTTTTTTTCCTTCATTCTTGACATCATATTCAAATACATACTCTATTAAGCTAAAGTTTTCTATTCATATTTTCCTATTGATCTCTGAACACAGAGTGAGTTTTGTGTCATCGAGATCATTCATGTAAAACTACAAAAAAAAAAATTGTCTTTACTCTAATAATTTTTTTGTTGTTCCCAAACAACAAACATTTCATCCACATAAAACACTATGAACACAAATGGATGTATCTTACTTATTTCAAAGATAATTTTGTTTACATAATTTTGAAGCTTCTAATTTCACATCCTTAGTGATTATTTAAGGCCATACAATGACTTCTTAAAGAGACAAACCAAGTCTTCCTTTCCCTCAAATCTTAAAATATATGGATGGATAATGTATATTTCATCTTCCATCTATGAATGTAGAAATTTTGTTTTGATATTCATCCAATATAACTTCAAATTATATGTATTAACAATATCTCAAATAAATCTAATATGTCAACTTTACGAATGGAGAAAAATCTCAACAAAGTGAAAAACTGAAACGAGAGAATTATTTGGCAACTACGAAATCCATATACTTGTATAATTTTCCTTTAATTTTGAACTTCTTATTGAAAACCCACTTTCATGATAGAATAAGAATAATTAATATTTAATTATGTAATTACTATATCTATTTTAATCATTATACTCAATAAAGGACATGTTTATAGTGTTGATTCACCGTAAATGTTAGAATGTTGTACATGTATGATCACTGGTTTCATCTTATTTTCGTGTATATGAGTCTATATTTGCAAAAATTTTAATTCTATTTTGGGAAATTTTTAATGTGTTGTGATGTTGTTTTAGTGTGTTAAATAAATTTTAACTCTACTTTCCAATACCTATCAATAGTTTCACATGTTTATTATTAATGTCATTCTTAATTTTTTTGTGCATCTATATTGAAGGTTCTCGTGTCTTTTATGAAATAATTATTTTTTACATGAAAATATGCCTATGCTTACTACATTAGATCTGGTCTGTTATTGTTGGTGTGTGGGATCCTATATGTCCTCCACACACATATGGAGGGTCATCTCACATGGGTTAGGTTTAGGGTTAGGTTTAGGGTTTCTTATGTGTCATGCACTAGGGTTACTCAGCACCCTATATGTATCCCTTCATTTGACATTTATGAGTATGCCAAGACACTTCGCTGTCTTTTCTCTATGTGCAAACTTTGTTCTGTTATGCAAGCTCTTCCATTGATTGATCGATTCCTCCTTGTGATTACACTGGAGCTATTACATTTCCTTCAGAGTGCAACTTTATCATGGTGCACAATTTTTGATACGATTCTCACCAACTCTTTCATGGTATCGAGTTGCTTCGACTTGCCATCACACAAAAGTCATACTCTTTCATGGTATCAGAGCTGAGATCGGGTAAATGTACATTCGTTATTTGAGTTGTGATTACTCTTGGTTTTGCCTTTTTTTTTTACTCCTCGTGCAAGTTTTTTTATCATTAGATTATGGAATTTTATTACTAATGTTATTAACAAGTTGCTCTTGGAAATTTTTCATTTTTGTTGTGTTCTTCATGCATGTGCATATCTCCTCAATTTTTTAGGGGTTTGCTGTTACATATAGCGCAAATTTATGACTAAATCTAAGCGAGATCAGTCAAAATTAGAGTATTTTCTAGTTTTTTAATTTTTTAATTAAACTAAAAATTTTTACATATTTTTGGTCCTCTATGTTTTTTGCATGTTTGTTGCAGAATACAGGTTAAAATTTATGGTTTGTGGTTTTCTCCATCGACCTTCTTCACCTTGCTCTATGGGTTTATTGTTTGACCTAGAAAAGTTTAGTACGTAATTTTTTTTTGTTGGCTCCGCCTAAGCTCGGATTTTTGTGGTATTTTCTTTCATCCTATCTAAATATTCTCACTCCCACCTCGAGCTTCAACCTCACCTTGCTCTGCTCTACGCATGTGTTCATAACACATGCTCATGTCCCTCGCTCAGCCGGATCTCTTCCCCTTCCTACCATAGCCATTTCTCCTCCTCAAACCATTTGGTCTCTCCCTCTTGCTACACGTTCCGAGGCATTTTTTTCCATGAGTTCCTTTGTTGTGCCTGCCACGATCTCCTCTATCATGCTCCGCTTGCTGCCTGCCTCGTTCTGCTCCCAATGTTCTTCCATGACCTACGCTCGAGACCCATGCCGAACGAACTCCACAACTCTAGCTCCTTGGCTTTCCTCACATGCAATCGCACTCAAACTGTAAGTTGTTACCAATTTTTTTGGTAAGTTTATTAACTTTTAAAACAATAAGTTTTGTTTATTTTTGTTTATCTCAAATGACAAGTTTTCATTTACGGTAAGTTTTTTAAATTCTTACTTATTTCATTCACCGTATGTTTGTTAATTTATTTATGGTATGCTTTATAACAACCATAAGTTTTTTAAATTAATCTCTATTAAGAAAAATCATTTTTAAAAAATCTTAATAGAAATTAGTTTAATTTAATAAATCATAATTAGTTTGATTTAATAGATCTTCATAGATCTTAATTTTTCAATTTTTTAGATTTATTCAATATTAATTAGGATTTAATTTTTATTAGATCTTAATTATTTTTTGTAATTAATTAGATTTAATTAAATCTATTTGTATTAATTACAATTTCTCCTTTACGATTAGGTAAAATATTTAAAATTGTCTTTTAATTAACGTCTTTTTTTATCGTTTTATTTATAGTCCTAATTGCTTTAAAATTAGCTAAATCAGACGTTTCAAAACGGTAACTTTTTTTTAAAAGCATTATTGTCGATTTTTTTTACTAATCATGCACTCAAGTGTGCAGTAACACTCTGAGCACCTCTTTGTCTTCTCGCTTGCCTTTCGGCATTTCAAGATCATCCGGACTCATCTTGAGTTCAAAACATTGTATTTTACCCTTATTATTGCTTGTGAATAGTGAGCGCATCCGCCATAGTTTGCAGTCAAGGGGGTATCCTTTGCAACGTGAGATGCTTTTTCTCAGAACCAGGATTTGATTTTTCCTCCTTCCTAGTTTTTTGTAATTGTGCTTTTGTACGGCGTCACTTTGCTACACTCCATGAAACATGATTGTGGTCTCCTCTCTTGCGTGTTATTACACTGATTGCAAGGTGAGTTACCAAGTGCTACCAGATGCACGCTCGGACCTGATTGTATTCAATGCACTAAACTATAAAGTGTTGAAAGTAGGGGGGTTATTATATTATCACAGGTGATTGTGATTCTTGTGTTTCTTTTATGCACTCTTTCTCTCTCTTCACTATGGATGAACTTTCAATTCCTTTTCTTACTGTATTCAACTTCTTTGAATGGAGATTGAAAACAATTATGAAACTAAGGGGTAAATGGTTATTCTACGTCACCATGGGAACCGAGACCGAACCGGATGACGACCCTGAAAAATCTAAGTGGTTAAACTCGTAGTGATGAAGCTTTAGCTCTTCTTTGCATGTCTGTTTTCTCTTTGAATCTTGCATATGAGTCTTCCAAAACACCTAATTCTACGTGGAATACGTTAGATGGAATGTTTGGACAACAAGATTACATGAGAGTGCATGAGTTGGAAAATGAACTACTATGGTTAAATCCTAGTGATTTTAAAAACCTCTACAAGAATTCTTTTCTAAATTTTTCCACACTAGATTATTGTTAAAGGAATGTCAAGTAGAGAAGAAAGATTATCAACTGATCTTTTCAATTCTCTCTAAGTTAGGTTCTGAATATTATGTCTTTGTGTCAACTTTTACGCTACAAAAGCTACCTTGGGAAAGGATTGGAATATTTCCTCTTTTGACTATTTTTGTCCTAACTCATTTGAGAACAGGAAACACTCATTCAAATGGGGTCTCTCAAGTCCAAGTCACATGCCCTTGTAGCAAGTACTAGCAAGGAAATAAGACTAAAAAGAAGAAAGGAAAAAGGATCAACCTAAGAAGGAAACCAAGACAGAAACTAAAATTAACATGAACACTTCGACTTCTGAGCCTAGAGCACATTTTAAAGACAAGTATTTGTGTTCCTATTGCAAGAAGCTTGGTCATAAAGAGCATACATGTATGAGAAATTTTTTTTATCACCTTTCTCATTTACTTGAGAAAATATAATAGGTGATCCCGAGTCTATAAAAAAATGCTCCAAAGGCCGATTCTTCTACTGTAAAAAGCTTCTAAATCTGATAAGAAGAAAGGAAAGGCCCTTATAGCCAAATTTGCTACTTCATCGATGTGGATTATAGATTTTGGTGCCTCATGCCACATGGCTTCTTCACATGTTGAGTTATCCAAAATCGAGTCTTGTTGTATGTCAAAAATCATGATGGGTAATGACATGAAAATATAATCGGTTTCGATAGTGGATCGGTAGAGATGGATGGGGGAACATTCAACCAAGTGTTGAGTGTTACCAATCTCTCTACCAATCTCCTATCGGTTTAACAAATTACTCACCTTGGTGAAGGAATTTTATTGGATTTTGTCCTAACTCGGTGATTATTCGTGAGCTAAATGATGACACTAAAGTGGATGATCGAAAGCAAGCAGATCACCGTGCATGATTGTAAAAATTTTCCCACTTTACTTCTAGTTCTTCACCCACTTCCTTTGTCACTCATGCAAATGATGTTAGTAAGCTATGGCATGAGCATTTTGGACATCTAAATTATCACTACCTTGAACAATTGAGCCAAAAAAAAATGGTCAATGGGTTACCCCACGTCAAGTTTTCTAAGGGTATTTGTGAGGGATGTACACTTGGAAAGCATGCTGAAAAGAACTTTGACAAAGGAAAATCCTAGAGAGCTACTCGTCCTTTGGATCTTGTTCACAGTGATATTTCTGGTTCATTTCCATCTCCTTCATTTACTAGATCTCTTTGTGTGTTGACCTTCATTCATGACTATTCATGATATACTTGGGTATATTTTCTTAAGCTTAAGTCTGAAGTCTTTGAACATTTTCAAGACTTTAAGGCTCTTGCTGAGAAATAGGTAGAACGGTCTATTAAGGTTCTTCAAACCGACAATGGAGGTGAATATGTAAACAATAGGTTCATGGATTTTTGTACTTCTGAAGGGATCTCCTTGTAGCATACAGTTGCATACAACCCTTCAAATAATGGAGTAAAGCATAAAGAAAGAACCATACTGTTAAAGAGATGGCCACTTGTATGATTCACTTGAAGTATCTTCCTCCGTAGTATTGGGATGAAGAAGAATTGTGCTAATTACATTCAAAACCATGTTCCACACAAGGAAGTAAGAGGGATGACACCCTTTGAATCTTGGTTTGGACACAAGCATGATGTTGAGAACTTTCAAGTCTTCAGATCTAAGGCTATGGCTCAGATTCCCAAGAAGAAATGCAAGGCATTAGAACCATAATCCAAACCTTGTATCTTTGTAAGGTATCCCGATGGAGTTAAGGGATATCGATTGGTGAATCCTACTTCTCAAAAAATTTATATTGAGAGAAGTGTTAAGTTCAATTAATGTTCTTCGACTTCTACTTTACCTATTAAGGTTCTTCACTTGCTAATTCGATTCGACTCATCAGAAGATGATGTTGTGAGCGTGCTCCTCTTCCGATCCTCCCACCATCGAGCCTTGAGTCTTCGATTCGACAGTAGTGATGATGAGGACTATGTCCCTTCTCACTCAAGTGATGAATTTTTCGACTCGGAGCCTAATCCTCTGGTCCTCTTTGAAATTAGGAAAACTATGCAAAGTGTTGGAGATTTAGTTAGAGCTACTTGGATATGAGATTCACTTGCTCATATTTAGTTGGACCTCACTCTATCTCCACCTCCGCCTCCTCCGATCCAAAGTCTTTTTAGGAGGCTTCGGCATTCTTTGAGTGGGATTCTCGCCATGGATGAGGAGTATTCTCTCTCATGAAGAACAATACATGCAATATCACCCCTCTTCCGAAATGAAGAAAAATTGTTTAGTGTAAGTGGGTGTTTCAAAAAAAGTATGGAGTAGATGGAGATTTCAAAATATTAAATCATGATTAGTAGCTAAAGGTTTCTCCCAAATAGCTTGGGTTTATTATACTAAAACC
>CM031237.1:845680957-845962774 GCA_018340775.1 Taxus wallichiana var. yunnanensis | reverse complement strand
TTGAGGTCTTCGACTGAGTACATGCACAATTGATACGAAATGGATTTTGATACACAAAACCAGTTTTCAGCAAAATTAAGACAAACACTTGATGCATTGAGGGAAAATTTCACAACAATATTGTTAAGCTACACATGCACACTAATATTCATGTAGAAATTACTAAATTTTTAATAGGGTAGGATGATTAATCAGGGAATTTGACATTCAAAGAATTAATAAGACATACACAAGACTACAAATAATTGGAAAGGCAAAATATAATTCTCATTCAAGGGGTAAAATTAGGCAAAATTGCTTCAACACTCCCGTGTCCCAAAAATCCTCCTCAAGTACTTTAAGACCGCTTACACAATATATGCTAAAAATGATTTCATCCCATCCTTCTTTAAAATAGAATAAAATCAGTATTATCCTCATGCATCCTATTTTTATCCTTTATTTATTAATAAAATAGAGGAATAATAATACATGCTAATACAATTTGAGGCATTAATAGCCTTCCTTGGATTACAAAATACAACTCAATCAAACTATAGTTTCTGACTTAGTTCTATTTTTAATAATAAAGCTCGGATGAATAATTTTGCTAATAATAAACCTTGTTTGATTCATGAACAAGTCTTCTCCAATGTGCATGCAATTTCATCTTCTAGTGCTTGATGTGACATCTAAAATTTTGATCCACTTGCCCCTAGGCTCTAATGTTGACATCTCCATGCATAATTTTCATTGTTTCCTTTGAATGATTAAATAATCATATCTTCTTGGTCACTTCCACCTGTGCACATGCAAAAGCAAATAATCCTCCCATCCAAGAAAAAGGTGATCATAGCAATAAAGGGTCATCTTGGTTTACTATGCTAATTTAAGGTGTCAGTCTTTCCATGCTTCGACCCCTTTATCGTGTGGCATAATATTTTTGATTTTATAATGTCCCCCGAGAACATGTGCAAAATAAAAGGTCAAAAAGAACTTAATTAGAACTCATCCCTTTATTTTTAATCATCCGCATAGGTACTAGTAGTTTGAATTTAAGTTCAAATATAAATAATTTATATGAGTGAAAGAGATGTTCCCCTTCTTCAATGACAGTGAATTTGACGCTTTGTAGCCATACGTCGAAGGGGGAATTTCTAAATCCCAAGGGGTGAGTTAGGAGTTTTCTCGGGCATGACATACTTGTGGTTATTTCCCATAAATCCATGGTCGGTGTGAAGCAAAACTCCATAGGGTTGAGAAGGAAAGCAGAGGAAACCCTAATCATTTTCATTTGCACTCTCGAACTCTTATTCGAGACTAAAATGAACTCTACAAAAATTTTACAACCGCCAATTGTTTTTATCTTGTTTTGAAGTGGAGGATTCTTCTGGAATGTAGGGCTCTATTTCCTCGATATGATATTTCTGTGGAGGCTTTTTTACCACCATTTATATAAGGGAAGTTGTAGGAATTTTCTTTTCCCTATTCTTGCTTCAATGTGGTTGTCATTTTGATCACTTTCGAGCTTTGGCTTTGATTCACTGCGTAAGAGGATGTGTATTGCCAGTTTCCTCCCCTTCTGATTTGGCTCCGAACTTCAACCTTTGGATGTTGAAGGTTTCTAATACATTATGGGCTTGACTTCATGCTATTATGAGCTGCTATGGTTGTCATTATATATTCATGGGGTTTGCATGTGTTAAAAAACAACATGGAGCTCTGGGTTACCGCTCAAAAATGATTCTCTTATCGATTATCCTATTATCTTAGAGGTAAGACCCACTCTGCATTTTTCATTGTGAGTGAGATTCTTATGTCTTACGATATTTTCATCATCCCTTCCTCCTGATGATATGGAGACATACTCTGATTTCTTGGGTAAATACTCATCTCTAGTTATGGGTTTTTAGAGTCTCACCATTTCAGAGCTTTGGGTGCTTTATGATCTATGTATTCCATTCCTTGTAACTAAATCTCTTATTGAAGCTCTGCGAATAAATTTACTCCTTTTTATCTTTAGGTAAGATATATTAATGCCCATAAATCGGTTTGTGATTATTTGTCCTATGTATGCATGTGTTCTCCGATTCTAAGGTTTTTTTATTGTTTTATCTCATTGAATGGTGATAGACTTAAACTATGGGATTATCAACTTTGTTTGCCTGCTATGCTTTGGTTTTATTTTTTAGCACATATTTGAATGGTTGTTTCCCACGAGGCTAGTGGTTTGGTGCAAAGTTATTAGTGCTATTTAAAACTCTAAATCTATATATTTTAATTTACGAGTGTTCACCATTTCACCTTAACAACCCAACCCAAATTTTTTATTGTTCAAAGGCTCAGATAAGGCCTAAAATTTCAAAACCCATATCTTGGTATATCAGTATCCAGCTGCCTTTTTTAAAAATAAAATTTTATCTTTGTTCGCTAGAGTACCATTCTAGGTAAACTTTTGCATTAGATTTATCTTCGAAATCACGAAGTGATTATTCCTTCCATAGATTCTACATTTTCTTACTGCAAGTGGCGAAATGAAATGTTCCATTTCTTTACTTTTATTGACTCGTGGAAATGATTCGCCCTTTGATTATCACCTTCACTGACTCGATATTCACAGAGGGAAATCTGAGTTCACGCTTTTAATCCTCTCATTTTATTTTAATATCTTCTTTCTTTATTGTGAATAGATTGGTATTTGAAAGGCCTAATTGCTTGCATATCTACAATCATTACTGTATCCTTTTCATGGATGTAGTTGTTGACTCTCGCAATTTGGAAGAGACTATTTCTTCTAGTTGAATCTTTTCTGCACTTGTGATTCTTATGAAGCCTAAGACCATCCTTTTCCTGAAATTTATATCATTTCAGTCTCTCCATTTAGAACTCTAAGGATATTTTTCATAAGTTATATTTGAGGACCTTATTGCTTCAATGATGTGTTGATCATATTTTATCCACCTTGTGCTGAAATTCTTCATTTTACATAATAAAATTGGATTTTAGAGCTCATGCATCTATCGTAAACTTTAAATGCTTAGAACCCACTTGCATTCTACCACATCTTATTGATATTATACTTTTATTTAAGAACATTTGAAGCACACCCCTCTGTTTCATATGATTCTCCAGATTTTTGGGTTAGGAATCTCTCATCTCAATAGTTTAGTCAATATTATTTTAGTCTTTTCAAACTACACATTGCATATTTGATGGAAATGTCCTTATTTGCTTGCATTCTAACCTTTGATTAACGAAAAAAGTATATGTAATCTTTTTGAGACTTGGTAAGTTACAGCTGACCAATGGTGCTTTTAGTTGGATTATTACTGGGCATCATTTATCATCCCTATTTTATTCTTTTCGAAAACTTGAAATATCGCACTATTTCATACATTATGGGAGATTTTCAGTAGCTACTCATTTGAGGTTTTTATGCAAGTATATATAAGACCTTGATCATTTCGTACGTAAATTTTCCTTCTACTGAAGATATTTTTTATTAAATAACTCTGAAAATGCACATTCGATAGTCTTATCTCATTCGGATGCCTTGACATGTGATTTATTGAAGATAATCAAGACACTCATGTATTTTGATCTCACCATTAGTTACTTGATGTAATGTTGAATACAGTAACTTATAATATGCATTCTTAATTGAAATTGAAGCTGTCGCTTTTCATAATATAATTGTTGGTACTTCGATCACCGTTCCCAGACAGCTTGAGTTCCCATTAGGATTGTTTATTCCATATGGTGATATTTTAGCTATATTTCTTATGACACCTGTACTCTACTTTTAGATTGAACCCTAAAATTGAGACTACTGATTAATTTATTCCTTTATTACTGACACGTACTTTGTGGTAGAAGCTTTTGCACTTGACCATATTAACTTTTTCAGTTGGTTGTGTATTCATTGATGTTTCTACGCCCTTGCTTATCTATTAAGTTAGTTTCATTGTGAGTTGTAACTCTTCATGATGAATCATAGTTCTACCTCCTTGCTATATTGTAAATGAAAATATTCTTTATCAAGAGGTCACTTGTATTTATCTAAATTTGTAGCTTTTAATATATTGTTTTATTCTTACAGTATACTATTTGATTTATCTATAAATTTTCAATCATGTATTAGTTTGAAATAGCATGATGGAAAGATGTAAAATTTCAGCTTTTACATGGAGAATCCCTCATCAAAATTTTCTCGAGTTTCCTTTATCCATTATGTTTTAAGTTGTAATCTTGTCTCATTCAAGTTAACTTCAGGCCTTTGGTTTGAAGCGAAATAAATGTACTTCTCTGTTTCAGGATTCTGACATGTATCACTTCTTTCTTCTTACCTGTATCTACACATTTAGATAAATTGGTTAGAAAACATTAGGATTTTTGGCCTCTCTTTTATTCCATAGTTTTTCTCTTTCTTCTCTCTGAGTGAATGAGTCATGTATGTTGCTTTGCAGAATAGTGATTTTATCAGTTGTTCCTTTGATCCTCATGTAATTTATACCTCTTGTTGTTAAGAGATCCACTTGCATGAATTTGGATAGTATAGGAATATGGATCAACCTTGAGCTCAATATTGACAATCTTTCCTTTTCTTGTTTTCAGGTACAGTGCCATTTGCCAAGAAGTGAGGATGAAGAAGGAGTAAGCTTTGGAGCCGGAAATGTCAGTACTATAACGAAACCCAAGACAACCGATGGGTTCTTTCATACTCCTACTTTCTTTTTCATGCATATGTACCTCTTACTTCAGTAGTTGTAATTTACTTTTGAGTTACATCCCATGAGCTTGTGTGGGAACATTTGAAATTCCTTATGAATAAAACATTGAATTTTGAAACTGAGTTGTATATTTATTTCTCGCATTTCAGATTTATATGGATTTTACTGATGAATTAAACAACTCAATAACATAATTTAATGTATTTAATCATGAAGGAAATTAATTTAAAATACCTATAAGTGTTAGCAATGAAATATGAACTGTTGTAATATGCAATTATGATTGTTTTTCAAAACATAAAAACTTCATGTATTTTGCAGCTTATTATGCGCATCTTCATCAAGATAACACAACTATCCCAAGGATTTGTGTCCTTTTATTGAAGAATAATCATGATGTTATAAGACTATGTAATATGTTACGTTGTTTAACAAATTACACGTAGCAACTGAAATTTCATGTAATCATCGATTATTTCAGCCCGAAAACACCATTGAACTCAAATAATCTTACAAACAGGTTCCAGCGTTCACCAATGCCATCCATCATAATGAAGTTTCAAGTTGACCATTTTTACCTGACTCAAACTCCATAAAATCCATCAAAATTCAATAAGGAAACAAGTACTATCTAACACACTAAATTCTACATTTAGCATCTCAATTTAACTTAATCCACGTGATTAATTGACTAAAAATATAGCACATTACTAATGAATAATAAAGTGAAAATACTTTATAATAAAATAACCACATACACAAAAAAATAAGAAAACAACACAATAAACCCATGGCCACATATGAGATCACCCTCATAGGGATCTCCTAAAAAAAATCTCTGAAACAATAAAACTACAATACGCATGAAGCACAAATTTTACAGCGTGGCATTTTGTAAACATCCTGATATTCTTGCATGGTTATTCTCCTAGCCCCTTCTTGTTTATTGTGATGTAATTTCCTCAAACCACCAAAATAATAATCATTCGGCACCGCAAGGCCATATCGATTATATCAATAAATAAAAAACATACATATTTTTCAATTTAACATCATCATATAACGTAGCTTGAATCATCATCAAGGTTAATAAATTCCATCAATTGTTTACAATTTCCAGAGGCATTTACGATTCTACCATTTTACCAACATCAATGAGACTACAAGAATATCCTTATCATCGAAACATAATAAATACTTCAAGAGCTCCATGGTGTCAGTTATATAACAAAGTAACAACAGAAGATCATCATCAAGTACCGAATATATACCCATCTCGCAAAGTTCCATACAATTCACAATATGAATCACAACATACTCGATAATCAAAATGTTAATAGTATCTATCAACATGCTAACAAAAATATAATAATAATTTTCATTTCTATAATCAAAATAATGAAAATCATACTAAAATAAGTTTGGAAGAGAGTGGTTGACTACATCCCCCTCCTTATACTTGACTTCCTCCTTAAGTCACATAAAAATTGGTAGGGAAACAAAGGAGACAAATAGAAGTCACGCCAGCGGGGTTTCTTTACTTCTAAGCAAAAAGTGTGTCCCTCAAAACCCCAGTTTGGTCCAACACTATAGTACAAGAGAAGGGAGACTATAAAGCACAGATACTAAACCTCCTCTAAACAAGATTAATAACATTCAAACCTTCAGAATAATGTGTCCTGAAGGTTAACTTAAGTTATAACACATAACATTTAAACATGAAATTATTGATGGATCGCAAATGAATTACAACTAAGTTCCATGAAGAATAGGAAAATTCATGTACACAAGGTGTCCATGTAGCCACACATGGATACAACACATGATAAAAAGGAAGGAAAATACTTCCACTTAGGTTGAATTACAGTTCAAGGTTCATTATTTTAAGAAAATTTTCAACTACCAAACATGACCTTCAATTTTTCACAAGAAACCACACCTTATTATAGGACTAACAATTTCGGGTCCACACAAAATGAGGATTAACAAGTAAAACACCTAATTTTAACAACAATGTTTACAAGGGTAGAGACTATTCATTGGAGGTACTTTATCTAATTCAGAAGGACACACTTACAATTTGCATGGTTACACTAAGCATACTCTTGTCCACAAGGTTTCCATAACTAAATTTGTACCCAAATATCGTAACACCCAAACACTAATCCTGATTTAGAAAAACCGATCAATTAGTCAACATTTCCATTTTTTAAATTTTTGGTGATAGGAAATATTTTTCCATATTATCATATCAACACAAAAGATAATACATTCTTTCTATATTAAAAACAAAATTTACTAATTTTAGAGCTTCCTCTAGCTCAAAATAATCTTAAAATGAACACAAGCTTAATATTACAACACATAATATACACTTTCAGCTGAGCTAGGAAAAAATAGGCAACAAGAGAGGTCCATATTGCAATTCACTAGAGCAAAACACTAAAATTCTAGTAAGAGAAACTTATGAAAACAACTCTGCCCTTTCTTGTCCCTAGAGGTGAAGGGGGTACAACATCATGTTTCTTCAAAAAGAAGGAAGGTTCCAAGATTCCTCCATATCCCTAACATATGTTACCAATCTTGCCAATAAGCCTAGGCCACCGATGACCTATTCCAATTGTACAAGAAGGGTGCCTCTCTTAAAATTGGAGACATAGAATCACTTCTAAATTTCCACAAATCATAAACTTGACGAGTGAGAGGAAAAAAAAAGTACGAAGGCTGAAAGGTTCCAAAATTTAAGGGAAAATTACACAAATTAATGTCCAGGCGTAAACACATCTTAGCTAGATCACGTCATTATGAATAAGGTACTTCATTTTTAGGGTGAGAGAATAGATTTAAAAATAAAGAAAAATAAATATTCTAATAGTTGCCACTTATATAGCAAGATGGACGCAGTTCTACCAATATGAACATAACAATTAATCCATTTTAACAAGGGATAAAATCCTTATGTATACCTCTAAAATTTTCATACAACCAATGAGAGGTCTAAAAATAATATAGAATTTAACTTACATTGTAACCATTATACATATGTTTATTATTTGATATAACAAGGGGGGTTATGGGACGTACTCAAACATTACACAACTCAAAATCTTAGGATACAAAGAGATTAGACACTCATACATTAGCTCAAGGGAACTTTTCCGAATTAGATTCATCATTATTATTATATCCTTTATAAATTTTAGCAGATCATGAAATAGCATTTCACACGTGTATAGTTTAGGTTGTTTATTTGAACATTTTACGTTTTCTCAATCCCATAAAATTATCGATTCCATATACCAATTTATAGGGTACGCGAAATTATATTTACATTCACTATGCATTGTTTTTAGAAGTTTTCTAATTAATGCATTACTTATATTATGATATTTCATACATTATGTCATTAATTATCATCACAAATGTTTACATGATATCTCTTCACTCAACATGGGTGGAAAAAAATTAATTTTACTTCTAGGGAGAGTAAGGGAGGATGCTTTTCTATTTTCACATAGTTTTTTATTTCTTCCATTTAACTACATGGTTAGAGTAAGGAGCAATCTTCCTAATGTCCCAAAATTACTTATTAAGTTTCAAAAGTCCAAGCCTCCCAATTAGAGTTATAATATTCCTATGTTTATCACAATACCAATTAAATTTTAATGAGTAGGTAGAAACTGACCTTATCACATTATTGAGGTAAAAAGAACGAGGGTCATTAACCAAAAGCAGAACACACCAAGTTTACAATATTTTTCCGAAGAGTTAATTGCATCACTGATGCTTTTCAAGTGAGTATCCACAAGTATTAATAGGAGATACGATCAAGATATACCTTATGAAGTTATAAATTTTCTTTTTCGACGAGTTAAAAGAGAGTTGGAGAATTGGTGTACGGGAAAAACAATGTTCATAGGTTTATACTCAAAATAGGTTCACTAGATAAGAGACAATTTCCAAAAAAACCTATACCTTGGAAAGATACCTCCAACCTAAGTAAACCACATAACAAAAGGAGGTTTATCCCATGGATACCACACTTCCCCACCAATAGGATATCAAAATATCAAGAGGCAAATCAAATGATTTACTAAAAAAATCACCTCTGAGGCCAAATTCATAGCCTTATATTAAAGAGAAAATATAAACATTGTTAATGTCATACCTCTAAAACCAATAAGAACAAAATCTACAAGCACAAAGTCAAAGGAGGACAATGATTCCATATCTACCTAAACATAACTTCGATACTAATGGATCATAGATTGGTATAAGCTAAATAAGTGAAAACATTAAGACAAGGGTACATCATGTGTAGGTCCTTGAGATAAAGATAATCATACTTACTTAGAGCATGAGCTCAAAGGAGCTTGAGTATAACCATATTTATCTAGGGTATTTATAGTCCAAAATGTTGATCTTTTCTTAAATAACACAAAGAAACTAAGCTAGGACTCCCGTATGCCCATTAGTGGACCATCATATCCCAATAGTACACTATCCACTAGAAACCTATAATTATCCAAGAGTTAATCCGTCCTTGACATAATCCATAAGTTCATAGTGAATGTGACTACCCAAAAAAAAATTCACACACGAACAACACGGTAAAACGGAGATAATTTTTTTGACTTTCTTCGACACTTAACGCTGACACTTTACATGCCGTCCGCTTCCAGAGATTCTGACGACTCACGGGAACCGCTTGTTCACGGGATGACCATGAAATCAAACCTGAAGCGTTCACCCAAAGGATAATACACCTTTCCTTTTTGAGAACACATAGAAGTCAACCACATGACACTCTCACATCTAAAGGCAAGCCACAGTAAGAAATGATTGAGGGTTATTTATTTTGGTAAAACACTCTTTAACTCATGACTTATGTTTTAAAAAAGATTCAATGTATGATTCGCACAAATTCATCTTACCAACTGAGTTATTTTCTTGTACACTGTAGAGTAGTTCACTTAAAGTCTTCTCCTACTTGCTAAATCTTATTATCTTCCAGAACTAACCATTGTTTTCCCTTAAGCTTGTTTAAGAGTTCACCCAAAAGGGGTAGTGTTCACTAGTTTAGCTAGGGATATCAATTTATAAAATTTTACTTTACAAGGATAGTTTTCACCTTTGAGTACTTCAGGAATCTCTTGTTCTCAAGTAAGTCATCTCTACATTAATTTATCTGAATATATATATATATATATTAGTTAACTTCTATAAGGGTTAATCACTCCATTTAATTTTACTTATATCACATCATTACAAGGTGTCAGAGAGTTTTGACTTAACACTTTATTCTTAAAATCAAGGTTTTACAATACTTATGCCAATGTAATGATTGAATATTATTTCTCACCAAGGTAAGTTACTAGTCTAACAACAAAAGGGAAAGAACACTTCACCACGTGGTTTTCCGAACATACCAAGACAAGAGATCTTCTAAACTCCTTGCAAGCAAAGTTATAAAATTTACAACGCATTGAACTTTCTACAAAGAACTTCATAATTTGAACTGATGAAACTTTTACACTCTTTTCCTTTAATCTACTCGCATAATCCATCTGCACAAATATTTATTAGAGTCAGGTTAGCTAAATCGAGCATGATAAGATATAAACCTCGCCTAATAATTTATGCCATCTAGCATTTAAATAATGAAAGTTTGCAATACTCCTTATCAAATAAATTTCTAACATACATTTAAAACTTAATCTGCACATCTCATGATAATACATTTCATACTCATTAATGTTCACTTCCTTAAGATCTGCTTACATAAGAACACAATTCCAAGAGACTAGATATCTGACCTTAATCATGCAATTAATCATACTTAAATTACATGAAATAATAACAACTCTCTTTAATACCCTTGACCTACTTCACATATATAGTGTCCAACAAGATTATCTTTCAATTAAATAAAAGCACCAACGACATTAAGTTTATATAATAAATACAAGTATCGATCTTACATAATTCATCAATATTACCCAAGTATCAAACCTTCATAGATAATCGGTGGTATGTAAGTATAGTTTGGATATTTATCCCTTGATTTTAAGAATATACTTATTTTAACAAAGATTCCACCAATCCACAGGTTCATGTATTATTTAGGTATCCTTTTGGTTAGCTTATTCCATGTCTTTATATGTTTCTTCTAGTAAAGAGTCCAACTCATAAGAATGAGTTATGACCGTAGCAATCATCATCTTTTGGTAATATACCCAAAGACACATTTGACTAAGCTAAGATATGCAAGCCAGTCCAAGCCACTATGAATACAAGTATCGACATTATCTCAACTCCTAATAAGATGCGAGTATCAATTTTTAGCTAAACATAATAATCATCGTAAATAACAAAAATATTCCACTCGTTAACCAAGCATTGAAATAACATATTTATCCTTACGATTACTGATAACATAATATACCACGATATCTAATTTAACCTCCACTTGCGTACCCCAATCTATGGGTATTAATAATTGTTACTATAAAATGAAGTTAAATAATTTCGGTGGATTTATATCCTTCTTGTCATACATGGTAAGCACGGTCCCATTATGGTAAATTGTCACCTTTACTTAAGCTATGCATGACTCCATTTTAGGGTAGTTATCTTAACTTCCCTATTCATTTGTTTTCCTACCAAAAGTATTTTGTGACAAGCTTCAGTCAAAGTATAAGATAAATTTATAATTTTATATTTCAACTATTGCACGAATTCATATGCGTGAGGGCATCACAAATCAATCAAACTTGAAGAATGTCGATGTATCAAATATTACTTTAACCGATCCAAAGGTCCAAGTAGTGCATCAAAAATTAAGCCAAAGAATTATCCACACGGGATTATGACTTGCGTGCATAACATATTTGTAAAGGTCATAAAAACCCATTAACGCATGCTTCGGAGGGTTCGATCTAATAATAAGCTCATAGTAATAATAATAGCAAAGGGCACGGTGAGGGGTTTTCAATAATCCCCAAAGAAAATGAAAATCAAATGACTCGGATGGAGCTATCTAGAAAGACCAATAAAACTAGTATGACTCTTCCCAAATAGAAGCCCCCGAATCCTAATGGGAGTTTATATTATTATAAAACCACAGTAAAATCCAAATACATCATGCTCGAAGTTCCCTTTTTCAAGCCATGTTCTACATAATATAAACAATACAAGAAAAATTATAAACCTCATTCACGCTCCAAACAATTTGCTACGAAACCATCATTCAAGGAATAATCAAAGCAAAAGATAAACCAACATTGTAAGATCGGTAAGAAAGAATCGATGTAGAGATTTCTTCTACTCGAGACAGATAAATAAGATAAAGCTGTAAAGGGGAGAGATCGGTTCATGAAATTATGATTAAAAGTCATTTGGAAACCATTTCTTTCTAGGCATCTCTTTCGAAAAGAGTGATATATCTAAATGCATGTTATATAATATCCAGGTGAGTCCAAATGCTATTTATTTAGTAAAACAAAAACACATCAACATTCGAAAAGAAACCCATATCTGACGGCATTGAACCAACTTGCAAAGATCGATTTATCCAAATGCTAAAGGGAATAAATCATTAAGAGAGGGTTAGTATTATCATGCTGTTTGGGGCTTCCTCAAAATCAGCCACGTCGAACCAAGGCTCTAGCATGTAGGACTGTGTGGGCAATCTCTGAAGTTCAACGTCTTTAAAATATTCTATGTTGTAAAACTGTTGAGCAATTTCAATTAGCCAGTGATTGTCCCAATTTTTTTGTTACCTTGGCACAAAGACCATAATTCTCTTCTCGTGCTCTTATTATTGTAGCTAGCTGTTGCTATTGAGAGTACACAGAGCGTAAAACTCTTCTTGTGCTCTTATTATTGTTTCTGCTGGAGGGCGATCAATGAAATCAAAATTCATAAGATCATGAATGCCTAATCTTTTGAGAGTAATTACAACACTGGATAGATTTGTCCGCTGAATTTCTGGAATTCCATGGTCCTGCATCTCATTTTGATAAGTCCAAGCAGTGTACAAATGGAAACATTTACCTGGCTCTAGTTCTTCCTGCTCTGTCTGATCTCTGCAGAGTAGATGCCTTTGAAATCGGAGTCTCAAGCAAGGACTCCATGCCCATGCTAGGATTATATGATTTCTGCTGACAAAAACTGGATCAATAACATAGCTTATTCCGTTAATGGTCAAAGAGGTTTCGGCTAAATCTGTTGCCAATACGACCTTTCGTGCTCCTTTTGGGGTTGGCTCAAAAAAAAAATTTGCATATCCAATGGAAGATTGGCATACATAGGGCATATGATCATTTCAGCAATATCGATCCCTAAACCCCAGGGTTTTAGAATCCCTTCCGCTACTTCAATCTCCTCCCGCCCAGTGAAGAACACAAGAATATCTCCTGCTTGCTCTATCAGATGAATCTGGCATACCATAGCAACTGCAGCTTTCAGACGGTCTGCTTCAGGGGATCTTGTGTAATGGATCTCAACGGAAACCTCCTTCCCGGGATTTTGAAAATTGGTGCCCCGTCAAAGTAGTCACTGAACTTTTCTGCATCTAATGTTGCACTGGATATTATAATTTTTAGGTCTGGACGAAAGCGAGCAATATTCTTGATCAATCCAAGGAGAACATCGGTGGATAAAGTTCTATCGTGTGCCTCATCAACCATCACAACGCTGTAGCTTGCTAGATCTGGCTCATCCATAAATTCCCTAAGAAACATTACATCTGTAATATATGTGAGAACTATTTTATGTGATGTACAATCTTCAAACTCAACGAGAATAACCCACATCATGACCTAGTTTAACACCCATTTCTGTGCAACTCGAGAAGCCACACTCATTGTTTGCGACTCAATGTGGCTATGTGCACCCAATCTTCCCTAGCTTTGTATACCCTTCTTCATGTAAATTACAGGGTATACATGTCATCTTCCCTAATCCAATCTCCCCCACAACGACAACAATCTGATGATCATTTATGACTGAATCAACTCTTCTCTCAAAGCATGGATGGGAAGCATCCGTGACATCGATAATGCTACAACTATCCAACCACTCCTCACATTAACTCGGGTCAGATCGGATATGGCTTCTGGATCTTAAAAGATTGCTTGTACTCTCATGTAAGGAAAGAGTCAAGTCTGAAAGGGACGTTGGGGTGGAGTCACCTCACACTCTCAGCCAACAAAAGAATTATCTTCCAGTATTGCGTGGTAGGGAAGGAAGATACCCTTCTGCCCACCCACCGCTTCTCAACGACATTAAAGCTCTTTTAATCCCGTGGCAGGTCTCCTTACCCACCGCAACATTTGCCATAATGTAAATGTATGCATTTTAATAATATTCTATTTAATATATGTACATATATAAATATTGTCTTACTTCTTTATTAAATTTTACTTTTGTGTAATAAACTATCTTCATTTATTTATTTGATTTGGTCAAGTTAAATAATATTTAATTAATCTATATATTTTGTTTGGACTTGTTTATTGATTACTCCTCACCATTTATTATCCAACCAAAACAAAGAAAAGAAAAGAAAATTAAATAACTTCAGAAAAACTAGTGTCCATGAAGGTCGTCAAAGCTTCAGTGAGATAAGACGACTTGGATCCGATACCTCTAGGGACATGAGAAACTGGAGGAGTACACTCTTGCATTGAAAACCAGGTGCGAAGGCAGAATCCACACTTCATCGGTTAAGGGCGTGAGGCGAGGCATTACAATGAATGTCACATCTATCATAAAAAGTAAAAAAGCTGAAACAAGGTTGCAAAATGAAACATAATCATTTTCAAAAACATCCCAACTAAATCACACCGAGATCCCTTTACCTAGGGAAATCTGCAGGCACTAAGAGGTCACTCCAAGGTCCTAAATACACAACGTCCTGTCACTCCCAAACCAATGGCACAACTTGAAGCACCTAGGATAACAATCAAGACACCTAAGGTGTACCCCCATATGACGAGAGAACATAACAAAATAAGATAAAACTATCTCGTCAGAGATAAGAAGAAAACCATGTAACATTCTTGATGAAATTGCTCATTAAGTGGCCATCGAGGCAAAACAAGCTCCGAGTCACCAACAAAGATAAAATCTAATAAATCTCGATAATCAAAAGAAATGGCTAAGTCTTCACATTTCAATCTTCATAAAATATCACAATAAGATAAAAAAATAATAAGAGTCTCAGAGCTTCTAAAAAAATTATTAAAATAAAAATGTTGGTTCTTTATACAAGAATTTAAATTTACAAATATTAAACACATGACATCGCAACATAATAATCACTTCCACACCCTTCATGGGCCACCATTAGAGTACACTATGTTGATCTCACATCTAAGAATTTACATGAAAACCTAGATCTAATATGACATCATGTCATGATATCTACTCTCCCATATGGGGATTGAGTCCTTAAAGCGACGAACAATCGCTAAGGTATGCAACCACCGAAAAACCAAACATAACTCACCTAATAATGAAGAAAAGGGAGTTTGAAACAACGAACAATATTTGGATCCCCTCCAAAATGGCCCCTAAACATACCTCTAGCACTAAGTCCCAAGAGTAGCACCCGAATAATAGAAATCAGAATAAGGGAGGATTTTTACAGAATCAACACCATCACACAACCATAAACAAAATTTAATAACCCATTGAACAACATATTCAAAAGGAATTAAGTTCCTAAAATCCACAAGAATTTAATAAGAATATCAAAATGAATTAGCATTTACGAATAAGCGGGGTTGATAAGACACTCGTTTAGATGGGTAGAACAATCTGAATAGTTTTATTAGCGTTATTAATATTGTAATTCTAGAGGTTAAAGTGTCCTAGGTTTAATTTTTGCTAAATATTTTTGTGTTCCAATGTTTTCCCAGGGGTCCAAACGTTAAACCCATCAGGTGTGACACCGAAAGTGTAACACCCGAACAATGACACACCAAAACCACATGTTAACACCATCAATCACTTAGGGAAATTTTGAATCATTTCTTTTACACATACTCACGTTGCATTTCTTGAATGCTAGTCCGTTTTATAGAAAAAATCTCCATTTAATATTAATTCATTTTCCAAAATCCATTCTTGGGTTCAAGATCCCTTCCTTAAATTCATATAGAAATTATTTAACTAATTTTAATTTAACATTGAATAGTTTTATTCACTTAGGTCCCTTTTAAAATTTATAAGAAACATTTTCCAAGTTAGATTGAATCAAATCTCCCTAATTAAATAATTCCCATACCACACTTTTATTTAATTAGACACATGTTTACTTTATTACTCTAATCCCCTTTAATAATTTATTTATTTAAACATCCAAATCCATAAAGGGAAAATCCTACAACACAATGCAATCCACTAGTTTGAATACCCTAGGTGGCCCCATTAATTAAAATCTCATGCACTTAATAAAACATCTCTTCCCAAAAAAATGCCTAAAACTTAAAAGCATGGGATCTAATCTCCACCCTTGGCTTAGATCAAAGAGAGCCCTTAGATTCTAGGTTTTTGAAAAATCCCTAATAATCCTAATGACTTCCTTTTTATTCTTTTTGTTGCCTAATTTCTTCATTTGTTCGTTTTTGTTTTTGTAGGTTGATAGAGGCAGGAGACCATGTATGCAAATGGGGAGCTATGGAGGGTCTCTTATTTTCTTAAGCTCAACAATGGAGGGAAATTTTCTTGCCAAGAAATCCATTTTATTTATTTTAGAATTCTCTTACTAGGGTTTGCCATATAGAGGTTATTATCATTAGATATATTTTTGGATCTACTAGGTTTCTTTGGTTTTAGCTAAACATTTTCCCTCTTTGTTTTTTTATAACCCATATTAATTTGAGCATATATATATATATATATATATATTCTTATTATATTAAAACAAATTTGTGAATATTTATTTTAAAAACTCATTTATATATATATATGTGCAAAGTGAAAAGTGCACTCGCCATTAGAGATGCACATTATGGAACTTTTTTTTTTTTGTTTATTTAATATATGGTGAGGGGGCTCACCCGGCCCTAAACTTATTTTGTTTTATTAAATTAATAAAAGTGGAGGTTCGCCCCCATTCTTTCTTTAATTAACTTTAACAAAAAAATTATTTAATTAAATGTTCCCCCATGCTAGCCTTATTCCTTTTTTCATTATTAAATTTTCTTGTATAAAAACCTACCCACATATTATATAACCACCACTTTTTTTACTTTGTTTTGTTATCCATGCCGAATCATCTCTAATTTTTATTTATGTTTTATTTATAATATATTAATATAATATATAACACACACACACACACACACACACACACACACACATTTAAAACTTATAAATTTATACTACTAGTGTCTCATGCAGAGTAAGGGACATCCTTTTAAACAAGGATTTGAAAAAAAAGCAAGGGCGGGGTGGATCGGTTGTGTCATGGTATACGACTTTGAGATTAAGGTCACCAAACTAGTCCATGGAAAAGGATTATGTGATCTCTGGCCTCGAGTCAATAGGTTGAAGCGAGGTTATGGAAAAGAAGCTATTTTTGTGCTACAGAGTTAATCAGAGCAAGAAAATGATAATGGTCTATTCCTTATTAGAATCAAGACATCATACACTTCCTACAAATGGGTATATGCCCTCCAGAAAAGCGAGAAAAGAAAATAAAATATGCTTCAACTTTAGGCCATTACGTATGTGAATGTCGATGGTGTCTTATTCAAGAAGGACATCAACGAGTTCTATTGAGGTGCATTTGAATAGTAAAATTGAAAAGGTGTTAGAAGAGTTTCATGATGGGAGGCCCGGAGGTCGCCTTGCTCCACGAGTGGCAACTCTTAAAATAATGTAAGTAGGTTAATCTTGGCCCAAAATGTTCATTGATTGCTTCTCTTGGATCAAGAAATGTAAAAAATGTGCATTCTTCACGGAAAGGACATCACTGCATGACTTCCATTGCACCCAATTTTAGTTGACCAATAATTCATACAATGGGGATTGGACTTTATTGGGACCATCAATCGAAACACAAGCTGGCCTCCACAAATGTGTCCTCATAAAGACAGGTTATTTCACTAAGTGGACCGAGGCGGTGGCACTCAAGGAATCGAATGAGTCACAGCATACTAGACTTCTATGAAGGAATAATTATAAGGTTTGGTGTACTAAAAACTATCATATCATACAATGCTTTGGTGTTCCTAAGTTCCAAGTTCATAGAGTGGTCCATTAGGAATGGTATACATCTCGAGTACCTCTTAAAACTATCACCCCTAGGGTAATGGATAGGAAGAGTCCACAAACAAGAACTTTTTGAAGATCATCAGGAGGACTGCGACGAATACCAAAGGACATTGCATACCAAACTCAAATCAGCCTTATGGGTTCTTAGGATAATACCAAAAATATAAAGAGGTAGCTTTACTTACAAGTTGGTCTATGTAAAGGAAACAGTGCTACCCATATCATTGGAGCTACCCACATTGGATCTCATGAAGCCGATGTTGGAGATGTTAGAATTTGAACCAATGGAAGCTAGATATATGAAGTTGATGGAATTGAAGGAAAACAAAGAACACGCGGTGCGAAACAATGGAGGAAGATCAATCCTTAGTCAAGAGGTTGTTTGATAAGAAAGATAAAGCAAGGATGTTCTAGGATGGGGACTTGGTTTTGAAGTGGGATGCGAGATTGGTAAAAACCATAAAGGAATTCCAATTTTGATTCCATCAGAGTGGCCCTTACATAGTCACTTTGGATGTAAAATCAACAATTCCTTCAAACTATCCACTTTGGATGGTGAGGAACTCCTGGTTACAGTCAATGGAATCTATCTTAAAAATTACTACTGAAATGAAAAAATCTTACCCTTGTACATATTAGATTAGGATTTTAATTCTTATAAGTGTGTATGCACATTGTCTTGTTGTAGTTTAGGTTTCAATTTCCCTAAGTGCTTCGGCACAGGTTTTTTTTCTCCTAAGTTGTATCATTGTGCAGTTCAATGTGCCTCCCAAATGTAGTGATTATAACAGGAAAGAAGTTCATACTTGCAGGGAACAGTTGTAGATTTCAATACAAAAATAAATACAGAGCAACTAAAATCTTGTTAAGGATAGATTTTGATAATATTTCATCCTTCAATTCCTTCAAGACCAACCACAAGTGCACTTGTAAACCTCCGACAAGGCGTGAGCAACCCTCAACATCATGCCGCACAAGAGGAACTTTCGGAAGAAAGAGAAACTCAAAATTTAAAATAGTTCCATGATGTAAAACTCAAAAATTGTCTTATTCAAAAAATTGCAGCTTGAATGCATGTTGAGCACTATTATTTATGTGCTTCATACTTGGTAGAATAGAGTTTTGGGGTAGTTCATTTAAACTTCGAGAACATGGTTGCGAGAGAGAAATAGGTGAAAATTTCAATCAAGGGAATTTTCCACTCTCAAAATCTTAATTTTATTTTCTTATGAGAATTGAGAGTGCAAGCAATGCGAGATAAGATCAGCATTGTGCGGCGGCCTCCAGGTTTTAGTTTCCATAAGTTTATGATCATCTTACAGTGTATGGTGACTTTGTGCCCAATGGACACACTGAGGCTATTGGTATAAGAACATCTAGTAGGCGATGTCCGCGTGAGTCGCCAAATTGTTGATAATTTTTTGGCCCCCAGAAACTTGGCCAACTTGGGCCCACATCCACTTCTCAGGAAACAAGCAAAATGGAAATAATCCTATTGGGCCTTAAAATCCCTTACATTCATTTTACTTCATGTATCGACATAAGGAAATTCAACTAATCCATAGGTTGGAGCTCCGGAGCCAAGATCTCAAATTTGGACTTTGATGGGCCATAGAGCAAAAAATGGCTCATTGCTGGTAGCTTCATGAGCTATTTGGCGAGCTGGCGGATCACATTGATATGAATGAGCTCACATTGGCTTTGGTCAAGTAATCCAACCGGTCCGGTGCATCTAGGCGAGTCAAAGGGAGGTTTGGCATCACCAAGGTAGTTCGTGGAATGTGGAAATGAGTCATGCCCGAGCCATAGCCACTCCTACTAGGACCAATTCGAGTAGGCTATTAACTGATTTATAGGTCTCGAGACAAGTGGGATAGTTGGAAGGTCTAAGGGTGGAGCTTGGCAGATTAAGTGTAGGCTCGAGAAAGTTTGAACACTATAGAACGAGAAATAAAATGGCTCGAGGCCAAGGCTTGAACAGGTGACTCACAAGAAGACCTAGGCACGATGAAACACAAGGGTGGAGGACTCGTGAATGACGAGAGATTCGGTATGGCCGAACTGTAGAATAGAGAAACATGCATAAGACATTTCGAACTCGGCCTCGAGGTTATGAAGGAAAGTTGGGGGCATGAAAGCATTGGCCGGCTATGCTATGAAATGGCTCAAAGGGTTTCGAGCCATATACTCACCAGACGAATAAGCGGAACAGATCTCGTGCTCACTGCAAACCAAGAAGGGATGCCGAGCTCGTTCCCATGAGATATGAAGTGGGCATATCGAAACACAAACATGACGGAGGCAACTCGGCCGTTGGACGAACAGGAAGGTGAGTGGCTCGACTTTGAAAGCAAGTCGATGGAATGTGGCCGAGATAGGTGAATGGCGGCCCGAGTTGAATGAAGTCAGCCTGGATCCGATTCAACTCAGACATGGAGCATAGCTCAATTGGCGAATCTATGGGTTCGGTGTGCAAGGAGAATTACTTGAACAATTGATCTCTGAAAACGAGCTATGCAACGGGCTTCATAGGGATCCATGGCAAGAGTTTAAAGTTTGGTCGGCCGGGAATGTAGAGGAAATAGGTCAAGTGTGAGAGAGTCACAAGAAAATGAAGGCTCAAAGTCATTCAGATTTCAGGAATCAAACGGCTTCAGGTTTTTTGGGAAGGGGATTTCAGGGAATTGTTTCAGACTTTGGGCATGGAGAAGTCCGAAATGGACGTGCTTAGATCCCTAAAGCGGTAACAACCCGAACCCAAAAATAAGGTGACATGGTGAGCTGGGTGTTTTCGGAGGTCACCGTAGGTCAACTTCGTAGGGCGAGTCGTGTTCGAATTTCGGAGATAGCAGTGAGTAGATTCCAAAACGTATGGCCCGGAGACTCTGAAGAAAATAAATCCAAAACACCGAAAATTTTAAACTCCCGTCCATTTCAATAAAAACCCGTCGAATTTTATTGAACGTTGTGCTAAAATGCAGTGGTCACCGAGCCATTAGAAGTATAAGTGGAAAATTATATTAGGGGCAAGGTAGATTGTGTAAAATTCTGAGTTGGAAAGTGAGAAAGGCAACGTGGCATTGAATGAGAGCCATCTCAGCCGTAGGAGAAATAACTTGATGAGTTCGGTGGAGCTTAGAGAACCCTAAATCATGCTCAACTTCAAATTAAGATAAATTTCACAATTTTCAACCATTTTTGAAAAATTTCTACTTGGAAAGGTGATTAATTATAAAATTCAATGGTAATAGCCAAATCAACTTTAGGAGGGCAGGTGAAGGTGAAAACCCAATCAAGCAACTAGAACAAAAATAGCAATATCTTCCATTGTACTCGTTCGTTTCTTATGAAATTACATTTAATGGAAATATTATTTTAGACTCGCTTGACATCGCATCATTGAATTTCGGATTTTGGGGGTTATGAACCTCTGAAAATGGAAAGAAATACAATGTTTGGTTGAGGTCATTAATGGAGTTATGTGGAAAAGTAGAGGTCATCATGAATCTTGTAGGGGGTGGGAACTACAACTCCAAGTAAAAGAAAGATAGTTTCTTCAAGCACAAGCTAACCCCATTAATGGAGCAATAGATTTTGGAGATCTCCAAGCACTCATTGCAGGATTAAACAATGATTTTAAAAATATTTTTGACAAATTTCTTATTTTGTTCTCTCTTCCTTCCTTTGTAAAATTCTACTATAAATTGTAAGGAGGGGAGGAGGGGAATTGTTCTAAAGGTTGGATTTTTTACCTTTGCCCCTCCCTTCTCTTCTTGTCTATAAGAAAATTTGTGTAGTTAAAGCCTCCCATTAAAATTGTAATGCATTCTTATGCCTCTTGGCTTCTTGTAATGCATTGTATCAACTTATGAAGCAATAGAAAAAAACCTTGGATTGCTCTAAAATCCCTTTTGTGTTATTTTATTTTATCTGATCTCTCATTCTGTTCAAGCTATCTGTAAATGTTCAATTCTTATTACATATTCTAATGGATCGTGTTTATTTGGTAAATGGGATTGTGACATTGTTATGATATGTGGTGTTCAATCATCATCTTTGAAAATTTTCGTCTTCTTTCCATGCAAGGTATATTATCCAAAATTCCTTATTGGTATATGACCTCTAGTAGATTAGGTTTACTTTTCTTGCAATCCTTCTTCCTTGTCTCTTTGGAAAAAATTAGGGTAGGATTTAGATTAGTTATTTGCAATTGGGCGAGTGGTGATAGATTTAGGAATACTGAGCTGACCTATCTCGAGAGAGCTTTGCCAATTGTAAATTCCCACATTTTGGAAAACGCTCCATGTTGTGCAATCACACTGACTATCTCAATCATTCAATTGCAAAACAATCGGGGTGATGTGATTCTCGCATCAACCAATTATAAACCATAAAAATGTGGCTTCCAAGTTGTAGCTCATCTACAACTTCATCTATTATGGTTACTAGTCCTCAATTTTAGATTATTAATATTCCACAATTTATGAAATTTGTAGGTAGACTACAATCTTTAGTAGTGTTGATTATCAACAATTTGTAAATTGTCTACAATTTTTTTACTTGTAAAAATTCCACTCTTTTAAAAAAAAAAAATTCCACTTATTTTAATATTATGTATTTTCTATGGTATACATATTTTTGTTTCATATCAATTAAATATATTTGGCAATATCTTTAAACTTTTCCACAATAATAATTACCACATAAAACTTGTAGGTGGAAGCTACAATTTTATTGCCACAATAATAGTTTGTGAACATCTTTAACTATAATGTATAAATGTTACTATTAATGTTTTATCAATTTTACATCAGGATTTAGATAATTATATATGTGGGTTGTCTACATTTTAAGAATACATATTACATTATTAGTATTATCTAAATAAAATTAATGAAATAGAATACAATTTCTCAATTTTTAAAATAATAGTGAATTTATTCTCATACTATTACAAAAATATAATTCAAACTTAATTAGCTACAATTAATTACATATACATTAAATTCAAATAAGTCTTAAAACCATGTTTACTTTGTAACTTTTATATAAAAGAAAACTAAATTAATGTTATATTATTATATAAACTCAATGTAAAAACTTGAATATTGATCTTGAATGTTGGCAGTTTTACTGCGAAAGGACGAATATTGATCTTGTTAGAAATTGGTATAAAAGGAAATGGGTTTGCAAGGTACATGTCAGGGATATGGTAGGAGATGGTTTTCAATTATGTTTCCAAAATGAGCAGGATAGGTAAAAGGTGCTTCAAGAAGGTCCCTCATTGTTCGGCAATGCAGCTCTGAGTCTTCACTGTTGGGAACTAGGTTTGTCACAAAATATACATTTAAATCTCTTCCTGTTTCGATTCATCTTCCAGCCCTCCCTTTTGAGTTTTGGAAGGATGAAATAGTTTTTGGTATATCCAGATCAAAGAGAACATTAATTTTTGTTGACCCGACTACCAAGGAAATATCTAGATTATTTTTTGCATGCCTTTGTATCTTTGTCCATAGGGGAACTAAAATACCCAAAAGAATATTTTTGAACTTCCTAGATGGTATTTGGGAACAAAATATTGAAGTGGAGAGCTCAAGGATTTTCTGTATAAAATGTCAAAAAATCAGAGATGATCCATCAGATTTTTGTGAGGATGAGGACTCATATTTAAAGAAAGAAGATACAAAGGAATATCTTAAGGATGAGGAATCTGATGTAACCACTATTTAAAGTGAGGAGGTTAAATGTGTTCCAAACATAGTAGACAGAGATGATGTTGTGAATGACGGAACGGAGGAGGAAACCAGTAAAGGAGACGAGATGAAACGATATGAAGGGTGGAAAATTCTAATTGAAAATTCAAATCATCAAGATAAAATTTGCGAACTTCCCACAGACAACAAGGAATAACACATGATTTGCGAGGAGAGAATCATGATTCACGGGGAGAAAATATGTGAAGATAGTTGCTTTATGCAATGATTTGGGTAATCCGTTTCAAGTAAAAAGTGAAGGGAATAATGAAGATTTGAATGATGTTAGATGGACTTTTTCCCAATCTAAAAACAATACACGACGAATAACTCAGAGTAGTTCTCGGACAACCTCTTGAGTTTTTTCTCTAGTTATGTTTGTTCTTTTATTTTTTCGGTTAGGACATGTTGAGATACAATTTTTTTGGTCTCTTGCATTTGGTCTTTGGTTTTTATTTTTCTGGGAGCTTTCATGTCTATCTTTTGTAAACGGCCCTTACATCCTTTTCCAAGCATTATCAATAAATAAAATAATAAAAACTTGAATCCTATAAAATATAAAACAAAAAAATAGAGATAAATACTAAAAGAATAATAATAAAAGGGGGAAAAACAATATTAATATATATAAAACATTTGATAATATTAATATTCAAAGACTATAAAAAGGATAATGGAAATCCATAGATGAAATATATAATTATTATGAAATCCATTCTTCTTGAGTAGAAACCAAATGTCAAGTTAAAATGTAATTTAAAATTGTACATAAAATACACGTAGTTATAGTGTATAGTTAGTATTCAACAAAATCAAACACCTAATGAAAAACCAAATTCAAGATATAGACATCATCTCTGTAACGCCAACTTAGAACACACATAGGGATAACACGGAAATATACGAGATAAAATTTTTTTTTTTTTGATTGTTCGAAGTATAGAATGACACGACAGGTGATCACAATGGCTAAAACTAACTCTCGAAAACTTGACAAACCCTAACCCCCTAGGTATAAGGGAAGATATGACGCCCATCACAAAAATTTACTCTCCTTACGAAAAGACAGGGCATAATGACACAAGAACAAGACACATTTACGATTCGGCATCCCACAGTGAAAATTATCATAAGATTATTTATTTTGCTATAAAAAATAAACGACCTTGAATTTTATAACTTACGTCCTAGGGGATTCCAATTATGATCCAATGGTTCTTCTTAAAAGTTATATTCCTTTCCTTTTTGTGGAGGCATTTAGCTTTGGGTAAAAATTCTTTGAGAAGGATCATCTTTAATGGGGCAATTGTTTATTTGATTAGTTATAAGATTAACGCTAAAAGGTGTGGGGTGAACCAAATCCCACAAGGTTATCTAAACAACCACAAGTTGCATGAAAACCTCGTTTTAACCTCCATTGCAAAAGGAGATGGGTGTAAGCTCCAAGGGAGAGAGGCACCATTTTAGGTTCGGAACAAAATCTCCTTTGTGCAAGGTTCAAGATTTTATTAATTCCTAAGAAGGGTTACAAAGTCTACGGCAAGGATTAAGGGTAAGAGGTTAAGTAGAGTTCATCATCATAATTTCATGGGATAAAGACCAATATTTTACTGGGGCTAAGAATTTATCAAGAGAGGCTCAAGTTTCATCTAGGTTTTACTTTATTAAGTTTGGCAAGGTAATATAATTAGGTTTCAAAAATCAAAGAACCAGACTTATAGTTTCTTAACTATTCCCTTTACTTACGAAGATCAAGAATTCTCCCAAGGGTTAGATGTTGTTTACACTTTAATACCATTTATCATTTCACAACCATAAGGTTAGGGTTAACAGTTTATCCTAGGGGTGGAAAGTAATTCTTTTTGCACAAGTAGATAGTTCCTCTTCTTCCAGTTAAAGCTCGGGATTTTATCCACGAGATCACCAATTCATATAAGAAGGTTTTATGGCTCGAAGGAAGCATTTATCATTACTTATCGAGAGAATAAGAAAGTGACACAATTTCATGATTGATATAATATCTAAATAAAAAACACATAACAAGGTGATGATCAAGTTTAAATCCTCACAATAATAATTACAAGATTTGCTACAAAAGACAAGACAACCTTATTTCACAAATACAGATAATCCAAGGCAAGAAGCCTTCCAAACTCCTTTACAAGCACCATTATAAGATTACAACACAATCGACATTTGTACAAGAAACTTCATAAATCAACTTGATGAAACCTTTACAACTCTTTCCTTTTATCTACTCTTGGCATAATCCATTTGCACAAGTATTAACTTGAGTCAGTTCACAAGAACTGAGCACGCTAAGACTACAAATTGAAACAGTAAGCTAACATTTAAAAAATTCATGAAAGAAAAGTTCTGCTAAAAAAAGAAGCAAGTACAAAACACTAATCCAATTCTTCACATGAGACAAAACAATTTCCACCATCCAACAAGAAGGAAGTCAAATATTCCAGTTATGATCAAGGTCAAGAGTATTGAGATTTAGATCATGTAATCCCGTAGATTACATGATCGAAACCCAATACTTGGTCCATACACCACTGATAATCTTTGCGAAGCCCAAAACATACTAGATACAATCATAGATGCCAAACAGAAAGGTAAAATAGACCTTTCAGTAGGGAGGTTTCATTAGCCTAAAAGCTAGAACAACCAAATGAGTTCAAGGAGGTTAAACCATCACATGATCAAAGGTGTTGAAAACTAAAGTTCCAACCCACGAACTAACTTCTCTCATCGAAAAGAGGCTCCACAAAGTAATGCTAAGAGAAGAAGGATAGCTGACAGAACCCAAGATGGGCATTACTCGACAACCAGACTACCTGATAAACAAAGTATGGGGCAGTGAAGGGCCTCCCATTTTCAAGTCCACCTAAGACGAGGTTACCATTTAAACCTCCTTCGGGTATCATAGCATAAAGGTATTCATAACCCCCAAAGAGACAATCCATAGTTAAATATGGAGTTTCAACAACTTAACCACGAAGTATTATTTATACTTTACTCATCATTTGATCCTTTACAAATAATCAAATCTAGGAAGCTTTCCTAATGAAAGCAAAGGGCATAAAACGTAGCCTTTAGCCTATATGAAAAGGCCATATAACTATTTTTAAAAGTTATGCAACACCTCAGAAGGTTTGCATCCATAGAATTTAATATTTCTTTTAGGACAGGGTAATACCTCCATATAGCTCAAAGTCGCTTACTCCTTCACACAAGTATAATGAGTTGATTGAGCTCTTATTATGTTATTAAACGAACTAAGGACACTAACCGGATCCCTTTCCTACATATTTCCCTTTATACAAAAGAAGATAAGGCATACATATATGAAAGCTCATCGTACACCCAGAATATCGGGTTAAGTAATTACTACCCGTGATTAACTTGAAAAGTAACTAGGCAGACATCTGGGTATGGCTCAATTTATAAATTACACATTCATTTAAATGCTAAAAGGTTATCGACCAAGGATTAGTCAACAACCGTAGTTGAAGGTTTGTTTAGTGATCACACAACCCCCAAGCAACGTATCAAGACCATACTCAACCAAGGATGACAGTTACAAATCCAACTTAGTTTATTTTAATTTCTTATGCCTCTCATAATTAATTCTTAGCAGTATTATCCTGAGTAGAGGTAATATATCATTGAGAGTATAAATTGTTGAATTACTTGCACCTTAAATCGCATATGGAGAGGGAAAGGAAAATCACAATACCCAAAATGGCATACACATTTTATCCTCCAGATTCCCAATCCTACTTTTATAAAAACACATTCATTCCAAAAGTCCATTTGAACCCATAAAAGAACTAGAAGTTCTGTGGAATATTATTCCTAGGCACCCCAATAAGATATGGGTATTCAAATAAATGGAAACCATGGAATCCTAGAAGAAGGGTTTAATTTATCCAACCAAAAATAACATCACACAACTTTTACCATTATACAGTAGGCTATCGAATTGCACAAACAAAACCAATTTACAAATCCCTAGATTTGCAAACCAAGTGACGGATATACACAAGCCATCGTCCATAAAACCTGGAAAATATTTTATTGCTATCAAATGAAATATCGAGGGAAAAGAATAGATTGCCCAAGCATGAATAAACTATTAGTTCACTATTTCAAGCAAAATCCAAAGAGCTATAAATTTATATTACATTTTTGTCTCCTTACGTCCAAGAATTACCAGTATTCAGGGAAGCTATGCAATGATACCATCAAAATCCCATTGCCAATTTTCCCTAAGGCCGGTGAGTGCAAGAACAATTCCAGCCATAAAACATTACTCACAGCCAACTAAATATAACAGAGTAAAATCAACAACATTTTTCCCTTTGGCAAGCCAATCATCCAAAAACAAAAACAATGATTCGAGAGAAGGAGCAAAGGGATCAGTTCAAAGAAAAGTTGCAAAAGCCATAGATTTGGGGTAAGAATCTCTAAAGAATCCCCAAAGGCTTTGAACAATGATCAAAATGGACCATCAAATAAGAAATGAGCAAGGGTTCCTAATTAGCATGCATTAGTTTGAAGTAAACAAGCAAACTAAACTAAATAAAACTAACCTCTATTCTTTGAAAGCTTGAAATAATGAACCTAAGAGGTCCTAAGCAATCAGTTTTTGTGATTAAGAGAAAGGGATCTCACCATTAAAGGCTTCAAGGCCAATGGTTCTTCCCTTTTACTCTACAAATTTGATTTATAAAATGCAAAAGTGAAGAAATAGCTCAATAACAAAAATTGAAATGAAATCTAGAACCTAAACAAAAATGCTATAGTTTATGCTAGGAAGAAGGAGAGAATTCTTGAAAATGAGAGAGGGGTCTAGCCCTATATATAGTTTTCCATTTGGGAAAATGGGAAACTTGAGTGCATGTGGGACAAATACAAAAGTCTAAAAAGCACTTTTAGCAAGTCAAAGTGAGATTTGACTAGGTTTAGGAGAGATAAACCATAGTTAAGTTTAATTAACCATGTTTAGAGGATAATTAGGGTTTTAGAGAGTTCTGAGAGGTCCGATCAATCCAATGAAATGGATTGATAGTCTAGGAAGATGGTAGAAGTAGACTAGAAGGAATAAGAAGCTAATGTAGTCAGAACGAGGCTATAATAGCCTGTTTAGATGGTTTACAAGAGGAAAAAATGACCAAAAGGTGTCGTAAGAAGGGAGTTAGATAGGTCAAACTGGCGGTGTATCGTTAATTTGCAAGGAGAAGAATAATTAGTGCAATATTAGGCATAATAGTGCATTGATCAAACTACAGGTGTCTACATTTGCCCCTCTTTGAGGTGATGTAAGCTACATCACTTCAAAGAAAGTAGAAAAATACAAACGAGTAGAAATTTTTGAAGGGGTAGAAGAAAAATTAGTAGGAAAAGGATGCCCCCTCGAGTGTTGATGGGGTGATAGAAGAACTGATCGACGATCGAAAAGAGAATAAAATAGAAAGAGAAAAGTGTGAAGAGAAGAAGATGAGAAACAAGAAAAAAAGGGATATTGAGCTATCCACAAATCAATTGTATTCAATATTTAAATCATCATTTTACTTAGAATCCTCCTCATTGGTCCTTATTAAAAATGTGAGCATACAACAAAAGTGTAAAATGACATGAAAAGCCAAGATATAAACAACTATCCATTGCTAAAATTCCAAGTCCATGCAACATACAAACATACAATGCAATACAAGAAGTAAACAAACTCATGTAACAGGGAAATAAGTACAATCACACACACTTAAACCAACAATGTTCAAGATAGTTGCACAAATATTTTGTTATCAAGTTGAAATCCCAAATTCTCGATAAATGACAAGGGTAGGAATGATGCCCCAAGAAATTTGTACATGCAAGGGAAATGATGGAGGACACTTGGGTCCAATGGAAAAGCAACGTGCATGACAAAAATAGTACCAAACAATTGATAGTACCCCAAAGTACATATGAAGTAAGTAGCAAGCCTTTGTAAATGGTTGTAGATCAAGGTGATCAGTGAGTCGTTGTTTCAAAACATGTGAAAATGTCAATAGGATGCGAGATGAGTTCCATACAAGAGACACATATAGTAGCTTTGAAAAATGAGCTGATTATTGATTTTAGTTCATTTTCAAAGTTTTACAATGTTTTTGATTTTTCTGAATGAATTTTATAATTTTTTTAAAAAATTTTGATTGGTCCAAAGAATTTAAAAGATCAAAGATCTTCTAAAAGTAAGTGTGAAGGAAAAAGTGGGAAGGTGAGGCTTTCAAAGAGCCAAAATGGGTTCCCACAAGAAGAAAGATGGGGTGATAATAATTATTTAAAAATAAAATAATAAATAATTAATTATCACGACGGGTGAGAGATAGAGGAAAAGAATAATAATAGAAGAAGGAACATGAAAGGTTTGTAAATAATTCCGCATAAGAAGAAGTGATCCAGTTGTAGCACTAAGTGCCCCAAACAGTGTGAAAATTAATAAAAATAATTATTTTAATACAAAAATAATTATCACGGTGGGTAGAAGAAGGTTAGAACAATCACAGTAGAGAAAACATGCCCTAGGGGCATCGCGACGAGTTAATATACCCACCTAGGGTCGGTAAAACAATCATGACCAATTCATTTGGTACGAGCTCTTACAAATTTTTATCATGCACGCAGTGATAGGCACGAGAGAACACCGGATTGCGATGGAGAGGCTACCGACGAGGAGGAGGCAAGAAGACTGGATCCGAGAGTAGCGATGAGACCCAAGGTCGGATGGACCATACGTGAGTGGCCTATCCCTCTTTGTCAATTACGCATTTAATGCTTCATTTAGGTAGTAATTAGGGTAGGTAGGGATGATTTTGATAAAATACACATGGGCACATGTGTCGCTTATGATGTTAGTAAATTAGATGCACACGCATGTGTCAAAAAAAGATAGGTACGCGTGTGCGTATCCATTGAAAAGTGCATATGTGCACGTGTATCCATTGGGAGGGTATATTGTGGTTGCGTGTGCATGTCGAACTAGGAGCATAGGTGTTAGAGGGAGTGCGCATCGAAGGGGGTTGGCACAAGGATACGATACACACACGCATGCCGTGAAAGGCACGCAGTGTCACACTGGCATGTATATGTCCTATGTGGACCTAGGTGGATGGGGATAAGATCAAAGGGAGATGCGCACATCAACAAAGGCATCCATGCATTGATAAGGGAATGCAAACATTAGAAAGAGGTGCGTAGGTGTAGCAGCGGAAGAAAACTAGAAAAACCACTTGCTAACAAAATAGCCAAGTATAGAAGAATATAGACTAGATTAATTTAGAAGAAAAGAATAATTAGTAAGTTAGATGATTGAAAGAATCATTTTCCTTAGAAAAATAGATTGAAGTAGATAAGTGCCTAACACTTGTGTTGATTTTAAGCACATACTACCCACAAACTTTAGCGGAGCGATGGTCGAATGGAAGCGATAGAAGTGAGTTTGACGAGGATGATAGGAGGATATTAGATATCCTTCTATACGTTACGGGTTGGCCTACGTGGCCGACATGCCCCGCATCACATTGTATAATGGCCTTCATAGCCATAGTGGATAGATGACACAACGAGAGTCAATGCTTTCCGGTGCCCACTAGTGAGATTACTATCACATTAGAGGATGTGTGTTACATTATGTGGGTTCCCATTATCAAGGGGAGCTCTACAGGATATTAGCGACATGGGATGGGTTCGAGCGGTGTATTACATGATGTGTGTCCATTCGAGTCCCATGATACTAGCGTTGTGGGATGACAAATGATTATCACCATATAGCATTTCAATGACCTCGAGATGGATTGGTGGTAGTATACATGATGGCCTTTATCTTAGTTGGAGTTATACTCTCTGTGAGATTTAAGACTAGTCGCATCATTTCCGATTAGCTTACTTAGATTCATATGTGGATTGACCCAGAGGGGAGAGCTTTGACATGGGCCCACAAATAGCTTTTGACAGGAGTAGTGGCTAGCTACACACCTTTGATGTGGGATCTCCATTTGATTACATACTACCATTATACACTTGAGACGCGCAGTGAGACTGGCCATGGCATTGATGATTTGGGCATCGATCACATTTTGATTGGTCGCCCATTAGAATTTTGAGAGGACGAGCCCTAGAGGAGCCTTCTACTATGGGATGGGTCCCGATTGGGGATGATGGCGACCATGATGAGGAGATACTTATCACTATCATTGGGAGCTAGACGATTTCAAAGTAGGTGGCCATAAGATGGAGGCCGTATAGACATTTCCAAAGGGGCCAAAGGATGGTTTAGAGATGAGTACAACCACTATTGAGCACTTCATTCTAGTCAGCCGCAACTATATCCGGGAGATATACCCAGTGGGACCGGTGCCAGAGACAGGTTTGGTGTTACCTCAGATGTTCTTGGGCCCAGATATGTGGTATGCCCCAGAGGGTGGTAGAGAGTATTTTGACATGGGCCCATAAATAGCATTACATGACAGTAGTGGTTAACTTTCTACATGTGGTACCTATGATGTGGGTACCAATGAAATAGATTAGAGATCCGAGTTATACACCATTACGCACCTTGGTACCATGGAGTGATCCTACACATATTGACTATTCCTAAGGCAAGATACGTGCAGTGTGTGAGATCCTCCGAGGGGCCTCCTAGCAGTGATGAGGGTGTCGAGGTGGCAATGATGATGAGGATTCAGATGATGATGACGAGGTCAGGTCCCAACACACAACATCGTGTCGGAGGGCGGGGCACGGTTCTAAGTTCTAGACTACCATAACAGAGATAGGAGATCAGAGGCACCTAGGCCACAAGGAAAGCCATAGGGATGACAGGGCCTAGGCTTGAGCGCCTGAGACAGATACACTCTTGGTGATGCCTTTGATAGAGTTTCCATGAGTAGGAATTCTAGTAGGATAATATATTTCCCAGTAGTCCCACCTCATGAGAGTAAGTGCTCCATTTTCATGCTAGGGTGAGTGGTGATGATCACAGGGCAGCTAGATCGGTGTAGTAATGCAACAATAGTTATAGGCCACTATAACAAAGGCAGCACATGGCTAGAGAGAGAGAGAGAGGCCCAGTATAAAAATCTTGACTATAGAGAGAGACCTTCATAGTCTCTGTGGACATGGTCTAGGTGGCGACAACGAGTATGGTAGAGCCGAGTTTCCACTCATGCCATTAGTAGATAGGGCACGCAGCTATGTATACACCTCTTATGAAGGCACAAAGTGAGTTATGTATATATGTCACTTTTAGATTTGATCATGCACAATCTCGATGAAATGGTTATCTTATCTGATCGTATGTACCTTTTGATGAATGGGCCTAGCATGCCATCATATGCAGATAGGGATCAAGAGCCCCTTTTATATGGCAGATGGATAGATGATTTTGCTATATAGGTGAGTGAGATGCTTTTGAAGCCAGATATTTTTTGATACACCGTACCATATGGACCTTCATTTTTTATGTATATCTTGTATTGATTCGAGATGCTCTCATATTATAAGAAAGCATACTTTAGAGTGGTCCCAAAGTGAGGAGCGATGACCCCCTTTCTTCTTTATGGATGTGATACTTTCAGAATGTAGAGAGTCATGAATATCAATTAGATCAGTTCAACAATGATACACATCTAGGATATCATGTGCTAGGTACATGAGATGCTTTGACATAGGGCCTAGCATTTGGGATGTAGTTTGGTATTTTCCTAGGGTAGGCCCATCATGCAGAGTCCACCATCTTCCACCAAGAAATGGTCCTACGATACCCCGTGAGAGGGTGAGAGTTACATGCATGATGAGTACTCTAATTTTGTTATCATGTATGAGATGTATGTACCATATGTATACGCCTGTATGAAGGTTGATTTTGACCATGTATGATGATAACATTATTTTGTAGATGTCTCTTAATGAAGGCTAACTATTTTGATCAACTATACGTAATATAGATGTAGCATTACGCCTTAAATGAAGATTAACTTGATCCATGTCCCTTTTATATGGAAGATGGATAATATGATATTGAAAATTCAAAGAAACATACAAATATTTTTATACCCATGTGATATGGATACTTTGATGACATTTGTACACAAGATTTTTTTTGATATAAGGTGATTGATGATGTTTCTTTGATGTATATGATGCCTCTTTTCTTTATGTAGAGATATACTTCCAGATGTAGAGATGTACATGTTTCCTTTCATAGCAATCATATGTTATAGTTTTCTATCATGTGTTTTGACTTATGAGATGTTAAGATGTCATAGATAGTACTTGGTTTGATACGTAGATGATATTTAGTGGGGGATAGATTTGTGAAACGAACATAGTTAGTATCCCTAAGAAGGGAAATTTTCCAAATGTTTAGGTTTTTGTGTACCCTTTTCCAAATGTTTTTGTATTTTCTAAGGTCATGTTCTGAAAGTAATGTACAAGAACAAAGAAGCGTGGATGCCCCCAATGTGATGTGGGAATATACAAAAGGCAGAATGCTACACACGTATGTATGATGAAGTAGAATGTGAAGGTTCCCCCAACGTTAGATGGGGATATACAAAGGAAACATCCTTCACATAGTTATAGAGTAAACAAACTAGATCACAGGTTCTGCAAGGGAGCTTGGGGTCAGATTCCTAGACCTAGCCAGGGAATTTTAAAATTCCTAGAAAGTGTCGAGAGTTACCCATCCCGAAGCAAGAGTAGCTTGTGAACAAGATATCTTCCTTGAACACACAAAACCGGTTTTCAATCAAGGACCTTCCCACTATGCCACAATTACGTGGTTTTCACACATGAGACGACCTATTTTTTCTTTACTGTTTTCTCAATTTTCCATTTTTTTCTTTTTTTTTTTTCTTTTTTTCTATTTTTTAGTTCTTATTTGATATTCTCACTATGCTTAAGCATAGAAGCGCTTGAGGTGCATGATAGCATTCATAGGTTTTGGAAGTTCTTCACCATCCGAGTAGGAAATTCTATATGCCCCGATCCATATCTAGTGGTCACCGCATAAGGGTCGAGCCAATTAGCCTCAAACTTACCTTTCTTTTCTTTTTCTTTGGTGGTGTTCTTCTCGATTTTATTTCAAAACTAAATCACCTACATAAAATTCCTACGAATGATGCGTTTATTGTATCCCCTGATACTCCATTATGATACACTTTAAGGTGATTGAGCACTCGATATGCGCCTTCATCTAACAGTTCCAACTCTACCAAGCGAGTGACTCTCTAGTCCTCATCTTTATCAAGATAGTCCTGAGAGATAATCTCAGGAGGGAAGCTCCACTTCTAAAGGTATGATGGCTTCAGTGCCATAGACAAGTGAATACGAGGTCACACCAAGGTAGGAGTGCGATGGAAGTTCAATAGTCCCAGAGGGTGGGATGTATCTATAAGTGCCAATTATTACTAGTTTTACTGACCATTTTCTCCATGATATGCATGAGGTTTTATTGGTGGCCTCCGCTTGTCCATTACCTTGGGGTAATAGGGGGTAGACCACTTAATCTGAATATGAAAGCGCTTGACACAAAGCTTTAACCATTTTGTTCTTGAAAGATTTACCATTATCAGTGACAATGGCTGAGGGATACCATAACGAAAATGAGATGGTTCATGATGAACTTGGATATCTACGCACCGGTGACATAAGTAAGAGGAACAACCTCTACCCATTTAGTGAAATACTCAGTGGCAGTTATAATATGAGTGTGACCATCTGAAGAAGAAGGATGGAGCTTCCCTATGAGATCTAAACCCCATTTAGAAAAAGGCCAAGGCGTTGCAATAGGCTGCAAATCCTGCACTAGCGCATGTATTAAATTACCATACTTTTGATAGAGTTCACACTTCTTTACGAAGTTACAACAATCTGATTCCATGGTAGGCCAATAATAGCCTACTCTTAACAGTTTCTTAGCTAATACCATGCCACTAGTATGCACTCCACAAATACCACTATGTACTTCTTTAATGGCGTGAATCGAATCAGTAACATCCAAATAGTGAAGCAGATTCCCATCATAGCCACGATGATAAAGGGTGCCTCCTAGGAGGGTATAGTGGGCGATACGACGAATAAGGGATTTCTTTTGAGTGGGTAATGCCTAGGGGAAAGGTGTCATCTTATAGGTATCGATAGATAGGGTCATACCAAGGAGATAAAGGACCAACAACTTCACATGCTAAACATGACTCCGCATATCATATGTAGGGGTTGTTAAATGCTCAATGAAGAAAGGCATCTTACTCTCCTCAGCGAGATGCAGTAAGAGAGAGCCAATGGTAGCCATAACATCTATAGATTTATCATGAGATCTTGGTTTCTGTTCAAATATGACCTGTGAAAATATTCCTTTAAGGTTTCAACCATTTTCTTATATGGAATAAGTTTCTCATCCTTAACCTTATACTCATCATTAACCTGCTTAATGATAAGTTGAGAGTCTCCGATAACTCAGTTGTTTAATATTCCAAGTGATAGCTAGCTTGAGGCCAGCAATAAGTGCTTCATACTCAGCAATTTTATTGGTGTAAGGAAATCCTAACCGAATTCCTTGGGTATAACTTCTCCTATGGGAGTGATGAGCACCACTCCTGCTCCGGATCCATGAAAAGTGAATGATCCATCAAAATGGACCTGCCATTCTATGGATTCTTCAATGTACATCATAGATGCATCTCTAGGAATTCTAGGCAAAGACATTTTGTTCCCGGTAGAGGTGCTTCCGCCAAACCGATCAGCAACACCTATCCTTTTAAGTACTTCTAATTCACAAACTCAATCTGAAATTCACTGAGAGGAATGATCCAATTAGCCATTCGACCTGTTAGGGTGGGTTTGGATAAAAGGTACTTGAGAGGGTCAACCTTAGATATGAGTTTGGTTTTATTATTGAGGAGATAATGGTGAAGCTTCTGAAAGGTAAAGATGAAAACCAAGCAAGATTTTTCAATCATGGATAATTCAACTCATAAGTGATCAAAGTACGGCTAATATAGTAAACAACTCTCTCTTTATGGCCTAGGTCATATTGGGCAAGCAGTGCACTAATAACAAATGGGTAGCAGAAATGTATAAGAGGAGAGGTTCTCTGGGATTAGGTGGCATGTGCACAGGTGGGTTAACAAGGTACTACTTGAGCAAAGGGAATTCCTTTTGATAGTCTGGTCCCCATTTGAATGCCACATCTTTCTTTAAAAGATGTGTAAATGGATGACATTTATCTTCAAGTTGTGAAATAAAATGGTGGATGGCCTGAATCTTTCCTTGTAGACTTCTGAGTTGCTTAAGAGTAGTAGGTGGAGGCATGTCTGTAATAGTTGTGACCTTAGTGGGGTCCACTTCTATCCCTCTATGTGACACTATGAAACCCAAGAGTTTTCCTGATAAGACACCAAAACACACTTCTTTGGATTAAGGTGAACCTTGTAATCCCTGAGATGCTGAAAGATATGCCTAAGCACTTCTGGATGCTCTTCTTTGCTCTTGGATTTAGCTAGGATGTCATCAACATAGTCCTCCATAATGTCATTCATCATATCATGGAAGATGACCATCATAGCACATTGATAGGTGGCCCCAACATTCTTGAGTCCAAAAGGCATGACTTTATAGCAAAAGGTCCCCCATGGGTGATGAAAGAAGTTTTATGTTGATCTTCTTCTACAATCCGTATTTGATTATAACCCGAAAATCCATCCATTAAGGATAACATTTCATAGCCAATAGTGGAATCTACAATCATATCAATATTTGGCAATGGGAAATCATCCTTAGGACATGCTTTGTTGATGTTGTGAAAGTCAGTACAGATCCGAATGCCAACGGGCTTCTTTTGTATAGGGACTATATTGGAGATCCAGTCTGAATAATCAATAGGTTTAATAAAATTTGTAGCTAATAGCTTCTCCAATTCTTCCTTGACAAGAAGTACAACTGTAGGATGCATCTTTCTTAACTTTTGTTTAATGGGCTTGGTCTCGGTGCACAAACAGGTTGTGCATGAATAGTGTTAGATCTAAGCTAGCATATCTGTGTATGTCCATGCAAAAATATCTGCATATTCTCTTAAAATATCTACAAAGGCTTTATGTTCCTAAGCTGAGAGCGAAGCTCCCAACTTTATCATTATGGGTTGTTTATCTGAACCAATGTTAACACTGATGGTTTCTTCAATAAGCATATTAGATGCATCTTCCATCCATAGTAGGATCGGGGGAAGAGTGAGATCAACCTCTTGAGGTAGCTCTTCATCATCTTTAAATGGATAAACTATTTTATCCATGTGTTCTTCATTCTGCTCATCTACAAGTGTTTCAAAAATTTTATCACTATGAGATTTTTGTTATCCTTTTTACCACGTTTCTCTAAAGTGTTTGTACTTTTATTCACCACATGTTCTTACTCAAGTGACCACACATCTCCACTTCTTATCTTTGAAGTATGCACATGTGTTTAATTTAATTTATTTTAAATCCTTTCTTATTGTCCCTACCGGGAATAGAATCCCTAAGTCCCATGAATTCTGCAAATGCCTCATCATTTTCAAAGATGTCAAGTTGCACTTATTTGATTTTTCGCTACCATTTTTCAAATTCTAGGCATTACCACCAATGCTTGGATGCAACACTATGCTACTTTTTCTTCAAAGAATACTGATATGCACATTGAAAATGTATCAATCACTCAATTTGTTACCATGTCAAGTCTATACCATAAAGACCAAAAATGACAGTATTGTATCGGGCGTGTGGGATAAGTTAGGAATCTAACAAGGCCTAAACATCAACACAATACTAACAAAGTCCTTTGACGAGGTATAATTAGAACTAATTCAAGTATCGATGAAATACAAGTATTTTGAAAAGTGGAAGTCGTAATTAGATATAGTGTGACATGACGCTGTCCCGATATCTTATCCAAATAAGTAAGGTGTCGATATCAAGACAACATTATGGCAATATATGTAACAAGATCAACACTCATCAAGAAACCCAAATGACGTCAAAAATAAAATAAAGTAATGAGTATAACAAGAAGTCTGTGATAATGCGAGCAGCGTAACCACGTAATAAAGGGATTTATATCACATTCCCAAGAGATGGGAAACACAATGTAAATACCAAGATTGTGCGAATAGAATGTGAGCAAAACTAACAAACTAGGGAAGAGACAGATGACAAACCGGACCCATAATGAAGATGATCTTGAAATCAAGATCAAAGGACCGTCAAAGATATGAAAACACACCCACACACTTTAGTTGTTTAACACCCCAGCCACAAATATGGATGAGTGTAAACATACAAAAAAATAGCCAGCACTATCCCTGACAAGACACATGAGGTATGCCTCCATCCGACTTCCAACATGGGAAGCAAGAATGCATGGGTATAAATCAAGAAAAGGTGAAAATAAACTAAGTTTCACTTGGGCAGAGCTTCACCTTGTTAGAAAATGAGAAAGAAGCTAAGCTAAGTAAAACGTTCATCTAATTTCGTGATGAAAAACACTTAGATCTAACTTAGAATGGGTTCGTTACCATGTTTGACAAACAAGGTGTTGAATCCAAACAAGTTATCACTTCATGATGGCCAATGACGTGAATGGACTAGTAAAGTGGGCCTCCAGACAAAATAGCCTCCTTAATAAGATCTCTCAACTAGGTGTTACAAAGTCGTCTTAAGAGAGCTTGATTTTCCCAAGTCGCAATGACTATATCTAGGAGTATCTTGGCTTTACTTTACCCCCTTCGAGCACAAAGGGAAACTAGTGCATCCACATGTGCTCTTCCTGGGGTCGCCATACGATAACTTTATGTATTAACTCACAAGGTGTACTAATTAGGTGGGTAGCGGGCGCTTCTTGTTTCGTCCGGCATGAGGTTACTCGTGAGGTGGACTACATTAGGGTTCTGGTACCACCCCCATTTTTATAAATTAAGGCGTTATGCCAAAGGGGTTATGTTCTAGTTGAGCGGAGAGGGACGTACCCTTTTCCAAAACCTATAATATAATGTTTTGAATGTGGTTTGTTTTTAATCTTTTTAATTTAATGTGGTTTTGAAGTGGCACGCCATTTGGCAATCTACAAGAAAACACGTGTATTAGAAGTTTTGCACTTTATTTTGAAACCTTTCTTTGAAAAATGTTGGGTCATATAGACAACGAGTTTTAGTAATTTTCCAGTTCAAAGATGATGTAAAAAGAGAACTTTACACTTGCTTTTGATACCTAAAATCTCCAAAAGGCGCGAAGGAGAAGCATACACAAAGTGGAAATCCTACTAAATAACATAAAATATTTACTTTATCCTAGAAAGCAAGTGTTTTTAACATGTAAAACAAAATTTTTGTAAGTGTTTTTGATGTTGAAGATCACTTTTGAAAGTGCGAGGAGAGAGCATACACAACTTTTACAAACCCTAGTTCAAGCTAAAAACAAAAACACTTAACCATGAAAAAATGAAATATCAAAGAAGAACTCTATTTTTAACCCCGTTAACCCTAGAAACCAATAGAAAAAGTCGGAAAATAGCTTTGACAGATCAGTGAAAAATTTCAATTTTAACGCAGTGATGCTGCGTGCCCAAATCGACATGTATGTGCCCTAGCCAGCAGTGCGTGCACACTAGAACAACACCAAAGCACGTGTCCGTAAAAATAAAAAAATGTCACCAACACCCACGCATCCTAGTCAAATAGGCACTCTAGGGTTTCAACGCGATGCGCTTAAAGCGATGGGTATGCTTGTAGAACGAGAAAAATAAATAGAACCCAAAATATACTTCGAAAACATAAACACTACCAAAAGCACGGGATGCTTACAACTAGACATGAATGCATGAGTCTCAACAGAGACGTGCCCAAGAGAAAAAAAGAAGATTCTCAGAAAAATTCACAATAAGGTCATTTACACGAGATGTTTCTAGAGAGATGGAGATGCTTTGACCCACCGATGGAGAGGCGGATGTGTCCCTGAAGAGGGAAATTTTTCTAATGATGAGGACTACCAAATAGGTACACGTCTGTTTGATGGAAACACGTGTGTTTCAATGTGTACTGCCCTTTTACAAATCCTATGCGTGCCTGTGAAAACCCGTAAAATTCACGGATTTTCAAATTTTCAAAAGTAAACAGGTTAGTAGTTAGTCAAAGCATCCTATTTCTATGTCAAACCCACAAAATGTATGTAAATGAAGGTCATTTATCTAGTGTTAGAAATAGAAATGAGGAAATAAAAAGTGATTTGAACTAAAAAAACTTGAAAATGGACTTTGAAGAACTCAAAGGACCTCCATTAATGGAGGATGGACATAAGTTTCCCACCGGTGTGCAAATGTGTTGAAAGAAAAGTTGCGAAAAAGCCATAGATTTAGGGTAAGAATCTCTAAAGAATCCCCCGAAAGGGTTTGAACAATGATTAGTGGACCATCGGGTAAGAAATGAGGAAGGATTCCTAATTATCATTCATTAGTTTGAAGTAAACAAGAAAATTAAACAAAATAAAACTAACCTCTATTCTTTGAAAGCTTGAAATAATGAACCTAAGAGATCTAAGCAATCATATTTGTGCTTAAGAGAAATTGATCTCACCATTAAAGGCTTCAAGGCCAATGATTCTTCCCCCTTTACTCTACATTTGTGTTTTAAAATGCAAAAGTTAAGCAAATAGCTCAATAACTAAAATAGAATGAAATCTAGAACTTAAACAAAAAATGCTATAATTTATGCTAGGAACAAGGAGAAATTCTTGAAAATGAGAGAGGGGTCCAGCCTATATATAGTTTTCCATTTGGGAAAGTGGGAAACTTTAGTGCATGCGGACAAACACTAAATTCCAAAAAGCACTTTTAGCAAGTAAAAGCTTACTTTGACTAGGTTTAGGAGAGATAAACCATAGTTAAGGTTAGATAACCATGTTTAGAACATAATTAGGGTTTTGTGAGTTCTTAGGGTCCGATCAATCCAATGAAATGGTAGAAGTGGACTAGAAGGAAGATGGTAGAAGTAGACACTTGTTGTTTGATCAATGCACTATTACGTCTAATATTACACTAATTATTCTTCTCCTTCTACCATCTTCCTTCTAGTCCACTTCTACCATCTTCCTAGACTATCAATCCATTTCATTGGATTGATCAGACCCCTCAAAACTCTCTCGAAACCCTAATTATCTTCTAAACATGGTTAACTAACCTTAACTATGGTTTATCTCTCCTAAACCTAGTCAAAGTAAGCTTTGACTTGCTAAAAGTGCTTTTTGGAATTTAGTGTTTTTCCCACATGCACTCAAGTTTCCCACTTTCCCAAATGGAAAACTATATATAGGGCTAGACCCCCTCTCTCATTTTCAAGAATTTCTCCCTTCTTCCTAGCATAAATTATAGCATTTTTTGTTTAGGTTCTAGATTTCATTCCTATTTTAGTTATTGAGCTATTTGCTTCACTTTTGCATTTTTAAACACAAATGTAGAGTAAAGGGGAAGAACCATTGGCCTTGAAGCCATTAATGGTGAGATCCCTTTCTCTTAAGCACAAAAACTAATTGCTTAGGACCTCTTAGGTTCATTATTTCAAGCTTTCAAAGAATAGAGGTTAGTTTTATTTAGTTTAGTTTGCTTGTTTACTTCTAACTAATGCATGCTAATTAGGAATCCTTGCTCATTTCTTATCTGATGGTCCACTGATCAGTTGTTCAAAGCCTTTGGGGATTCTTTAGGGATTCTTACCCCAAATATATGGCTTTTACAACTTTTCTTTGAACACAGGACACCAATGCACTCACGGAAAATCAAAGGATCAAGCACAATGTCCCATTTCGGACACCATTTTAGGTAAGAGAACATTTATTTCATTGATTTGTAAAACAAATAGCAACATACAAGCTTGCCTCTAGTCTGCGAAAATATCTTCACCAACCATCCACGTAGCCAATAACTACCGGGGAAGGGTGCATCTCACCTCCACAATGTCAAAACATGTCTCCAAAGTTAAACATTGCCTCCCGAAGTGAATGGACAACAACAAGGAAAGTATGTAGGTCAACCATTGTCGGACAGTGAATGAGGAGAAAAATGGCTCACACACAACAAACCACCAACAAAAAAAAAGGAAGGAGGTGTTTTTACATCCAACTAATCAATCCCCCTTCACACACGGCCGACACCCGAAGAAAATACATAGGAAAATGAGTCGGAAGGAAAAATTAAAAAAACAATGGAAAGGATACATGCATCCAAATAGGTGAAGTGATGGTGGGTGGGTGACATTATTTCATGCATTAAAATATTGTTAGGTACTCAACCACCCTCCACGCCAAAAAATTCAAAACATCATAAAATAAAAAATAGCACCAAAAACCATACGCTTGCAAAGGGAAAGAAGGATTATGCCCAACACAATTAAATTTATTTGGTGGAGCCCACGTGACAAGGGCCAAGTCATGCTGAAGTGGTGAGAGGTGGTAGGTGGAGGGGTCAAAACTTTGAGCAAAAATAATAATCCCCTTCTAAACTTGTGCCACACGCAACCCCCCCTACGCTTGAAAACACGATATCGAAGAGGAAGAAGGGAAACCGAATAATCCTTCACCATCCAAAGGATTAAATCACATGCAAGTGAACAAGATGGAGGAGCAAGAACCATATTCTTCATTACTCTAAATGATAAAAACAACATGATCACAAGCTACAATGACCGAGGGGAGAAACTAGAGGTTAACATTCGAAGACGAACACGAGCAAATAACCATGGTGCCAAGATGGGTAACCCCTTCTTCAGCGCGGGATGGGGTTCGGTCTACGACACGATCAGAGCAAAACAACCAGAAGAAATACTATAGAGACAATTAATATAAAATATCGATGATAATCGACAATAAGGTAAAATAATAATACTATAAAATAAAGGTCGATCGACAATTAAATTAAAAATATCATTATTATCATTATATATATATATATATATATATATATATATATATAATTACTATTCACATTAATAATGACCAATGATCAAGCAACAATGTGAAAACAAGATCCTCCATTAATTGGTTAAACACACAGGACGTTCTGAGGTCCACATAAAGAGGTGTCGATAACGATTCAAGGCAAGATGGAGAGGGAGGGTGATAAAACATCACTGAGACAAGGTCTAAGAAAATGGGATTACACATAACCATTCGAGGTGTAGGAAAATAGAATTGTCCATCAACCCCGAGTTGTCACTCTACAACGAAAGCTACCACGGGAAATTTATTTTCCATGAGGGAAAAATTGTGTCCCCTAGAATTTAATTGCCTTTTGTCACCTAAAGCGGATCCCGAAACCTTCCCCACAATTCCATCTCCAGGCGAGGCATTCAATTTCGAAACAAAGGTGTCGGTAGGTTCTTAGAGCAGCATAAGTATATTTTTGGTGGGTGAGACTTTCGTAGCCCAAGCCTTCAAGGCATCCTGATAATGGCTGTGATATGTGTCTTGTGTGCATGCGATCAACACAAAAAGTATTTGTGTCCTCATAAACAAAATCTTGCACCCATTCTCTGTTTGGATACTAACTTGATAGGCAGGGGTGGTGGTTTCAACAGACATACCGATACAAAATTTGGCGTGGATCATTCTCGGTTCTTGCCTTTAGGCGGGGTGGTGGTTTGAAAAGACCTACATTATTTATACTAGTATTCAAATAAATAATGTAGTTTTATATAAAGTACCCGGATAAATAATCTACATCCTTGTAAAGTACAGTCCAAGTTAAATGTTTACAATAAGCATCTATATGTGGTGCTTAGATGTGTGTTTTCATGTTAAATGTTTAGTTTGTCGAGTGAAGCAAGTATTTATATGAACTACTTTCAAACTTTTCACACTATATGAGCTTTAACATGTTACAAATACATAATCGACACATTTATTTATATGTTGGTTCATGCATACTCTAATTCAATTGTGCATATCAAACTAATCCTAAGGTTAAATGTGATTTCCTTCAAAATAACTAGCATGCACTTATGTTGTGGGAATTGGATGAAAGGGTTAGTGTACCACGTGAACTTTGATACTTGAAATGGAAATTAGTTTTGGGATATTGTATAAACATGCCACTAATAATCTAAATCATATGAGATAATGCTTACATTATATGGGATAATAATTTATTTTGTTGTGTAATAAATAGCTCATATGTTGTTTTATGAGTTACAACTCATGTAGAATAGGTATGGGAAAATACTGAGGATACTCAATTTCTTAGATTATAGCCAAACTAGAGCCTATATATATGGAGGTTTGTCTAGTGTATAATTATATTGGATGAATTAAATAGTGGAGTAGAAGTATAATTTTCTATGATTATTCAAGTGTTTAGTGACGCTTCGCTTATATACACCACACCAAACCAGCATCTAATACACTACTACACTTTAGGAAATCAAGGCCAATTTTTTTTTACAAGTGCATTAAAAAACTTATTACATTAACCAAGGTAAAAGAGTTCATTTATTTATAACGTTAAATATTTACATTAATTAATTAATTAAATTATGAGATATTTAAGTGGGAAGAGGCAATTAATTTCCATCAAATTCTTGATCTTCTAAATTTAAATTTGGAATGTTACCATAGGAGTAATTGTGGTTGTGTTCTTTCTTTAATTGGTGGATGTTATGATTTTAGATTTAAATTTTTAATGTATCCATGTATCCTTATGTTCCTAGGTTGTCAATGTGCCCCTAATTAACTATGTAAATTGTTAGTATTTGTTAATGTATCAATGTGGTGAATGGGGCGCACTTTGTATGTGGTAGCAGATGCCTTGAGTTAAAAGGAAATAATACAAATAGATTTGGTGGAGGGAGACACCTTGTGATGGCTACAACAAAGGTGGTTACTGATTTTAGGATGGGATCTTACATTTAGCTTTCACAATATGACACAAATTTATTATGAAAACCATTTTGAATTTAAAAATTAGTAGAAATTCAAACATGTATTAAGTTGAAAAGGCTTAGAAATAAAATTGCCATCTATATGAAAATTTATTGTCTATAACAATTAAGTATTTTTTGCATACCTATCACAATGAGGGCATGTAATTTTATAAACAAAACACATAATACAATTAACCTTCAATGGAAAGAAACCTGAAGTATTAAAATAATACTTTAATGAAGATCCACTATTTTAATAATGAAATAAAGTTACAAAGCTAAGCTTGCTTAAATATTATTACGCACAACCATTGCTAGAAATAAAAAATAGCTAAAATATACTTGCACCCTAGCATGGGTGTTTCATGGATATGTAACTACAAAAGAATTACAACTTAATTCCTACTGCATTAGGGTGTATACGAACTCATTTATCAACAACTCTAGGATATTAAGTCCATTGTATCCCTAAATCAAATAAACATCCCAACACTAACTACCTTATTTAATGTATTCGCCACACTCACCTTTGTCTCCACTTTTTCAGTGTCATCCTCCTCCCTTTTACCATTTTTAAAAAAATGATACTACATCCATGTTCTTGTTTTAAGAATTATACTTAAGGTTCTTTAGAGTGCAAATGCACTTGAATCCTATCTTCTCTTTAGTGCATATTATTTGAACTTTGATTGTGGCACACGACCTTTGAGTCTAGACCAATTCCTTAACATGTTTACATGTCATGTATTTTTATTTTGTGGTGGAAATAAAAACACTTGCTTCATGTTTTATCATCTAACTTACCAATCCACTAATCAAGTTGAAAATGTAACCATTGGTGGACCTATTTAGATTTAGATCAAATCCTCTGCCAAAATAAATAAAACCATACAGGACTCAAATATTTTCTAGCACCAAGATTCTTCCCTTAATAGAAAATATATTCATCACTAATTCACTGTGGCACAAATATATACTAATTTAAATTACTATAATTTAATTCTCCTACCCCTGATTTTCCATATATTTGTTAACTACTACCATTACATGAGCAATATTAGGTCTTTTGTAGACTATGGCATAAACAAGGATTCCCACTGCACTTTGATATGAAATTTTTTCATGTCCTCCAACATTAAATTGTGTTTAGAAATTGTATAAAAGAGATTTGTTGACCAACTTGAAACAACGTGCTTACCAACTTGCTACCTTACATCCTAAAAGTTTTAAACACCATTATCACATGCATACTTCTATTTAGCCAAATATTTCTGGTCACACCATCCTTTTTTAACTCCATGCCTAAAATTAACTTTGTATCACCAAAATCCTTCATGTCAAACTTCTAGGAAAGTTGAGATTTCAATTGTGTGTTCATTTACCCATTGTTGTAAACCATAAACACCTCATGTTTCACTTAAATCACTAGATTATAAACTTATCCCCTTGTTCTTTATAATGCAAATAAGGATTTTCCTTTCTTTTCTTAAGAATGTGTTTTTTTAACATCCATGTCAAAATTATGATTCCACATCTATGTCGATTATTTTAGGCTATAAAATGAATTTTGAGGAAAAAACCATGTCCTCTTTACCATTGAATTTGAAACTATCATGTTGCTTCATGTCAATTTCTTCCTCAAGATTATAATGTAATAACAAATTTTTAACATCCATTTGATTTATCTCAAGATCATATCAAACAACAATAGATACAAAAAATATGATTGAAGTCAAATTTTTTGTAGGCTGAGAGTAATTTTAAAATTCAATTCCTTTAACTTGAGACAATCATGTCAAAACTAAAAAAATATTGTATTTCTCCAAATTTCACGGTGTATTGAAGTTTTTCATAAAACAACATTTAAAACCCATTATGTTTCTTCTATGAGTTATATTTACCATGTCTCGTGTATCATTTTCCATTAAAGACTCCAATTCCACCTTCATAGCATTCATTTGAGATTTATTCTCATCCAACATGAGTGATTCCTTTGTTATCATTGGATACTTATTATTTGTTTATTATAATAGACATCTTGAATGGTAATGAAAAGATCTTAAATGTTTATGTAGTTTTCAAAATCATATTGACATTCAATGTCAAAAAGTAGCACTATCATTACAATAAGATTTTATATTTTTGCTTAGCATGATTTTGGAATTAGTCATGTCATGATGTCCTTGTATCATTTAGTTCTCTTTACTCCCCTATATTACTTGATACCTCCTAATTGTCATTGTGGTCACACCACTAGATTTTCCCAATTTTAGGATCTCACACCTCTCCTTGCATGTAGTGAGATCAAGTTTAGAAGGCTCTACCACTAGTTTGATGATTGATTCTTAGCTATAAAAATATATCTACAAGGAGGCATCTCACCAATATGTTTTCAAAGACACATCTTAAAATGATGTATTCAAGGATATATATCATTAATATATCTATTAGAAGACATATCATTCAATTTTAAACATATTTCCTTTTTCATATCTTGCTGCAAAGTGAAATTTTTCATCCAAATGTTTAGTTTATCTAGTACTAGGAATCCACTATAGAGTTTTTTCCTTTAGTACAACTATAGTTTTATTTCACCAACTTCCAGGATCACATCATTTAAACAGAATTCATGTGCATATATATTTAGCCAAATCTATAGGTCCATGCACCATTGATACCAATATTTAATGAAAAATATTTGTACTCTAATATTGTTCACTTATCTCACTTAAACCATAATTCTAGAAAGGAATGGTATGTGAAAACACCATATAGAGTCTTTATTCTCTCATCTCTATAGTTTAACTTCACTCTTCCTTTCTATAGAATCATGTAGGTCAAAATTTCTCCTATAAAAATTTGAATTATATCTCACACCTCATATTAAGACTTGTTAGGGACCATGTAGAATGACATATGTGAATCAATTACTCATGCATCCTTTAATGCATTTGGGGTCGAAGGAAACAGTGTAATCATTTCCATCATCTTGGATTTCTTGACTTTTATAAATGTTGAGACAAATCCATGCACTTGGGTTAATTTCTATGTCCTAAAAGCATACTAGCATCTATATGATTCCTAAGAAAGAAAACTAGTGGTTGAAAAAATCTCTAGCCTCTTTTCTTTGTCTCTTGTTTTCTATTTTCTCTTACACACCCTACAACCTAGTTGTAAATTTACTTTTTTATCTCTCATGGCTTCGGATAGTAGTATGATGGTGCTCATTTATCTCATGGGCTCCCTTTATTATCTTTTGGGAATCTATAACACCCACATTTTACACACACAAATACAATAGTAAAAATACCGAATATGTTTTTTTGACTTACATTTGCTCACTACACAACACCACAAGGGCTCCAAGTAGAGAAACTCAACAACACATAAGACACTTACATAAGTCATCGACTCACATAGACACATGACAACACCATATACATGTCAATGCCACACTTTCCCCAATGAATGAATGCTAGCAATGACCCAACCACAAGAAAGGGACCCAAGGATTGGCAAACCCACAACACATCATTACCATGATTACATCTTAGTTACGATTAACATTCCAAGAAAATTATTATGCAAGGATAATTTTATCCTTTTTCCACCTACAGATTCTTAAATTCATTTCACATTTAACTTATAATTTGACCATTTAATTTGGCTATTTATCCCTTACGAAAATCTCCGTAAGTTATATAATTATTTGCGATATTTCAAATTACATACAAAGTTTTGTTGACAATTTCTGCACTTGAGCATAAATGGGAAACTTGAAACTTGGTATGATAGATAACATTGCTGAAGTATACCTAAGCTAGGAGAGATTTTTAGATTATGTCTTTGTGGGTGATTTTATTTTAAAAGATTACATGAAATGCTGTAGTTATGTGTGTTGTTACAAAATGTAACTGCAGATCACATAGTCTCAATTACAAGACTATCCTCAGCAAAAGAACACAGGTCCCGAAGGACAGCTATGTTGTCTTGATGAGGACATCCAATTGCAGAATAGGTGAAGTGTAAAGTTTTGGAACAACAAACATTAAATGCAGATTACAGAAATCAGAGTTCATTACTAGATGTTACAGGTTCTCTAATTATTTCCTTCATGATTAATACATTCAATTATATTACTGATTTGTTTAGTTCATCATACAATCCATACAGAAAGTAGAAATGCAAAAATAAATATACAACTCATTTACATAATTCAATGTTTTATTCATAAGGAGTTTTCAAATGTTTCCCACACAACCCGAGGAATGTAACTGAAAAGTAAAGTACAACTACTGAAATAAAAGGTACACATGCATGAAAGAGAAAGTAAAGGAGTATGAGTGAACCCATCATTGCCTTGGGGATTTCTTTCTTTGATCGAAGCATCTCTACTCTAGCTTTTCTTCATCTCCATTGTAGAGGCCACTGTACCTAAAAAAAAAGAAGAGATTAAATATCGATTACTGAGTTCAAGGCTCAATTCATATTCCTACACTTTCCTCCTAATTCATGCATATGAATCTCAAATAATAGGAGATATATTCTACTATAAGATCAAACTACATACATGCTTTATACACTCAGAAAGAATAAAGGAAAAGAAATGAAGAACATGGACAAAGAGAGGCCAAAAATCCTAATTATTTTCTAACTTTTTTCTCAAGTGTGCAGTACAAGTCAGTTGTAGGGAAGAATGTAACTCAAAGTTGGGTAACAATTCAACATATGAAGAAATTACATTACAAAAGAGAGTGGAAGATGGAAACACATGTTTTAGTTGCAACAGAAGAGGAAGAATCAGATTTCAAGAAGCTGAAGTTAAATGGAAAGAAAGGATTATAGCTGAAACAAAATGAGAGAGAAGATTCTGGGAAAATTTTGACAGGGCTTCACCATGCAAAATAAACATTTCAATTTTTTTCAATGCTTAGAATGCCGAAATACTACTATCAAGGAAATGAAGTATCAAGTAAAAGAAATAAGTTACTATATTTCAACAAAGCATCTGAATCAAGGGTTATGCCTGAAAATGGTGTTACAAAAAATAAAGAATTATTTACAAGCTTCCAAAGCCACTTACAAGATAAGAACTAAAAACATTTAAAGTTCATTTCTGGTACAAAATCAACTTTAGAATCAAAGAATGGAACTACTAGATTTTCTCTAAGTGATGACTAAGAAAGTATGCAACTATTAATATCGAACTTATTAGCAAAATTCACAGAATATGCTACACTTTTTTATACAAAAGAAGATCAGAACAGTACCGTAAAAATAGAATTTGTATTTGTGCATAGAAATTAATGTTCTTCACTCATATCTTAGAGGTTCACATCGACAAAATAAGAAACTATATAATGGAAATTTGAGTCAATCTTTTAGACTCAAAACCCTTATGACAAACCAAGCGAGGTGCTACTAGAATTTCAATGAATCAAGTTGATCCTAAACAATGAATTATAATAGGATTGGTTCCCAGAAATACAAAAATTGAGCCAAGGATTTTAGAACATATTTGAATTAACATACAAAATCTATTTTTGTAGAGAAGTAAAGTAACACATACAGCGAAAGGCCGAGCTCTAGACTTCAAAAATGGCATTCATGTGAAACATAAAACTATCAAAGAGGGATGAAACGAAAATCTACATCTACCATGAAAAGATCAAGCTATTCGAACTCCTTCGAGAATGGTGTTTTAACACAACATTGAAAAGATTCACACAAATTTTCCAGGGAGAATGAACTCACTAATCCTTTTAACAATCGATTAGAAGCACATATCGAAAAAAAATATACAGTAATCTCGAGACCTTTTGATCAAACAATTAAATTTACGAGTTATCTTTCTCGAAAGCATTTAACCAAGGTATGAGTAAATTTTGTAATCAACATATACCTAGTACCATTTTAAAATCGAGAAGTAAAGGTACGGAGAAAACATAAGCCCGTAAAGATACAGAGTTAAAAATTTCAATGAAAGGCCGAGATCCGTGGATAGCAAAGCAAAATATAGAATAGCAACGTAAACTACCTTTTTTTTTTAAACCCTCCAGTAGTTGGTTTGAATGAAGCTAACGTAATAACCACGAAAGCTATGGTGATATAACCTTATCAATATCAAGCAAAATAGAGTGTTTATACTACTAAGCCATTCATAAAAGGGCGAAGCTCAATGAGTTACCTCTAACCATAGTCGAAAGAAGTTCCAACGGTAATGGATGAATCCTCAAAATTAGAGAGCTTGAAACACAATTCTAACTAGAGCTTTTAAAATCACAAAAAAAATCCATACATGTATGTATCCACAACTTACATGAAGAAATCGAGCTTCCGAATGACCATGGAGGCAAAGAAAAGAGACCAAACAATAGAGTCGAGCTTTAGGGTTACCAACCATGGTTTCCATCTAAAGAGAAAGCACCCAAAGAAGTTCTGAAAGAGCTCGAAAAGACGAGCGGCCAACATCTCACAAAAATCAAAAAAGAGAAGAATCGAGCTTAAAGAAGAAGATCAAAGGCAAATGTAGAGGTACATGATTTCTACTATTCACTCTACTGCAAGATGCGTATAACTATTTTTCAAGAAAATCTAAGCTCAAACTTCAATGATGGCATTGAGTTAAAAATTTCCGGGGCTTCTCCCACGAACCAAAATCCAAATGAAATGATCATTAGACCCAAGCTTCCTTTACACACGAGCCCATGCAGTATGGGTTAAGTTCAAAATCAACCACACTTCAAGATCAATGATCACAAATCGAAAGGACGAGATCAAGGCCATAAATTAAGCTCATAGATCAAAGCAAAGTAACCGCGAATCAGTTTTCCACCATGACCTTAATTTTCGGGTTTGAAACCCTAAATGCAGTTTAAAATCGAAGACATCGAATGCATCAAGGACAAAATCAATGGCTCAGACCGATCAAATACCAAGGAAAACTCAACTTGAGTTATACATGCCACTTCAAAAGTTTCCAAGGGTGCAAGTCACCGTGGAGAAGGGCGCAGCCCACGTCATGAAACCAAATAAATAATCATTGCAATGCCTTTTCCAAATAGTCCAACCATAAATAAGCTTTTAAATTCAAATGTCGACCTAATTATGTCATCACATGATCACCGAAAAGGTGAATTTCAAATTAAACACTACCAAAATGCACAACTACATCAGGAACATATAATATATGTTTATAATTAAAAAAAGGTGGAAAAGACTATGGAAGGGCTGTTTATTAAAAGTAAGGTTGTTGGCCTTTTTTATATTTGCTAAGTCCACAAAGGTGGCCAAACTTGGTAAAGTGAAGGTGGTCCCCACTTCAAGGAGTTAGAGTTGATTTGTAGAGTGTCACTCATGTGACCATTTGGAAGGAGATGTCAATATCAGAACATGTGCACATGGACAATGGTCCCCACATTGGATGTTTATCTTTGCAAATATTACAAATATTTGAATTATTTACTCACAGGAAGAGAATTGATTTGTTGCATGCTTCACAAGAAGACAAAACAGAGAAGACAAGTTGCATGCCATGGAGAGAGACTTTCCTAGCAAGCAATCTTATTTTTGGAAAATTATTCACCTAGCCTTATTAAAAATAAAATAGTCAACTTCAGTTGACTGAGATGTAATCAAAGGCTATTAATGCCTCTTGCACTAGTTTGTATTATTTTATCCTTTATTTATTATTAAATAAAGGATAAAATTAGGATGCATGGGCGAGTACAGCCTTAGGCTATTTTTAGGAAGGGTGGGAAAAATTTATTTTGCTATATATTGTGTGCCTTTGCAAAGCACAAAGGGGGGATTTTTTGATATAGGAGTACTAAAGCATTCTTCCAGTTTTTTCCTTCGAGTGTGAAGTAATTTCTTGCCTTACCAATTATTTGTAGCTTGTGTATGTTTTTGTTAGTCTTGTGAATGTAAATTCCCTGACCAATCATCTTACCCTACTACAATTTTCAGTATATTCTACTTAATTTTTAATACATGCATGTTAACTTATTAATACTGTTGTGATATTTTCCTCAGTACCACCAAGTTTTGCCCTTAAATAATCTACAGAAAATTGTTGGCTCGTGCATCAAGAAATCCTTCCCATATCAATTGTGCATATACTCAGTCAAATCCCTCATATAAGTTTGGTGTATCACCTCAATTTATTTATTTTACATCTATTTCTTACCCTTACCCCCGAGAATCAATTTAGGATACATCAAAAAGGAACTGGCCTTGATACTGAGACTCACCTCAAAATAGGTATACCCACAGACCTGAGGTGTTTCCATTGTATCTACGAAAGAGAGAGACCAATATTGCAGGCTTAGAAAACTTGCAGCCATCTCTCTACAAGGTGCACTTTCGAGAGATAAAAATTTTTTATGGATGCACTAGTGGGACAAAAATCGATCTGCATGCAAGTTCATGATTTATAGCAACTTTACAAAGATTTACAACAAATTAGAAGTTACTTTCGAGAGCAAGCTGCAACAATTTATTCTAAAGATTTTATGATCTTTTGGCAACTCCGTAAAGCTGATTTCAGACCAGTATTGCAACATGTTCCATGCCTAAAGTGACTACAAGATCATCGGTAAGAGGAATTCCTCCTGAGTTTGTTTCTTTACCTTTGAATTCTACTAGAAGGAGAAGAGTTGGTAATACATTACCCTATAATAGACCTGGTTTTGATAACCCTCCTCTTAACATATTCCTTCACCACATATCAATTTTTCTATCAATATCCCAGTTTTTCCAATGGCCCTTCAACCACCTAGAAATTTTGTGCCCTTTACTAATGGCAGCCCATTAGTAATTCTAGTTTATCATGATATTCCCAATGCTGCCATGAAAAGTTTTCCATCATTCACCGGTGAAAATCAAGTTACACCTGCTGAACATATTAAAGATGTTGTAGCCATATGTGCAGTTCATAATATCACTCATGAAGACGTAGCTTTAAGAATTTTAGCTACATCTTTTAAAGGACAGGCTTTGCAATGGTATAAAAACCTAGAGATTGGGAGCATAAGAACTTGGGATAACTTAGGTGAAAAATTGCTGAAATAGTTCCAAGATAATTCAAACCATTTATCCCTCATTGAAACAACTATCTACTATTAAAAGATCCCCTCATGAGTTCATGTCTAGTTTCAACATCTATTTTGCTAGAACTTGGGAAAGAATCCCAACAAGTGTTAAGCCTCAAGTTGATCACGCTTTCCTTTATTATCTCAGAGCATTAAATAGTGATATTTCAACTATGATTCAATCTATGGGAGGTGATACTCTTCCGGATGCCTATGATATTGTTATAAAAGCTTAAAAACAACCTTATTCAAGTTGGAAAATTAGCACCAAGGCCTTCAATGCCATTTTTGGTAGATTTAGCCCTATTCCACAACCTATTACAATTGTAGAGCCTACTTATTGCAGCCCCATCTCTATATATGTTTAAAGCTTTGCAAACTATGGGAAATAAGCTAACGTTAATTGAAAATAGACTTGCATTGCCTAGCAGACCTTATCAGGCTCCTTATCAGTAAAATCAGCAAAATAGGTAGCCTTACCAGTAGAATCAAAATTATAGATAGCCTTATCAACAAAGACAATTTGATCCAAATGTTCCTAGTACATCTAATGCTTTAGTTCTAGTTAACATGGCTACAGAAGAGTGGTGCCAACCTTGCAATCAACCTCATTCAGCTACTAATTGCCCAAATGCTTTTTTGAACCTAAATCTTGTTACACAACCTCAATCTGAAGCATTGTTCATGCCTCAAATGGAGAATGGGCAGCAAGAAACTCATGTTCGAAAGCACCTAACAAAATTTGGTCAGTTTCAATGAGGAGGATTTCATTGCAGTCACCACTAGAGCTCAAGAAAAAGCTACTGAAAGTAAAAAATAGTAAAATAGACATGTTCTGCCCACTGTCACTGATAGTTCAGCATCTACAGCCCCAAAACCAGCTAGTAGCCCTGCTGTCCCACAAAGAACAACAAGTGTTTCAGCTTAGTAAAGAGTAAAAAAATAGCTACAACCTGATCCAAGAAGATTATTTATTCCTTAGATATCTAAAGTTGTTGAAGCAGAATCAATTTTTGCTAAGGCTTATGCTAAAATAGTTGAATCTATCTCTAAAATGGTTGCTTCTTTTAACATCGTTGATGTAATGAAAAAGCATAATGTTAACATCTCGATGTGGGATGCTCTAAGTATTCCAAGATAGTAGGATCTGCTTTCTCATGAACTAGCTAAGCTTGCAAATTTCTTCCAAAACAAAGAAAGGAAGTTCAAAAGGTAGATATGGTCCTTGGAACACTTGATCAAGACCACATGAAAGAGGTTAAATGGATGGTTCAGAAAGTTTTAAATGCTCATGATATAAAGAAACCACCACCATTTTATCTATCACTGATTATTGGAGAAAATCTAGTTCATAACTGCATGGTGGACAATGGTGCAAGAAGAACAAGTTATGCAAAAACAATTGTAAAAAGTTGGGCTTGTAGTATGAGCCTACAGAAAAGAGTGTTTTACAACTTGATGGGACTGCAACTAATACAGTTGGGGTAATCAAAAATTTAGAGGTAACGTTACACGCTTGCCCAAATGTTTCTATTCTATAAGATGTTACTGTTGTGGATCTACCTCCATATTTTTCTTTGTGCTTATCTAGAGATTTTACATAAAAATAGAGGTTATCTCTCTTCAGATTGGTCCTTCTTATTTTTCACTACATATTATGGCACTAAGGTTACTATCAATTCAGAACCATTGGCTAGATTTCACATTGAGCCTCATTCTCCAAATGCAATGGCCAATTATTTAGCATTAGATCAATCTGATTTCGATGATGTAGCTCATGTTTCAACATTAGAGGGTGTTTCTAACATGTTTATGGATGAAAAAATAGTTGAAGAACATGCCCATGATCCTTTTAAGGAAGTTGAAGAACATCTTTTTGGTGTATATTGTATGCATGAAGAAAATACACCACTTCCCTTACTGTCCAAAATAGAAAATTCAATAGAAGGGATTTGGAAGCTTCATTTCGATGGAGCTAAGAACAAGAAAGGATAGGGAGCAGGTTTGATGCTCACTTCCCCAACAAACAAAAGGTATTTCTTAGCTTTGAGTCTCCAATTTACATGCACTTGTAATGTAGCTGAATACGAAGCATTAATTCATTTGGGCCGAAAGAGGTATCAGCACATTACGAATATTTGGTGATTCTGAGTTGGTTATCAATCAAGTAAAGAACTTTAATGTTTGCAAGAATCCATTAATGAAATCTTACAGACATAGAGTTTCAGACTTAATGGAATATTTTGATGCTATTAATATTTAGTCTATCCCTAGAACTTGAAAACAAGCACAGAGACAGACTTGCAGCAGTTGGTGCTAGTTTCAAAGTGCTGGAACAGATAGAAAACAACAAAATTCAGCCCCATATTAAGCTAATTTTCAGCCTTCTATACCTAATAATGAATCAAATTGGTAGGTTTTTGAAAGTGATGATCAAATCTGCAGGTTTTACAAGAAGAAGCTGAATTTTCTATAGTAAATCAGGATAAATTACAACATTTATACGGTGACCAAATTGTTCAACTAAAGACAAATAAATTGCCTCGAGGTCTTGTCACATTGGAAGACATCTTTAGCACTGATGACCAGTTAAGAAAAGATAAAACTAAGATGTCAACTCATGCTGATAACTATGAAGAGATCTCAGTTGATGAAGGAAAAATTTATTCCTTGAAAGGTATGTTCCTTAGCTGAAAAACAGTCATTTATTAGTCTTTGTAAAGAATTTAAAGATGTTTTCACTTGGAGATACCAAGACCTGAAAGGGTTTGATCCTAGTTTAGCACAACATACCATTGAATTGCAACCAAATTCTAAACCAGTTAGTTAGAAACAGATTCCTGTAAATCCTAGAATAGAACCTCTTATGAGGAAATAGTTATCAAAGTTGATTAATCAGAATTATTTTCCAGTTAAGCATTCAAGTTGGGTGTAGAAAATTCTTGAATGGAGAAATCAGATTATGTGTGGATTTCAAAGATCTTAACAAAGCATCATTAAAAGATCATTACCCACTACCGAATATGGATCATATTTTAAGAACAGACTCAGTTTCGTATAGACTATCTCTTCTAGATGGTTACAATGGATACAATCAGATTTTAGTCGAGAAGAAGATAGATATAAAATAGATTTTACCACAAGTGGGTACTTATGCTTACAAAAAAATGCCTTTTGTCTTTCAAATGCCGGTAACGTTTCAACGTGCAATGGATCATGGATTTTTGCGCTTATTAAATAAATGCATCCTTGTTTATTTAGATGATGTTACTTATATTTTCAAAAGATTATGAAGAACATCTAATGCATTTAAGGTAGACTTTTTAGTTATGCAGACAATTTGGAATATCCTTGAATCCCAAGAAGTCTATCTTTTCAGTACATCAAGGTAAACTACTTGGCCATATTGTTTCTAAGCAAGTTTTAGCAATTGATCCTTTCATAATCAAAGCTATATCACAGTTATCATTACCTCATCATAAGAAGGCATTACAGAGTTTTCTTGAAAAATCAACTTTGTTAGAAGATTTGTTCCAGATTTTGCAACATTGGTTAAACCATTAACAACTATGTTAAAGAAAGAGAAAATGTTCTCTTAGACCAGCGAAGGGAGAGAAGGTTTTGAAGCAATCAAAATAGCTATCTCTTAGGCTCCTACTCTTGCAAATCCAAATTTTGATAAAGATTTTACAATGTATGCACTTGCAGGAGCTGAAACAATCTCAGCTATTTTAACTCAGGTTAATGATGAGAATATCGAGCAACCAATTAATTTCTTTGGACAGAGTTTGCATGATTACGAAACAAGGTACACATTTCTTGAAAAATAGGTACTTTTAGTAGTCAAAGGACTAAAAGAATTTTAAGTACATGATTTCAAACAATAAAATTCATGTTCTTGTTTCTCATCCAAGTGTGAAAGCTTTCTTGCTAAATAAAGAATTGAATGAGAAAAGAGCAGGCTGGATAACGAAGGTTATGGAATATGATGTTGATATCCGGGTTGCTAAGATAGTTTGAGGTAAAGGTTTATGTGAGCATCTAATTGTTGATATGGAAAAAACAAGTTGCAAAACCTGAAGATTCAAAACAACATGCTGAAATTGCATATCAACAATCAAACATCATGGTCTAACCAAAAAATCAAGCAACCGAACTTGCTCAAGAGATCCAGGAATCAAGGTGGATGACTGATTTGGTTAACTACTTACAACATGACACCTATCCGAAGGTATGGATAAGAATAAATGAAGATATTTCAGATTACAAGCTATTCCTTATCTTTTCATTGATAGTGTGTTGTTCAAAAGGGATATAAATGGAATCTTGTTGCGATGTGTTGACTATGATAAAATTCAAAAATTATTATCAGAATTCCATGAAGGACCTGTAGGAGGTCACTTTTTAGCATATGTACCACAGCCTTAAAAATCATGAAAGGCTAGTTACTATTGGCCTAGCATATTTAAGGACTGTTTTGAATGGATTAGAAAGTGTAAGAAATGTGCTTTCTTTGTTGGAAAAGAATGTTTAGCTTCGCTGCCTTTACAACCTATTTTAGTTGATCATCCTTTTATGCAATGGGGTCTTGACTTTATTGGCATGATAAACCCGCCTTCTTCACAAGGACATAAGTGGATCTTAACTACTACAAATTATTTTACACAATGGACAAAGGCAATAGCTTTGAAGGATGCTAATGAAACTTCGATACTATCCTTTTATGAAGGTATAGTTTTCAGATTTGGTGTTCGAAACTATCATATCTAGATAATGCTTTAGCATTTCTTAGGTGCTAAGATAACAAATTAGGTTGTCAACCATGGAATCTATTTAAGCTCTTCATCTAATTATTATCCATAAGGTAATGGCTTAGCTGAAAGTACTAACAAAAACCTATTAAGGATCATCAGAAGAACACTCAAATATAATCAAAGAGCTTGGCATCTAATGTTGAATTCAACACTTTGGGTTGACAGGATAACTCCTAAAAGATCAGTTGGCAATTCACCATACAAACTTGTGTATGGGAAAGAAGCAAGAATGCCTATTTCAGTTGAGTTACAAGAATTATATTTGCTGCATCAAATGGAGTTGCTTGAGAATGAACCATTGTAGGTTCTATTATGCAGAGTTAATGGAATTACAAGAGCTAAGAGATCAAGCTCATTTAAATATGGAAAAGAATCAGAAATAGATGAAGAAGAATTTTGATAAGAAAGCCAAGTTCAAAATCTTCAATGAACGGGATATTGTGTTAAAGTGGGATGTTGATCATGAAAATCCAAGAAGACACACAAAGTTTGATATAATCTGAGTGTCCTTACATCATTTCAGCTTACAAGGAACACAATGTTTTTTTAGATTTCAAAGTGAATGGAGAGGAACTCCCATTCTTGTGAATGGTATGTTTCTCAAACACTTTGTTATTGAAAATATTACGGTGATTGTTAGAGTAGGATTTCCATTCAATAAGTGCGTTTCGCACATTGTATTATTTTTCATTTCAATAAGTGCATTTGTGCACGTGATCTAGTCTACCGATCCTCTCCTAGTTTTAGTTTGTTTTGGAAGGGTTGGAACTTTCAGAAAAGTATATTTTGGTTACATATTTGGAGTCCATGCCCAATGGACAAGAGAAAGGCACTAGTATATAAGCTAGTAGGCAACTTTCCCCACAGGATCACCATAAATGTTGACAATTTCTACACTTGAGCAGAAATGGGCAACTCAAACTTTGTTATGATAGATAACATTGGTAAAGTATACCTAAGCTAGGAGACATTTTCAGATTATGTCGTTATGGCTGATTTTATTTTAAAAGATTACATGAAATTTGTAGCTATGTGTGTTGTTACAAAATGTAACAGATCACATAGTCTACAATTTCATGACTATCCTCAGCAAAAGAACACAAGTACTCCAAAGGACAGCTTGTGTTGTCTTAATGAGAACATCTAATTACGAGAATAGGTGAAGTGAAACATTTTGGAATAAAAACATTAAATGCAGATTGCAAAATCGAGTTCATTACTAGATGTTACAGGTTCTCTAAATTCTTTCCTTCATGATTAAGACATTCAATTATATTACTAAGTTGTTTAGTTCATCATACAATCCATACAGAAAGTAGAAATGTAGAAAGAAATATACAACTCATTTACAGAATTCAATGTTTTATTCATAAGGAGTTTTCAAATGTTTCTCACACAAGCCATGGGATGTAACTAAAAAGTAAATTACAGCTACTGAAATAAAAGGTACACATGCATGAAAGATAAAGTAAAGGAGTATGAGTGAACCCATCATTTCCTTGGGGTTTTATTTCTTCGATCGAAGCATCTCTACTCTAGCTTTTTCTTCATCTCCATTGTAGAAGCCACTGTACCTGAAAAGAAGAAGAGATTAATTGTCGATTACTGAGCTCAATGATTAATTCATATTCCTACACTATCCTAATTTGTGTATATGAATCTCAAATAATAGGAGATATATTCTACTGGAAGATCAAACTACATACATGCTTTTACACTCAGAAAGAAGAAAGAGAAAAGAAGAGAAGAACATGGACATAAGAGAGGCCAAAAATCCTAATTATTTTCTAATTGTTTTCTCAAGTGTGTAGGTACAAAAATAAACAAGTATAGCCAGATGAATGTAACTTAAAGTTCAAGAACTATTCAACAAATGGAAGAAGTTACAGTACAGATATAAAGAGAGAATGGAAGATGGAAACACATGTTTTAGTTGCAACAGAAGAGGAAGAATCAGATTTCAAGAAGCTGAAGTTAAATGGAAAGAAGGGATTACAACTGAAAAGAATGAGAGAGAAGATTCTGTAAAATTTTGACAGGGCTTCGCCATGTAAAATCAACATTTCAAATTTTTCAACAATGCCAAAAATACTACTATCAAGGAAATGAAGTATCTAAGTAAAAGAAATAAGTTACTGTATTTCAAAAAAGCATCTGAATCAAGGCTTATGCCTGAAAATGGTGTTACAAAAGATAAAGAATTATTTACAAACTTCCAGAAAGCCACTTACAAGATACAAAACATCTTAAGTTCATTTTTTAGTTACAAAATCAACTTCAGAATCAAAGAATGCAACTGCAGCTACTACAAAGTGATGACTAAGGAAGTATGCAACTGTAATATCATGAAATTACTAGCAGAATTCACATTTCAAATGAATAATCCTTGCATGTAACCAATACTACTTGTAAAGTATAGTCACATATGTCTGCATAACAAGAATAGAATGCATCTCTAGAAAAGAAAAATTCTCAAAAAGTGGTTTAAGTTTTCAGAAAACATTCGAGGCTCATCAAGTTCAAATATGGGTTCACATAATAAGTGGTGTAATAGTTTGAGACAATCATCAGAGCAAAACCACTATTCTAGTTCTGAAGGAAAAGGAAAAGAATGATGGAATTTTTTGGAAGGGAAGATTTTGATCATCTCAGTAAGATCAGAGTAAGCTACAGGTTTGGATGAACTCAACTTAAGCAAATGCTTCCGATATCAACACACCAATGAATGGAGTGAAAAGTAATGGAGTATCATAATCACATAAAGAAATGCATGATATCAACTCTAAAATAATGACAACATGAAATCAATCGAGATGATAAAAGAAAATCCTATGGGTTTCATAATTTCTAAATAGATTGATAAATGCATAGGAATCCACCGCTCTTTTTATACAAAGAAGATCAAGTATAGATCGAGGGAAAATAGCATTTGGGTCAATGCATGGTGTTGAGTCCCACTTTTTGTCCCTAGAACGTGAGTGAGTGGTTTTTTGCGTGGTAAATACGAGTAGTTCATGCGAACACCCCCTTCCAATGAACCTGTTCATGCAAACTAACACGCGGTCATTTTTTTGCCACGTATGGAATTAAACATGGTTCGCGTGAATGGGTGTTCACACAAACACTGCTGATTGGCGTGAAGGGCATTTGCATGAACACCCCTGTTTATATATTGGAGGTGTTGTGGAGAAAATCACTTTTCCTCCGCCTCACCTCCTTTCACACGAACTTTGGACACCACACTGACTGCCAGCGACCAACGTTGAAGGAGACTGTATGAGCCCACCGAGTGAGTTTGAAGGAGACTAGCGTGGCCACTAATAATGACCCCACAAGAGCAGACCAGATCGAGCCCACAAATGCCCACCATGCCCAACGAGCCCACTAGTGTGGCCACTGAGGAGTGAGGAGGCCGTCGATGAGCACCGGGTATGCATTAGCTTGTTTTTTTGGTGAAAATGGAGGATCCCATGGATTTGGGTATAAAATAAATGAAACCCTAGTTTTTTATATGTAAAACCCTAGTAAATTGCAAACGTTTTTTTGTGTAATCATTTTTAAGAGAGCTCTGTTTGTGTTTTTTCTTTGATCTACCTCTACATTGTAATTTCTGCTCGTTTTTTGCAAAACCCCATTTTGAAGACTATTTTTTGTAAAACCCCAAAATCTCTTCTTTCATGACCAAGCTTAAAATATTAAATCTCTTCTGAAGACTATAATTTCTGATATATTAAATTTAAAATATACCTTCTGTAGAATAATGGTGTTGTGAAAACCTTAATTTCTGTTGTAATGATATATTAAATTTTAAATACGTATAAAATAGTTTAAAATATCATCTGTATTTTAAATCATATGTTGGTTCATACAAAATTGCATATCAGGTTGTTCCTGAGAAACTATATTAAATTTAATATTGGTTATTAGATTATAGTACCTGAAATTTGGCCAAAGCACTTGGTAATATGGAAACTTGAACTGATCCTAATATATATTCTATTAGGGTTCATTTTAAGAGACCTCTTGGAAATCGGAGGTGGAAAATACCTGGTGAATATCCTGGAACCGCTTTCATGGGAAGGTGATTTTTTTGGGGGTTGTATGAAAAATTTTCACCTGATTTTCAAGTGGTGTGATAGAAGGCTGCAGACGCGCGATGGGAGATTTGTTGTCGTGCATCAACAAACCTCATTGACGCGTGTCAACAAACCTCATTGACACGTATCAACAACCTTGTTGATGTGCATCAACGAGGTTTGTTGACACGCATCAACAAGGGTGTTGTCGATCTACCATCATGCATCTGCAGCCTCCACCCTTTTCTCACGTCAACAAAATCTCATGTGTCACACATCAACAAACTCTTTGTCATGCGTTTGCTATGCATCGTTGTCTCAAGTACCTCTTTGTTGTGCGTTAACTATGTGTCAACAAATAACCCCATTGTCGTACGTCAACAACTTACCCCCTTGTCACACATTTGTAGTACCTCCTTGTCACGCGTCAACTATATCCTTGTCGCGCATCAACAAATATCATCTATCACCCAACTCTAAACTATTAACAAGCTAACAAAAATATTTGGTGCTTAGAGTCTGTGAGTTCACGGTATTTGTAAGGTATTGGTGGTAGTACCGTAGTATACTACCTAGTGAATCACCTAGGTTTTTATAGGATATGTTTTCAAATGTAGGCAAATCCGACCCCTAAAAAAATATATAGTGTAAATTTTAGGTGAACAGACTCACTGCTCCAAAAAAATCACCTTTTCAAATTTCCCTAAAATGAAATTTTTTCCATATTACGAATATTTGCCACTAAAATTATCCCCGTATTCTATTTACATTTGATTTTTTCAACTTGGAACATATTACCATTCTATTCATGCACACTACATAAACTAGATGATAACCTTCTCCAAGATAGCATGTCATAAACACCGTATTTTTTTATTTAATTTCATTACACCTTCATCCATATCTATCCACAATTTCATCATCATAGGAAAGGTTCATATGACATGGAAAATATCATTACCAATGGTTTCCACATGTGAAAGACCCATCTAGATAGACTGCACTTAACAAATAGTTATATAGCCCTCAATGCCCCTTTTATTGATTTAAGAAAAAAAAATTGAAATCTTATTATTGATGGCCCACCTATCAATACCCATGTGATATCCAAAGATATACCGCATGTGTCCAGTATAAATTTATAGCATCTATTTCCTATATAGATAATTTATTTATAACATTAAATAAAATTCTTGGAGAGATAGATATGTAAAGTATTAATAACATCGTAAAAACAACATACATATATTGGTACTAATGAAGTGAATAACTAGTATGTCCTAAATTTTGCATTTAATTACTTTTGTGAAAGTGACCATGAAAGAAATCATGAGAAAAACATACACATTACTCATGTAGTATAAATAAATCATTTAATTTTTATAAAGTATATAGTGTCAATAAACATAATCAAACAATGTCATCAGTGAGTAAAACACATAACATATATGGTATAAAATATGTGTCACAATGTATAAGTCAGTACAAGGCATCATGCAAGTGAATCTTGATTTTCCAATGGATAAGAGTGTGAAAAATATGTGGCTTGTTAAATTATCAGTGTGATATTCCCCCACTAAAGGCATGCCCACAATTGTAGAAGAGGATTCCCCTAGGTATAAGACTAATTAATGTTGTGAATCATTTATGTATCCATGGAAGCGTATAATTGACATTACTTGTAACTAACTTGTGTATAACATGTAAGAAAAAGTGCATACGGAAGTGGGATTTATCAAATGATAAAAAAATATTTGATTCTATGTCATGACAAAGCAAGTCACATATAGGTCCTAGTTTTGGATTTTTGTAATATTTGAATGTTTTTGGATTATTGGAATATATATGTGTTTTTGGATTTTGAATAAATACATATAATGAACTTCAGATGCCAAGGGAAATGAGTCATAAACTAAAAAAATGGAATAATAAATGGCTTTTAGTAAATGGGTTTGAGGTTAACTAATAATGCTTCAACAATCACATTAAACGTGTATATGTGTTGCATCTTTGAGTAGCGTGTAGGTGTTAAATTGAGACTAGGTGCTAGAGGAATGGTCAGTCATAAAGATGACATAGAGGAATGTAGAAGATCACAATCAAAATAAGTGACAAATAAGCTATGAAAAATAATTTATAGAGGTGAGTTTTAGCTTCTTTTTAGGTACCCCCTTAAGCTTGTATTGAAAGTTATCTTTGGATATCACATGGGTATTGATAGGTGGGCCATTAATAATAAGATTTCAATTTTTTTCCTTAAATCCATAAAAGGGGTATTGAGTGCTATATAACTATTTGTTAAGTGCATTAAAAGCTCATCCCTTTATCATGTATATATATTTACAAATTCATGATACAGTTCTATATAATTGACCATTTTCTTAGGATGGTGTTCAATAAAAATTACTTGTTACACATAATTCTTTATAGACTTGACAAAAATGTTTGTGCAATTGATTATTATTCGTAGTAGTTAGAGGATTATGAGTGTAGAGATATTTTTGATTTACTCGAAATGGTATTTCCTTTATGTTATAATCATTACAATGTCCCAATACCATATTAAGTTTATTTTCAATTTATAGGATTAGTTTATGAATTATTTTCTCATATTTACCTAAACCATGGCCATTGTATCCCAATTTTTTTAGTCTTGAATCTAAATCCATATTTTTTTAATGAAGTTTATGTGGTTATAGGATGGATTCTTGTGCTATTATCATTGCAAGAATTATTGATAAGATATTTTTTCTTTTTCCTTATTAATTGATGCTCATGGTCATCTTTACTCTTTGGTAGTGTAATATAGTTGACTAACATCAAGTTATCTAGCTCATGTCCATATGTCTCTAGACCTATATAAGGGAAATTGGGATTACACCATTTCTCATTGATATGATAACCTTATTTTTCATATTTTTGAGTTTAATATTTTGTGTATTGGTTACTTCAACATTAGACTTGTTGTGTTTCCCCACTTCATAGGCATGTATTCGTTAAATCATTATTTCTTACATAAGGTGCTTAGTGGTTGATTGGGGTGTATTAGATAGTGGTATAATTTTTTTATGGTCTTAGTCATGGCACAAAACTTGAATGGACTATCATTTCTAGGAAATATATACACCATGTCACTAAGAAAGTATTTTAAACATATAGGCATAATAGAAGGCACACTATTCATATCATGAGATTATAATTTGAGTTGTAGACATGGCCTCTAATTTTTTGCAAAACATTTTTGGCCCCAATATTATGTCTAACATAAATTGACTTAAATTTTTTATTGAAAATATCGAATTCTATAATTTGTGTGTTAGAATAAGTATGATCCTTAGTATCAATTCCGTTTACTAAGAGAAACATGATATTACATATTAACAATTATATGTTTTACCATTTTGTTGAATATTTTTTCTTTAAAGGAAGTCGTCTTGATCAAATGAAATGGTATTTTCGAATCCGCTCAATGTGTTGACAATATATTAGAAATATGTCATCTTGTCATCACTTTGTAAAGTAGTTTCATTCAAAGTTTATAGAGAATATTCTTGTATACAATTTAGCTCATTGAATCTAATCCTACATGAAAATTTTGGTCTAGGTATTCCTAAGTTGATATATGATATCATAGCCTTTAGGTTATTATGTAGTTTCCATATGTGGTGAGGTAGTATTTGGATCCACATTACTTTATGCCACCAATGGATGACTATTTGATGATCTACCCCTATGGATTGCAACATCGCTAACCTCATTATTTCTAGGGTCTCGAAGAATAATATTAGGTGTGGGCCAATGTGAGGGGATTCTAATAATTAAATCCATAATATATGTATCCCTCTTAGTTGTAATAAGAAACATTTTAGATTAAACATTTTCACCATAAATCACATGATTATATCACTAAAACATTGCCTAGTGCTAATATTTATATTATAAACATTAGAATTCATTGAATTAGTATGGAAAACATCATATGTATTAAAGCATTGAAATTTTCCTAACATTATACAATGATATGTTTCTATTGAGGATATATATGCTTGATATTTCCCATACTTGGAGGTGATATCTATTAAACTAAAGGTTAAAATGTAATACTATGGTATTCCATCAAAAAATAGAAAAATCATACCCAAATTTACAAGTCTCAAGGTGAATATTGAAACCTTGAGGGTAGATAATGATACCCTAGGTTACATGTATTTTATGAAAAGATTGGGTTCATTAAACCGTGGTTCTTAAACAAGTGTTTATCTTGATGTATCCTATCACTACATATAATAATTTATAATTGTGAAATATCAGTCCTAAAATTTGGTAAATTAGTAAAATATTGGATAATTAACCTTATGTTATTTACAATAAAAATAATGCAATTAGGGTTAGAGAGATTAACAAATATCCATTCTTAGAATTCATAAAATTACAATAAATATGTATAGAAGCTTATCACGTGTAGTCACAACTCTAAGAAAATATGAGGATTTATGCTTGTGGTCTTGATAGGTTTGTAGGTATAAAAATACTATCATCGAAGCTATCATGTTATGGCCTTGTACACTGGCCTTTTCAATCACTCACTCTAGCCTATGAAATTTCACATGTGTCTTTTTATTGTTCACTATGCATGGATTTTGTTAATTACTATATTTGGATCAAATTAGGAGTTCTCTTCACTAAAACCTAACTCCATTCTCGTGACCTAAAAAAGAGGTTAGAATAGGTTGACTATGTCACCAATACCTAATTTAAGTATTAACTTTTATGCTATATACCATTATTATGAAGAGGGTTAAATCCCTTATAATTTCTTGCCTCTTATGATGAGACACATGATAAAATCAATAAATATGAATCCCTTTATTCATCCCTCACATTTGGAAATAGACACTTGTACTTTGGATTTGGATTAATGTTTGGTTTAAGGAAATAGTATACATCAATTTATTTTTGTAACTTATTGTCATTCCCTAAGGAATGGATAATTCAATACTTTGTCTTTATCTTCTTCAATTGAGTGTCAATCTCTATGCTTTTAGCTCTCTAGTCTTAAATGGCTTAGGTATCACGTGTATATATAGTTGCTCATTTGTAAAATTTTAATCTCAAATGACTCAGCTTGGATGGAAAGATAAGATAATGTCTTGGTTTATTTGTTAATAAGAAACCTGTTAATAGGAAACCTATTTATAATGTCTTGGTATCCTAATTATATGCACCAAAATTTATTGTGTGATGTTGTATAGGAACTCAATGATATGTGCAATATGTTTCTTGCATTTGATTATATGGGAAATTTTGTAATTTATGTGATTTTTCTCTCAATAAAGGTATAATACTACCACATTTGGGCTTGAGGCTCTATTATTATTTACTAGTAACCACCTTGTTATCCCCATGTTACATATTACACTTGATATCTATGGAGTGTTCTATCCCTAATTATAATTATGATATCCCATGTATGGTCCTTAAGGTTGAGTAGCACATTACAATGTGGTTGATTCTATGACGAAGGAGGTATCGAACCTATAATTTTTGTAAATAAAGTGGATCCCATATTATGATTGTATATGGATATGGTGGAGTACATTGTATTAAATATTTTAAATCGTTAAATTCATGCATGGTTGACTTATAAAAATGCATGTTACATTCTAAATAATTCCTCCCTTAGTTCCATTAAATCTATGCGATCCATACACTCGTACATTACATCGACTTATAAGATACATGTAATTTCTTATTTTATATCTTATCTTCATCAAGCATGAAAATCATATTTTTGTTTTCATTAATATAGGAGAATATCTTAGGATTTTTTTTTAATTAAAAGTACTATTAATTGAATTTTACTTTCATTTCTTTTACATTCATGGCTTCTTCCACTCCTAATTTGTTTGAGAGGAAACCTTAGATATTGCAAAATTGCAATCTATTCTCCAAAATCCAACTACAATTGGGCAGTATAAAGCCCATTGTGAAAAAAATTTGGTTGATCTTCATAGAATAGAGACAAGTTTGAAAACATATAACCCATTTGATTCTGAGTCAATAAAAAAATTTATGGATTCATTAAAATCAAGTGTCTCAGGAGATGTAGGTTATAATGAGATTACATCACAACTTTCCGATAAGGAAGTCATTAAGAGGTCTTGTTGGAGTTTTTATGCAGACAAACAGAAAATAAGGGCATATTATGTAAACAAATGTTCATGTCCCCTATCTCGCCCTTTGATTTATCCTACATTTTTTTCCTCTCAAGGCCAATTTCCGAATAATGACCACCACTGCTATACTTCATAATGATGCTACATGCCGAGGTTCACTTAAACCTAAAGGTGAACTATTTAGACATCCCTAGTTATTTGGGGGTGGACGTGGTCGTATTAGCCACAGGGAGGCATATAGAAAGGAAGGAGATCCTACATTGTTGACGCATGATAGCTTGTACCAAGGCCACAACCATTCTTATCAAAGCTTTCGAGAATGTCACAACACCTATCTTAATGATTACACATGAGGCTATTATCGAGGGTCTTGCTGGCATTACTTCGAGATCCAATTGATCTCTTCTCGACTATGTGGGTCAAGACCTTCTTCAGAGACGTGATACTAGGAGTGGAGGTGCTATTAACAAGAGTGATGCACGTAGTGAGGTATACCGTCGTCCATCTTTGATTTCCCCATATGACTTTGAGTTAGTTACGTATCCCACTCGTGCACATCGGCTAGGATGCATCATGGCTGCTGACTTGTTGTGTGCATATGAGGTGATTTCATGGCATTACAACATTCCACTATCGAGGGTTTTAGATTTTATAGAGTAGGATGGGAGTGTATCTTCTAGTCGTGGTACTACCGCCACTTCTATAGATAGAATTCTACTTTTGGCATCATCACACCCGATGTTCAACACATTTTTGTTCTAGTGTGTGAAAATTAAACCTTTAATATAATTAAAAAAATTTAATTGATCATTACTTTACAATTTATTAATATTAAAATTAACATGTACTTCTATGTTTAGGCCTGCTCTAGTGTGTGGAGCTTCACATACCACACCATCTACCCGTGTCACATACACACGGCTCTTGGACCGAGCACAAAATGGATCTCGATGTTCTCGAACCTCGAGTCAACTTGGCTCACTTGGCGACATATTTGCTGGTGTTGAGGTCGTGGATGACAATCCCATACATTTAGAGACGCGTCCGCAGAGGTATAAATACATGTGGTTTAATAGAATTAATATTTAATCTAAATTAAAATGTTAGAAATTAATGAAAGTTATTCACAAACTTATTTATCAACTTCTTACATTTTATTTATTTTCTTTCACAGGATCTACGGGAAAGAGATCTACACATAGCGTAGATACCCCCAACATCCACCCGTGGATAGCTACTAAGGTAATCAATTGTACATATCTCTTATTTGATGTATTGAATTAATTAAGAAATTTTCGTAGAATTTTGCTTATATATTTTAATATATAGTACATGCTATATATAGTTTATGACGTGTATATTTGTTTTTTTAACATGCAGGTGTAGCAAAGTGTAGTGAGGGTCCGCACTCGCCTAGTGCACGAAGGAGACTTCAGTGATATTTTATGGATTTCAGGACATTTTAGACATACTTGAGATTTTAGACATGTATATATACTCATACCGATTCTAGACATGATTATTATATTTTGATATATGTCTTATACATGTGTATTATTAATATTTTTTATGAGTTCCCCGTATATTTACAATTATGGATGTGAATATAAGACACCCCCTTATCTTTCATTTTTGTCTCTTGATGATATCATAATAGGTATATAATGATAGATAAGATATTAAATACCCTTCATTTTTGTGATATAACATTGTAAACTTTGTTAAAATTCTATATTGAATTATTTTCAATGCTTAGGTAATTTAGTAATACTTTATGTTACATTAAACATTCCATGGTATAATGGCTTATGTTACTATTTGAATCATATATGATGAAAGTTTAAGTTCAATAGATCATTCAATTAACAACTTGAAATAAGACTCCTAATGACCATTAAGGAAAGAGTATATAAAACTATCCATGTGCTACCAAACTATCAACACAAACAACACCCACCATTAGTATAAGATCATTTTTATTCATGTTTAACATTGAGACAAGTGATCACCCAAGCCTCATTCCAACAAGAAAAACATAGTTTGCAACACTACAAGTGTAGTGCACTAGGTATTTTCATAGTGTACCAGTGATGAAGAACACAATCATGAAAAGTAACCAGTTTAAGATGCATAAGAAAAACCTTATTTTTTATTCACTACTCAGTCTAGATGAAAGAACCTTATTTCCCTCCTATCTCATTCTCTATGACATAATGAATCCTTAATGAATCAACACAATTCCAAGCATATTGAAATATGATAAACCCGTACAATGATAAGGGTACTCCATATATGACCTTTTAGTTCACAACTAAACAAATAACATATATCAAAAACTATGTACATCTGAATTCCCAACTAACATTTCCACATTAAAAATAATAATGCAACATACATCCACATCATAAATCATGTTTATACCATACATACTTCCATGTAACAACCATATCACAATACTTAAAGTAAACCATAAACCATCTCACAACAAGTAAGAATCACAAGTATTAAACAAATTTATTGTATAGTGGTCTCCATAGTCCCTTCAAGTAGAAAATACAATCCTATAGTTTAATAGTTTATTACCAACAAGGTTTAGTGATTTATTCGATGTACTTCTATATAATACCAAGTGGATCTACTCGTTGTTCAATGACCTATAAGAATTTTTCATGGTATTCTACATCTAGTCTCCATTTTTTGTGTTTACTATTTTTAGTCTTCACCGCTGCAATTTTAACCCCGCAAAGCAATTATGTGATGGATGTAATGATCCACATTTTTGTCTTGTTTTTAATCAAAAATTGAATCCCACTTTGGAGGGCTTTCACTTGTTGTAAGTATGTTCCCCGCACTACAACCGAGCCAAAGATAAAATGTTGTCACTTCACTTGTTATTTCACATGTTAGATTTGTTCTCTCTTCTCAGTGCAAACAAGAACAAGTAGTACTCCACTTTCTCAATATTGGCTTCTTCAGCAATGACTGCAAATACATCTCCTACAACAAAATGCAAAGAAACATTCAATGATCCATGTATAGTATAAATTATACATATATATTTAATTATCAAATTATACTTGATCCTTTTAAATAAAACATACCTTGTTTAACCAAATTCGATATATATGGTCATAATCAGCTGAAATTAATGGCACATCTTCAAAACAATCATCATGATCTGATCCATTTGTGTCATCCACAACTAAAGGAACTTTCTTCCAAATCACCTACATACCCATGTTTTTGACTATTACACTCTGCATATGATTTGTTCATGCATTCATAACAAAAACAAGAATAATCTCTTGTATAAATTGTCCAGCTTATTACTATCCATAGTCATCAAAGAGTGAAAAGACCTAGAATTGGGAATCCTTTCACATCCATACATTGTCCTTCAATCAATACCTTTAATTAATCATGCTCAACAGATAAATAAAGTTTAAAACAAACATCAAAATTTATAATAAATTTTTTAAAGTTTGTAACGTGTATCTAACTTAATAAATCACATCAAAATCTACATATCTATGTTTTAAATGTGCATGTACCATTATCTACCAAAACACTCTATGTGGGGTCAAGCCTCGTGGGGTTGAAGCGTGTGATGTTGAAGCTCGTGAGGTTGAAACCCAACTCAAAATGTTTCTTACACTATTCAACAACGGTGTGGGAATCAATCAATTGATATCCTCATAATCAAATATTTGTTTCTTTAGAGCACGTTTGATGCATGCACCCACACCAACGTGTTCTCCCTTCCCATGACCACTCTCAAGAAAATTCCATAAATGAGGAATTTTGTGATGATGATGATAACGATGAGTGCAAAGAAAGAAGAGAGGATTTGAATTGTGATGTGCAACCATCTAACCAAACAAAATGTTGATCTATTTGTATTCGTCATGACAAAGATATTGAAAGAACAAACCAAAACAATTTTTCACAAAGTGGGTGTCATGTTCCTTGCCATTGCTTATATAGAAGTGATAAACCTTCTTTATCATTCTCTTCACATATGTACTTTCAACCCCATCCAAAGCCAATTGTGCATGCCTATAAAGTACTTGAACCATGATAGTAACCTGGTTAGTATGATAATATTGTGTTTGAATTTCTTTTTGATGAGAAAATGAGTAATTCTCCACAAAATCAACCACAGACAATATGGAACCAATAGGGAATGTGTCTCTATTAGTATTGAATTGTGTAGCCCGTCACTTTGAATAGTGAGAATGTTTGATGTACGTACTAATTAAACTTCGTAAACTTTGCATGAATGTAGCAATGGAGATTTCCTCTTCTACCAAATCCAACCTAGTTGCATATTTTCCAATCCTTGTTGAATATTTTATGTATTTGAACATACAAAATCGATTCATAATGGACAAATTGTCATATTCATTTACAGTAAACATAAAAATCAAAATAAAATATAACATCCAAATTTAAAAACATATTTATTAATCACCTCTTGCAAGCCACCATTTTAACTGTGTCCAAATCTTCATTTGTTTCTAGAAATAATTTCAAGTCCCCACACTTGTCACAGACACCTTTGATGCAAGTCATATGATCATCGACATGATCATCGGATATCGTGCAAATAATTAAAGTTGTGAATTTACTAACACGTGTAGGTGGGGAATTTTATACATGTAACTTCCCATACACCTAAAATAACATAGATTTTGAAATACATTAATTTTAAATCACATCAAAAAATGATATTTTAGCAAATTTCAAATATATAGATATGAATGAAAGCACACCTCAAAATATATATACATTCAATATTTTTTTGTACCTCATACCGATAGTCAAACTCAACGTGATAGGGGAAACAACATGTGTCAAGGACTTTATCAGCTCGCACATACCAAGGATTCAAATTTTCAAACATTCGTTGTCCAATCCTAACTTTTGGATTTTCTTCTCAGAAACTTTATGTACATCTCATGTTGAGTTATTTCAAGCCAATTTTTACATGTTCATCATAGTTGTTGTGATTTATCCTGTGTTTTAAAACATCCCTCACATTCGGAGAAAGATGAGTCCTCTCACCAAAAATCACAAACTATCTTCATAATATTATCCTCTATTTTATCAAAACATGGATTTCTACACACGAGTGCCCAATTTCCTTCCATAGTAAAGTCATTGAATGTCTTCCTCCTCTTTGCATACCTACCGACCATCTTTCCAGAGAAACCCAATGCCTTGGCAATGGTGGTAACATGATGATTCTTTTTCATATCTTCACTTACAACTAAAGTTAATATTACTCTACGAGAAATACTCTTATCAAATGGACCTAGTTTTTGTACCCAAAGAACTTATTCATTTAGAAATATTCCCAACAAATTCTTCTTCTACATGTTTTTGAATTTTTCTGTCCAAAATCAACACCCAACATTTCTAATGTATCCTTCATATCATCATGATTCAAGAATGAAACCAACAAATGTGCTCTAAAGAATCGTAGTCAAATTAACAAATCCACCATATATTATCTCTACACTTTTATTGTTTTCTTTCATGATAGTGGTTCTTGTTGTGAAAATTATATTAATTTTTGTAAATCCATCTTCGCCAAGTGTTTCACATTTTTCTTGGGAAGTAATTCCATGAATTTTGTGATCACTTCAGCATAATGTTGCGCATCATGATCTGTGTCCATAAATATACACGTGTGATTACACCAAAATTTGCAAGAAAATACATATGCAAGAAAATACACGTGTGAATTAATTTTTTTATAGGCTCAATAATACATATGCAAGAAAATTTGAGGTTCATGTGTGCACTGACACATAAGGGTATAATTGGACAAAATGCAAATCAAACCTAGACAAAAAGCTTTCAACACATAAAACAAAAAAATTGTACTATATTTAAAAGATTGAGTAAACATCACTAATAATTTATTTACGAGCTCAATAGGGAAGAGAGAGTGTAGATGAATACATAAGTTGCATTGTGTAATTCAAAATGATGTCCTATTTAGAATGCTAATGATTAAAACCTTTACCGCTTTATAATTGGCATTATATATATATCTCGATTCCTCATAATTGAAACTAAGTATTTTGACTAGGGAAAGGTTGAGGAATCGGGTCCAAGAGATATACCCATGAAAGGATCTTACTTAATTGTGGTGGGAAGCATCCCATGCAAGTAGAGTATGTAACTCATTTTGAAGGGGTGACTCCTAGAAAATGTTTTCCTATAAATTGTGATTTTTAAACCTAATTCCACTATTAACAACATATTCAATAACTCTATTACCATATCTTCTGATCTATAAACTCAATCATCTCAAACTTTGAGCATACTTATTTCATCCAAAATTATTTTAATATTCCATTCACGTTTCTCCTATTGTCCAAGCATTGATGATTATGTAGGAATCATCTTCAATTACAATTCACCCTCATCATTTCAAAAGTGTAAATTAGGCGCCTTAAAAATAATTTATCTTATGTAACATTATTGTTGTTAGAGCCTATGTTTAGAGACTAAATTAGACGAGGATGACCCACATGATTTTGAAAGTCACCACCAAAACCAACTAGCTCATGGATTCCTTAAGAGGCACCATCAAAATTGAACTTAACTACCCTAGCCTTAGGAGGAGACCATAAAATAGGGTGACAGAGAATATTGAAGAAACCAAAACCAAGTTCCCTATCAGGTGTACAACTGTGATATTATTCAACATAGACTACATTTTTTTCAAACATGATGTTTTGAAATATTTCATTTATATGACGGGTCATATGAAAAACTAATTTTATTCTTAAGGCCATAATCAATCTAAAAACCACATCTTTATAAATTTCATAACAAAAATTATTTTCAAATGTCATATTATGTACAACCTTATATTTAAATTTTGTCAATTTACACCTATATGAGATCATTATTAATCCAATACATGACATATATTATACAAACTAAAAAAATGACTCACGAAATTCAAAATCAATTATCACCTCGAAGGTCAATATTAGAGAGTAAATTGTAACAATTTTTTTAATGAAAGGTATGGTAGACCATCAAATATATCCCCTAGATTAATCACTGGGGGTTAACCTTGTTAAGATGACACATACCATGTGCAAAATTGTATAGGGGTAATTTTTATGTATAGCTTTTGTATCATAGTATTGGTAGAAATATGTGTAGTATTATAAAAGGCCCCCTCTAGAATGGGAGGACGTAGTGGTCAATCGTAAAATAAGGGGTAATATTTGGAATCCCATGATAACAAATGTTTTGAACATTTATTACCAAGTGACCCACCCACGACATTAATGCACTTCAATCCAATTTCAAATATTTCTAAGGGAAAGTTCAAGAAACTTAGAGAAATAAGGAAAATTGGTTTTAAGTAGAATCACTATATAATATACCATATATTGGTACTTAGGATTATAATCAAAGAAGAAAACCAAATGTAAGGTTTATTGTTGTTTTGTTGATCATTGTTGGAAGGAATTTAACAATTTATGAATTCCCAAATAGATTTTGATCCAACATCTTTGAGATCTACATATTCCAAGGCATTTGAGTATTCTTGTGATGACACTTGATGAGAAGGTGGTTGGACAAGTCCGAACTCATACTGGTTTTACACAAGATATCAATATCATCATTAGTATTAAACATGGTTGTCCAATTTCTCCTACTTTGTCTATTCTCTACATAGACAAATTAGAGGATGCCATTATAAGTTTAAAGGAAACATATGATGATTGTGTTCTCTATGATATAACCATTACTATTTTTTTAGTTGTTTTTGACATCATTCTTATGTCAAATGATTTTATTTTCACATGTATTATTTCTATTGTTTTAGGTTATGGGATCCTATCAAAACCCTTGCCTTTACCCAATCTAAAAAACATATTAGATCATATTTACCTTAAAATGAAAAAAATTATGATCTATCAAGGGTTTCTATACATATGTACCAATTTTTGCAGCCTTGTCTTTCACTTGTTGTCTTCTCTCTCTCTCTCTCTCTCTCTCTCTCTCTCTCTCTCTCTCTCTCTCTCTCTCTCTGTGCCTTCATACAAACAGATCTTCTAGCATTCTTCTCTGCATTCTCTTCCTGGTATATTTTCCGTTTCTCATTCTTTTCGTGCATTTCCCATGATTCATCCACTTCAATAATTTTCACCTGCACACATAAATCGTGATAGATCTGAATTTCTAAGAGTAAACTTGATACAAAACTATATGTGCATGCAACTTTATTTATATACAAATCTCAATAGAAATTAGGTTATTTTTAATTTTAGTTTTTTATAACTTTAAAACAACTTTTCTAATTTTAATAGAATTTATATTTAATATACAATTATTTAGTTTTATAATATTTTTTAAATAAAATAACTATATGCTTTAAAGACAATTTTATTATTTATAAATAATAAAAAATATTTTTTAAAAAATATAATAACATATTACGTTTTTTTGGTTAAAAACAATAAAAATAAAACCAAACATAGTTTAAAACAAAAAAATATGTAAAAAACTAAATTTTAAACATAAAAAATCGAAAATAACACCGTTACTTTAAAAAACAAATTGCAAAATATTAAATTTAGAAGGAAAAAGCGCTCGGCGGTGCTTTGGTGGTGCAACAGGGGGTGCGCGTGAACCCCTGTCGTGTGAACCCTCTCGAGTGGCACTAACATGGAGCCTAAGTGGCACACTTTGGCTCCAAATCCTTTTGGAGGATAATTGTAAGCCAAAATCTGCCACTTAGGTGCCACGTAATTAGGGTAAATGAATTAATTTTTCATTTAAAAAAACCACCTAGGGATAGCCATTCCTCTTTAAAACATAAGAAACAACGTATGAATAAAATTAAGAAAAAGAACATATTTTTTACCATTTTTATTTTTATAAAATATAAATGTAGTCTACACTCTAACCACAACATTTCGTTATTTTGTGGAATTTCATGAATGTGTGCGGTTTTTACCTATTACCTTTACAAAATCAATGAAACTAAAAATTCATGTTTATAAAGGTACAAAACATACCAAAAAAGTGGGACATTTTATTGTGCTTTGACCCATTTGCATTTGTGCACAAAAAATATTGTTCTTCTCTCATATCTTGGAGGGTCACTAACAAAATAATAAATTACATAATGGAAATTTGAGTCAATCTTTTAGACTCAATACCCTCATGACGAACCAACTAAGGTGCTACGAAATTTCAATGAATCAAGTTGATCCTGAACAATGAAATATAACAGAATTGGTTCCCAGAAATATAAAAATTGATCCAAGGATTTCAGAACAGATCTGAATTAACATACAAAATATATTTTTGCAGAGAAGCAAACTAACACATACAAGTGGATCGAGTTCCAGACTTGACAATGACATTTATGTGAAACATAAAACTATCAAAGAGGGGATGAAACTGAAAATCTACATCTACCCGAAAAAGATCCCAGTTCAAACTTCTTTGAGAATGGTGTTTCAACGCAACATTGACAAGATTCACACAAATTTGGCCAGGAGAATGAACTCACTAATCCTTTTAACAATCGATTAGAGGCACAAATCAGAAAACAAAATACAATCTGAGACCTTTCGATCAAAGAATTAAATTTCTGGGTTGTCTTTTGAAAGCACTTAATCAGGGTATGAGTAGATTTTTGTAACCAACATATACCTATAGTCACCATTTTAAAATCGAGAAGTAAAGGTACGGAAAACGCAAGCCCGCAAAGATACATAGTTAAAATTTTCAAAGAAAAGCCCAGATCCAGGATAGCAAAGAAAAATATGGAATACCCAAAATGTAAACTATCTAGCAAACCCTCCACAATCGGTTCAAATAAAGCTAATGGTAATAACCAAGAAAGCTATGGTGATACAAGATTATCAATATCAAGTAAAACAAAGTGTTTATACTACTAAGCCATTCATAAAAGGGTGAATCCAGAGTTACCTCTAACCGTGGTCGAAGAAGTTCAAACAGTAATGACCGAATCCTTGAAATTAAAGGAGCCACGAATTCTAACCAAAGCTTTCAAAAATGTCAAGAACCAAATCCATACAAGTATGTATCAAAAGTTACACATAATCGAGCTTCGAATGACCATGGAGGCCAAGGAAAATACCAAACAATAGAGTCGAGCTTCAGGGTTACCAAACCATGGCTGCCATCAAAAGAGAAAGCACCTAAAGAAGTCAAGCAAAGAGCTCGAGAAAGAAAATCGGACAATAGGTCACAAAGATCCTGAAAATAGAGAAGAATCGATCTTAAAGACGAAGATCAAAGGAAAATGTAGAGGTACATGAGTTCCATTATTCACTCTATGAAACCACATAACTTGTTTTCAAGAAAATCTGAGCTCGTAGACTTTAACGATGGCATTGAGTAAAAAAATTTCTAGGGCTTCACCCATGAACCAGAATCCAAATGAAATGATCATTAGACCCAAGCTTCCTTTAGCCCCGAGCTAAAGTATGGGTTAAGTTCGAACTCAACCACGTTCAAGATCAACGATCACAGCGCATCAAAAGGACAGAGATCGAAGGCCATAAATTAAGCTCGAGATCAAAGCAAGTAATCGCAATCGGGCTTGTCACCGACCACCTTAATTGGCATGTCGAAACCCTAATCGTGGGTTTAAAATCAATGACATTGAATGCATCAAGGACAAAAATCAATGGCTCAGACCGATCAAATACCAAGGCAAACTCAACTTGAGTTACATATGCCACCAAAAAAGTTACCAAGGGGTGAGTCACCGTGGAGAATGGGTCAGCCACGCCATCAAACCAAATAAATAATCATTGCAATGCCTTTCAAAAGTCCAACCATAGTGTAAGCTTTCAAATTGAAATGTCGACTCTAATTTTTCACAATGATCACCGAAAAGGTGATTTTTAAATTATACACTACCAAAATGGAAGGGGTTGAGGAACATATAATGTATGTTTATCATTAAAAGGTGGCAAAGACTTGGAAGGGATTGTTTATTAGATAAGGTTGTCAACCTTTTTTATTTTTCCTAAGTCCACAAAGGTGGCAAAACTTGGTATAGTGAAGATGGTCCCCACTAGAAGGAGTTAGAGTTGATTTGCAGATTGTCACTCATGTGACCATTTTGAAGGAGATGCCAATATCAGCATGTGCACATGGATAATGGTCCACACATTGGATGTTTATCTTTCAAATATTAAAAATATTTGAATTATTTACTCACGGGTAGAGAATTGATTTGGTGCATGCTTCACAAGAAGACAAAAACAGAGAGGGACAAGTCAGCATGCCATGGAGAGAGACTTTCCTAGCAAAGCAATCTTATTTTTGGTAAATTATTCACCCAAATTTATTCAAAATAGAACAAGAAACTTCACTTGACCGAGAGATGTAATCAAAGGCTATTAATTCCTTTTGTACTAGTTTGTATTATTTTATCCCTTTATTTATTATTAAATAAAGGATAAAATTAGGATGCATGGGTGAGTACAACCTTAGGCTATTTTTAGGAAGGGTGGGAAAAATTTATTTTTCTATATATTGTGAGCCTTTGTAAGGCAAAAGGGGAATTTTTGATATAGAGTACTTTGAAGCATTCTCGCTAGTTTTTGCCTTCGAGTGTGAAGTAATTTCTTGCCTTACCAATTATTTGTAGCTTGTGTATTTTTCGTTAGTCTTGTGAATGCAAATTCCCTGATCAATCATCTTACCCTGCTGCAATATCAGTATATTCTACTTAATTTTTAATGTGCATGTTAACTTATTAATACTATTGTGATATTTTCCTCGCACCATCAATTTTTGCCCTTAAATAATCTGCAGAAAAAACCGTTGGCTTGTGTATTAAGAAATCCTTCCCATATCAATTGTGCATACACTCAATCAAAGCCCTCATATAAGTTTGGTGCATCACCTCGCTTTTTATTTATTTTGCATCTTTTCTTACCCTTTCCCCAAAGAATCAATTTAGGATACATCAAAAGGAACTGCCTTGATACTGTGAGACTCACCTCAAAATAGGTATACCATAGACACGAGGTGTTTCCATCAGATCTACGAAAGAGAGAGACCAATATTACAGTTTAGAAAACTTGCAACTATCTCTCTACAGGTGCACTTTCGAGAGATAAAAAGTTCCTAATTCTCTCATTCTTATGTTAATATTATGCTTCTCAAACATTTATTCAATGTTTAAATTTTACCCTTGCTACACAAGTGAATCGACATAATTTTAAGAAAGAATTCTTAGGATTTAAGGGAGATTTAGACTCAAGATATCTTTTCCCATAAACATTATTCAATCACGGTATCTTTATTTCCTATCATAGTTAATATAGTTCAATATGTTGTTGAATCCATTCAATATTTCCACATCTAGAATTTTTTTAGATTTATATATATCTCTTCTTTTCTCGAAGTTAGATCTCACCAAGGGAAATTCATATTCTTTTTTTATTTAACACATGAAAATGTCTAATTGAGTTATAAGGACTCCAAGAGTGACATTATTCCTAACCTCAAATCTCATTTTAATCTTATATGATTTACTCTTACATTACACTATGGTCTCATTATTGGCATTGTTTTATAACAATTGTAAACAAAATAACACATAATTTTCACTAATGGATTCACTACTACAAGGAGTGTAACCTAGCACGAGACATCCCATTTATTTTCTCTTATACACTGCATTATTAAACACATACTACAACCAAGACATCCACTTGTGTCATTTAAATCCCACCATGAGATCAATCATAGGAATATCACCTACTACCTTTGTTTGGTTTTGGGCCACTCACTAGGGTACAAAGGGAAACTAGGCATATGGGGTAACAAAACCATTTTTTTGTTTCTAAATTTCTCTTAAGTCAACTTATTTTAAATACAATTACATTTGCTAAGAGTTATGTACAATTTCCACCTACAATTCAACTCCTTAATCACCAAGGTTTGGTTTAATTCCAATTGCACCTAAGTATCTACTCCCCAACTAGATATGAGTTTAAGGTGAGAGGAAATATTTATGCTAAACAACCTTCATGAAATACCAAGGTGTTATGTTATTAGTAACCAAGGTAACACATTTATATGTGAGGAAATAAAGAGATCATTAACAAGAATTTAAGTCATAGTAGAACTACTTCACTAACACCATTTGTGTCATCTGGACCCCATAAAGAATTCATTCGATCATGAAGTTAATTTCTAGATATAACTTCGTAAGACTTGGTAGCCCACTAGGATACTAAGGAAGTATTAGTTCTACTTACTCCATATATGGTAAGGTTACATCGCATAGTCGTTTCTTTGAACAATGACTCTTAAGGTGACTTCCAAAGCGGTGTTTTCCACTCAATGCGGTGTCACACCTGAAGAGAACACATTCTCCTTACCAAACACACGATTACAAATCCTATAAGGGAACCACATACTCCAGATAAAGCTTGACCATGTCATTCCTAATTGATGGGTTCACGACAATGTTTCTAAACCTACGGGCTATGGCGATAACTCAACTAGGGATCTTATTTATTTAAGCCATAAGGTTTCATCAAGTGTAGATATTTAAGTTCATTATAAGGTTTTTGTTCCTTTTGTGTTAAGAAATATCATGTGAGAAGGGTAGATATGCACTAGTTTTAGACTAAATTTGACTGTTATATTGTGTTTTGGTTTCTATATATGCTAGATAAATAACACAACACTCTAGAGATTCTAGCGAGAATGCACTATAAGATGTCAAAATTCAGTTTCATTTAACATGTCTATCCTACTTTTACAATACAAATCTGAATCAAAATTGTAACTATGATTAAATGCACATTTCCCAAGTCATCCCTAAATCTAGCATCTCATACATATTACCAATTTTCAAATATAAACTTTTATGTAACATGGAAATACATTATACATATAAACATTTTGCAATAACATACAGAAATTACAATAATACGCAGTGAATTTCAACCACGCCTTTTCACCATCTTTCTTGCATCCCGAAAACCATGTGAGCATGTAATCAACAATAAATGATATATGATATCATATCCTTTAGATTATTATGTAGTTTCCATATGCAAAGTGAGGTAGTATTTGGATCGAAATTACTTTATGCCACCAATGGATGACTATTTGATTATCTACCCCTATGGATTGTAACATCGCTAACCTCATTATTTCCAAGGTCTCAAGGATAATATTAGATATGGGCCAATGTGAGGGGATTATAATAATTAAATCCATAATATATGTATCCTCTTAGTTGTAATAAGAATCATTTTAGATTAAACATTTTCACCATAAATCACATGATTATATCACTAAAACATTGCCTAGTGCTAATATTTATATTATAAACATTAGAATTCATGGAATTAGTATGGAAAACATCATATGTATTAAAGCATTGAAATTTTCCTAACATTATACTATGATGTATTTCTATTGAGGATATATATGCTTGATATTTCCCATACTTGGAGGTGATATCTATTAAAGTAAAGGTTAAAATGTAATACTATGGTATTCCATCAAAAAAATAGACAAAATCATACCCAAATTTAAAAGTCTCAAGGTGAATATTGAAACCTTGAGGGTAGATAATGATACCCTAGGTTGTGTATTTTATGAAAAGATTGGGTTCATCAAAATGTGGTTGGTAAACAAGTGTTTATCTTGATTTATCCTATCACTACATATAATAATTTATAATTGTGAAATATTAGTCCTAAAATTTGGTAAATTAGTAAAATATTGGATAATTAACCTTATGTTATTTACAATAGGAAATAATGCAATTAGGGTTAGAGAGATTAACAAATATCCATTCTTAGAATTCATAAAATTACAATAAATATGTATAGAAGCATATCATGGTGTCATCACAACTCTAAGAAAATATTAGGATTTATGCTTGTGGTCTTGATAGGTTTGTAGGTATAAAATAATACTATCATCGAACCTATCATATGGTGTTATGGCCTTGTACTCTATCTTTTCAATCACTCACTCTAGCCTATGAAATTTCACATGTGTCTTTTTTATTGCTCACTATGCATGGATTTTTTTAATTACTATGTTTGGATCAAATTAGGAGTTTTCTTCACTCAAACCCTAACTCCATTCTTGTGACCTACAAAAGAGGTTAGAATAGGGTTGGACTATGTCACCAATACCTAATTTATGTATTAACTTTTATGCTACATACCATTATTATGAAGAGGGATAAATCCCTTATAATTTCTTGCCTCTTATGATGAGACACATGATAAAATCAATAAAGATGAATCCCTTTATTCATCCCTCACACTTGGAAATAGACACTTGTACTTTGGATTTGGATTAATGTTTGGTTTAAGGAAATAGTATATGTATCAATTTATTTTTGTAAAGTTTATTGTCATTCCCTAAGGAATGGATAATTCAATACTTTGTCTTTATCTTCTTAGATTGAGTGTCGATCTCTATGTTTTTAGCTCTCTAGTATTAAATGGCTTAGGATCACGTGTATATATAGTTGATAATTTGTAAACTTTTATTCGCAAATGACTCACCTTCAAGGGCTAGATAAGATAATGTCTTGGTTTATTTTTTAATAAGAAACCTAATAATAGGAAACCTATTTATAATGTCTTGGTATCCTAATTATGTGCACCAAAATTTATTCTGTGATGTTGTCTAGAAACTCAACGATATGTGCAATATGTTTCTTGCATTTTATTAGATGGGAAATTTTGTAATTTATGTGATTTGTCTCTCAATAAAGGTATAATACTACCACATTTTGGGGTTGAGGCTCTATTATTATTTACTAGTAACCACCTTGGTATCCCCATGTTACATATTACACTTGATATCTATTGAGTGTTCTAGCCCTAATTATAATTATGGTATCCCATGTATGGTCCTTAAGGTTGAGTAGCACATTACAATGTGGTTGATTCTACGACAAAGGAGGTGTCGAACCTATAATTTTTTGTAAATAAGGTGGATCCCATATTAGAATTTTATATGGATATGGTGGAGTACATTGTATTAAATATTTTAAATCCTTAAATTCATGTATGGTTGACTTATAAAAATTGCATGTTACATTCTAGATAATTCCTCCCTAGTTCCATTAAATCTATGCGATCCATACACTCATGCATTACTTGACTTATAAGATACATGTAATTTCTTATTTTATATCTTATTTGCAATGAAGCATGAAAATCATTTTTCTTTTTCATTAATATAGGAGAATATCTTATGAATTTTTTTAAATTAAAAGTACTATTAATTGAATTTTACTTTCATTTTTTTACATTCATGGCTTCTTCTACTCCTAATTTGTTTGAGAGGACAGATTTAGAGATTGCAAAATTGCAATCTATTCTCCAAAATCCAAATACAGGTTTGGTAGTATAAAACCCATTGTGAAAAAATACTAGTTGATCTTCATGTAGAATAGAGACAAGTTTGAAAACATATAATCCATTTGATTCTCAATCAATAAAAAAATTTATGGATTCATTAAAATTAAGTGTCTCAGAGATGTAGGTTATAATGAGATTACATCACGAATTTCCAATAAGGAAGTTGTTAAGAGGTCTTATTAGAGTTTTTATGTAGAAAAACGGAAAATAAGGGCATATTATGTAAACAAATGTTCATGTCCCCTATGTGTCCCTTTGATTTATCCTAGATTTTTGGCCTCTCAAAGCAAATTTCAGAATAATGACTAATTATCATTATACTTCACAATGATGCTACATGTTTGAGGTTCACTTAAACCTAAAGGTGAACTATTTGGACATCCCAGTTACTTTAGGGCAAGGAGCGTGGCCGTATTATCCATAGAGAGGCATATAGAAAGGAGGGAGCTCCTGCAATTGTTGTCACATGGCAGCTTGTACCAAGGCAACAACCATTCTTATCAAGCTTTCAGGATGTCGCACCCCCTATCGTTAGTCACGCACATGAGGCTACTATCACGGGTGTTCTTCTGGCTTTAGTCGCGAGACCCAATTGATCTCTTCGACTATGTGGGTCAGCACCTTCAAAGATGCAATACTAGGAGTGGAGGTGCTATTACAGGTAGTGATGCACGCAGCGAGGTATACGCTCATCCATCTTTGATTTCCCCATATGACTTTGAGCTAGTTACGAGATCCCACTCGGTGCACGTCGGCTAGGATGCATCATGGCTACTTGACTTATTGTGTGCATATGAGGTGATTTCACGGAATTGTAGCATTCCCACTATCGTGGGTTTTAGATTTTATAGAGCAGAGTGGAGTGTATCTTCTAGTCGTGGTACTACTACCGCTACTACGATATAGAGTTCTAGTTGCTTCAGGATTGTCACACACGATGTTCAAGACATTTCGCCTCTAGTGTGTGAAAATAAACCTTTAATATAATTAAATTTTATTTTAATGGATCATTACTTTAAAATTTATTAATATTAAAATTAACATGTACTTATGTGTTTAGGCTTACGCTCGAAGGTGTGTGGGAGCTTCACAACCCACACCATCTACCTATGTCACATACACATAGCTCTTCACTGAGCACAACATGGATCTCGATGTTCGGGCTCCAAGTCAACTTGGCTCACTTGGCAACATATTTGTTGGTGTTGAGGTCATGGATGACAATCCCAGTACATTTGGAGACGCATTCTCGCAGAGGTATAAAAACATGTGTTTTAATAGAATTAATACTTAATCTAAATTGAAATGTTAGAAATTAACGAACTTTATTCAAAAAACTTATTCTAAACTTCTTACATTTTATTTATTTTGTAACGACGCAAAGACATGCCACCGTCTCGACAACGATGATGACGACACAAACAAAACAAACGTCCGAAAATGCGACAAATTTTTTTGTTTCTCTTTACTGAGGTGAGACCGCATCTGTTTCGAACTACAAGTCACGATAAAGCTTCAAGGTAAGAGATATTTGAATCTATCTCAGTCGACGTTCCACAGAGATAAGTAGGGTCGTCATACGAGTCAATTTGTCTAATGTCTAAAAAATCGTGATAACAATATATCTGAAAGGTAACCCAAGAGGATGATATAATTTATTTTGAATTGAATACATTAACCACTTCGATTTTTATTCTTACTTTATTATTCGGTTATATTACGTTATTTCAAAATTTAATACATTATAATATATATATATATATATATATATATATATTTACTTTATCATTCGGTTATATTACGTTAATTCGAAATTTAATACATTATAATTAACATATATATATAGATATATTAACAAATTTAAACACAATCAGTCTATACGATTATACATACATTTTGAAATTTGAAATTAAATGATCAAGGTCAAATCGGGGGAGAGTTTTTCAACCATGCTTAATTTTGTTGGTTGGGACGGTGGGTATTCATTCCAACCACCTATCCACCATTAAGACCTCCTCTCCTTGCGTGAAGACTATTTTAATTCCCTTGCTACCGTACCCGCATATTTTCCTCGTTTTACTTTTCATTGATTCCATTAGATTTGCAAATCTTTTGTTTTATCATTGCGGCTGTAAAAGATAAGGCCTGTCCCTGACGGCGTGTGGATACAGAGAAAGGGGGTAGAGGAGAAGCTAAGGCGCGTGAGGAGGCGGGTAATGGGCGCGCAGGCCGAAAGGCCCAACCATGATTTTATCTATTCGGTCTGAAACTGCAAGCACCGCAACAATTTAAATATTCACTTGTGGCGATCTAAAGGCTTTGTGTATCAAGTTTTCTATCGGGCAATTTTTACCAAACGTATCATCTTCTTTTTTTTTATTAACGCGCTTATTCTCTTAGACCCAATTTAAGGGTGATTGACTGATCTTGATTTTGAGACTAACTTTACATTTGTTTGGGCGGCTTGCGAGGCTTGCGCCATCCAGCTTCATATTTGAAGCTAAGACCACTCGCAAAGGTGTGTTCTAATTTTAAAATCGTTGTCCTAATATCTTGTAAGCAAAAAAAGTATCTTTAAGGAGCTAATGGTAATAGTTATGGCGAAGAGATTATGGCATCTATGGAACGTATCATTTTCTTTTTATATTATAGTTCTATTTGCCTAATAAGCACTCAAACTAAAGGATAAACAACAGAAAAAAAAAAAAACATGAGAGCAGAGAGCTTAAATCGGCTTGCCATGGAATTTCACCATGCCCTTCATAGTGCTTCACTATGCTGTGCACAGATGGAAATAAGAATTTACACACATGTAAGAAACAAACACGCATTTTCCTTGAGACACTAAAAAGCTTTGTCATCGGCGACCTACTACTATACATGGCATATTTGTCATGTATGTGTTTTATAACCTGCTCCACTAATGGTACGAGTTTCTAATAAGGACAAACTTAATTCTCTTAGACATGTTTAATAATTAAAATATTAGTTCCCTTTTTATTGAAATGTGGTGGTGACTTATTAAGCTATAAACTTTACCTGATTTCTTTCTTCACAAATCAATAACATAACATGGGTTTTCAAAGAATCGATTTCATTTCCCTTTATTAATTTGTAATGGATTCTTGTATTAGATTCATAAATGAAGAAAGCATAAAAGAACTAGATCTTACAAAGTTTCATTGTCATACTAAAAACTATTTGAAAACTTGAGTCCTTCCATCAAGTATAAAAGAAGGGATAATGCACTATTCTTTTAACCTTTCCAACATATCACTTCCAAGTACTTCAAACAAAATTTTAATATATTTTCTTTTGTAATTTCTTTCCAACATTCCACAAGAATTCAACAACATTTACAATAAATTTTTAGAGTAAGAAATACTATCATTTCAATGCAACTTTTCCTTCAAATCTTTTACAACATGTCCTACTTCATGTGGAAAACATATTTGCAATAATGGAAGCTAAAGAAAGCAAACAATATTACATTTTTCCTCCACTCAAGGTGGGTAGATGCATGATGTTTTTACATTGTCAACAACAAGGTTCTTGTGCTCCAAGGTGTTCTTCATCCATGCTCCAAGTTCCAAGTATTTCCAATCACAACCAAGATAGGGGGAGAGGCAACACTCTCCTCCCAACCAAAACTCAATGGAGAAGAGAAGCAATCTCCTCCATTGACCCCCGAGCCCCAAACACAACACAATGAAGGGTGGTCTCCAACTCAAGGCAACAATACTTGCTTCCACAATACAATTTCTTCACAACATTCAAAGTAAAAAGAGGAAACAACAAAGAAACACAAATAACACAATACTTTTCACAACAAGGCTTTCATCCAAGCCAACAAGAGAAGGAACTATGGGAAAGTTTTCCTTATGCCTCCCAATTGAGATGAGATGCCCATCCAAAACCCTCCACAATAAAACTCAAGCCCCTATGACTCTTATGCCTCCCTCAAGTACCCCTTTTCCTCCCATACTCTTATGCCTCCCTCCTCTTATGGCTCCCTCAAAGACAAGGTAAGAATGTAAACATTCTTACCCAAGATGGGCATCCCTCTCAAACTCCCTCCACAATATCCTAATCTACTCTTATGCCTCCCTCATGAGTATTCCCATAGACCTCTCCTATACTACACAATAAGCATTCTATCCATTTTCACAATACACCAAAGTAAACATGCATTTTTCACAATTTTAGCATAGAAGCAACAATAATATGAAAGCAAAACAAAGGAGAGGGTTTCCTACCTCTCCATTGGAGAAGCCTAAACCAAGAAATTTGTCCAAGCTCCCTCCCAAAACAATCCAAGCATGCAAGTCCAAGCACTCTCTTTTTCTCTTTCTCCCAATTCTTTTCTCCCCAAAAATAACAAAAGAGAACTCTTCAACAAAACAAAAACAAAACTCCAACCCCTCAACAAGAGAGGAAATTTCCCTAAATAGACAAGAGGAAGAGTGAGGGTGATGTGGCTCCTTGTAGGATGCCACATCACACATCCTCAAGACCACCTCCCTTTAGTCAACTCAAATCCCAAAACACCATAAATGGGTGGTTGGGTTGAATGACATCTCTCAATCCACATCCATCCCTTCCCATGTGTCTTAAGGCACAAATAAATGCAAAATGAAGAAAAGTGCACTCCAAAGTCATATTTCCCTTCCCAAAACAATAAATAATCCCCTTTTTGGATTCCCAACCCATAGATATGGTTGGTAAGGGGTTTTGGGAAGTGTGGGACAAGTTTAACTTGTCCCACAAGTCCCCCAAAATTGCCCTCAATCTCAAATTCGAGATTCAAAGGATTTGGAGTGGTCAACACTCAAAACCAAGCATTCAATACATGAGGAAACACAAGGCTCAAGGAGCCAACCAACAAAATTAATTACACCCACTTGACTTCCCTCCAAAACTTAAAAATTAAAACAAGATATTACATTAATCTAAACACACTTAGCAAAGTAATTTTAAAAAAAAACATCACAAATAAAATCACCTACTAAAGTAAGTTAAAACAAGTAAATAAAATTCTTACCCCATGGTCACATTAGAAAATTTCCCCATGGAAATTTTTCTTAACACATAAAAGAACAAAGGTAACACAATACAATTCACTAGTTGCCTTGACGACCAATTGTCAGAACCACCCGACATCCTGTTGTGTTTGGTTCCCAATCCCCTCATGGTTGTGATCATGCTCGTGTTTCCCGCAAAATGCAAAATACCTCCTTCGGCCTCATGCGGCCATGTCAAAATATCCAAAATAACCATATGCATGAAATTTATTAACATCTATACGTAATTCAATCAATCATTATTTCTAGGTCTAAATCACAACTTAATTATGCATTTCATCATTATCCAAAATTATAGTAATGTAAATTCAACAACTACATTCTACTCATCATGGCGAAGAAATCCAATGTTAGAACACATGCAATATATCCATATAAAAATAATATTGGTATCCAATAGTCTGTCCATGAGTCATTGTAGATCATACTGAAAACAAAATCCAATCATAATCCAAATGCATCTAGTCACAAAACATCATGCTAATCAACATAAGTATAAGTCATGTCCATATCCAAAGTCTGCATAACTCAAAATGATAATCAACTATGTCGTAGGGAAGTGGGCATTACATCCCCCTCCCTTAGACTAGACTTCCTCCCGAAGTCACTAAAATAAGTGTGGAAACCGAGCTCGCAATGATGTAAAGCATCCTCCCAAGTAAAGCAGCTAGCCTCATCGCACTGTCCCCATTGGACCCGAACCTCGATCAATCTCTCTCGCCGCGAAGGCCTGTGGTCCTACGATCTAAAATGCGCACGGCTCCACCATCACCTCGCCCCGATCCCGCACTCCGCAATGCAGTCCAATCTAGCACATGAGAAGGATCAAACATATCTCCTAAGCACGTAAAACGTGAAATACATCATGGACGCGAGATAAGCTAGGTGGCAATGCTAGGCGATAGGCTAAGGGGCCGAGGCGCTCCAAGATCTCAAAGGGACCCACAAACCTAGAGCAAGCTTAGAACCTTTTCCATAATGATAGGGCTCTTATGCGGTGTCTCGACACGAAGAAACACCTTCGTGCCTACCTCAAAATCGCGATCTGTCCTATGCTGGTCTCGCATACTTCTTCTCGCCTATCCTCGCCCTCCCTGCAATCTCTCGTCCGATCAAGGTAACTCGCCGCTCCATGTCCTGTAATAATGCTTGGCCCAAGAGAAACCCCGTCGTCCTCAATCCTATCCCAACTAAGAGGTGTCCCGCACTCTCTACCATATAATGCCCGAAAAGGAGCCATGCCTATAGAACTCAAAAAACTATTATCAGAGGTGAACTCCACCAAATACAGATACTCCTCCCATCTCGACCGATGATCCATCACGTACATCCTGAGCATGTCCTCCAAAATCTGATTCACCCTCTCTGTCTGTCCATCGGTCTCAGGGTGATAAGCTGTATGCTGAAATTAATCCTCGTCCCGAGGGCATACTGCATGGTGGTCCAGAAATGGGAAGTGTATAAAGGGTCGCGGTCGCAAATGATCTTCCGCGAATCCCATGTAATCGACAATCTCATCAAGATATACTGCATATCACATGCACTAGCGTGCAGGTAGTCTTCACTGGAGAAAAGTGAGCTACCTTCACAATTTATCCACCGTGACCATGATGGCGCGTGGATGGTATCTCGACGTCCGGCAACCCAACAATGAAATCCATAGAAATGGTGTCCCACTTCCACTCCGGTATGGCATGAGGATAGAGAAGGCCAGCTGGATGCTGATGCTCGGGCTTCACCCTCTAACACTCTAAATAGCGGGATACAAAAGAAGCTATGTCTCTCCGAAGTCCTCTCCAAAAGTACAACTGTCTCAAGGTGGCGTGCATCTTCTTCACCCCGGATGGGCTGAATAAGGTGCACGATGAGCCTCTGACAAAATGTCATGTCTCAAGCCTCCATCTCTAGGGAACATATATCCGACCTCTCGTGTCTTCGAGAAGACCATCTCGCCTCTAATGAAAATCCATCAAATCTCCCTCAAGGGGTCTCGAGACTCAATCTCTCTCTCCGCCTGCAAGCAAGGTAGAAACTATCCCGAGGAAGCGCCGCAAGATCCTACTCCGCAAATCTGTGCCCACTGAGGTGGCCATAGCCACATGTCTCCACCTACTCAAGGCATCTGCAACCACATTCTCCTTTCCTTTCACATGCTCTATCTCCATGTCATACTCACGAGTAACTCCATCCAACGCCACTGACGAGCGTTGAGATTGGGCTACGTGAAGAGGTGGCGAAGACTCAAGTGATCTGTCCCGAGTGTAAATCTTTGGCCAAGAAGAAAATGTCTCCACCGCACTAAGGCATGTACTCCGCTGCAAGCTCAAGGTCATGGGTCGGATAATTTAGAGCTCATAATCTTTGAGTTTACGAGACTCAAAGGCAACTACTCTACCCTCCCGCATTAACACACCTCCAAGTCCCGCCAAGGAAGCATCTCAGCATACAAAAAACTCTCCATGAGGATCTCGGCACCGCAAGGATAGGTGCTCTCGTAAGGCATTCCTTCAAGTGTACATCAAGGCCTACTCACATCTATCTCGACCATAAAACTTCTTCCCTTTCCGCCAAGAGAAGTGATGGGGTGCGCAATCCGAGAAAAATCCTGAACAAACCTCCTGTAGTATCCTGCTAGACCCATGAAACTACGCACCTTGGTCACACTAGTGGGTGCTGGCCAATCCATGATGGCTCGAATCTTGGAAGGATCGACTGTGATACCTTCCCCAGAAATGATATGGCCCAAATACTGCACCTCAGGCTGAAAGAACGCACACTTCTCCAAGTTCCCGTAAAGGCGCTGCTCGCGAAGACACTGAAGAACCTGGCGAAGGTGCTCCTCGTGCTCCTCACGTGTGCGTGAGTAAATCAGAATGTCATCAAGGAAGATGAGCATGAAGCGATCAAGGAAGGTCCTGAATACCCCATTCATCAAACTCATAAACACTGCGGGGGCATTCGTCAAACCGAAAGGTACCACTGTGAACTCGTAGTGGCCATATCTCGTGCGGAAAGTCATGCTTTGTGAATATCTGTCTCGCAATCCTCGAGCCGATGGTATCCTCGACTTAAGATCTATCTTGAGAAAATCGGTAGCCCCTTCATCCGATCAAACAAATCATCAATGCGTGGAAGGGGGTAACGATTCTTGATCGTTACTTTATTCAAATTGACGGTTAGTCAATACACAATCGAAGAGATCCATCCTTCTTCTTCACGAAGATAACTGGTGCACCCCAAGGGGATACACTAGGACGGATTAGGCCTTTCTCCAGAAGGCCCTCAAGCTGCAACTTGAGCTCACATAACTCAGGAGTAGTCATCCGATAGGGTGCTCGTGAGATAGGCTCTGCGCCTGGAACTAGATCTATATGGAAGTCGATCTCACGTGGGGGAGGTAATCCCGGTAGCTCCCCTGGAAACACATCGGCGAACTCTGATAAGATGGGATGATCATCGAGGGAAGGTCCTCTGACTCATCCTCTGATCTGTCACTAATCAGTAATAAAGATACAATCGACAACCCCGTCGCACACACCGCTTAAGCTGCATAGCGGAGATGGTGCGAATAGAAACGGGTCTCTAACCCCTGATATCACTAACTCTGCCCCAAGATCATCAATGCGAGCAATAGTCTTATGGTAACAATCCACTCTAGCTCAGGGAGCGACAACCAATCCATGCCTAAAATGATGCCATAAGATCCTAATGGAAGGATCCGAAGATCGTGGTAGTGGTGAAGGGTCCCAAATCCACTACACACTCCTTACTAAGGAGTCTACGTAAATCTTGGCTCCGTAAGCCATCTCAACGTCCCAACTACGGCCCTACGCCTAACTACCACCACCAGCCTACAACGCTCTACTAAGGATGGTGCAATAAAAGAATCAAGAACCAATCAAATAATATAGAGGTGGAAATACCACCAACACTACTCGTCGTCTCAATCACAAGACTGATGCTCACCGGTGGTTCTCGACCACCGCGTAGATCCGATGACTCCGTGCCATATCTCCAACAAGAGGCTCGAGCTCGTGTCTTACCCTCGTAGGGTTATGTGGGCAATCTCTCCAAATATGTCCAACAACTCCGCAACCATAACAAACACCTTGTCCTCTCCAAAGGGGAAGCAGCCTCACTGTACTCTAGATGATCGAGATACAGATCCCGACGATCCGGCTATGGACTCACGAGGTCTCTTGATGAGCTCCTACCGACCGAGCTCTCGGTGCACCTCGTGTGTCCCGATGGGACCCTCAGAGGAGGCCCCATACTACGCCCTCTCTCGTGCATCAAATCTCCGAGGAGGCTCGGTAAGGTGGGCGGGTCTGCTGCCGCTGCCGCTGCGTGGTGGCTAAATGAAGCTTGCCTCGAACTCTGTCCACCCCGTGGAGGAGGAATCGACCCCTTCGACCTACTATCCCGCATCTCGCTGGATACGGCTCCGAACTCGTCTCTAGCCTGCCGTGTCTTCCCCCATGTCTCCTCTCGCACATAGGCCTTCTCCACGGCCTCTGCTAATGTCTGTGGGCAGTGAATGCGCACTGCGCCACCTAAATCCAAATTCAGGGCCCCGATGAACCTGTGAATCCGTACTTGTTCATCCTGCATATAGTCAACGTAATGGAGTAGGTCAAGAAATCGACTCTCTTACTCGCCATTGTCATCGATCCTCGATGGAGGTCATGAAACTCGCCTCATGCGCACAATAAAATCTCCTCAGGTAAATACCTGCTCCCGAAACATTCTCAAACAGCTCCTGTGTAATCCTCTCTCGAGTCAACATGGAGCTTCGCTCCTCTCGTCCTCCACTGACTCCCGCTCCATCCTTCGAAGATGGATCGCAACACGAGCTTTCGTGTTACTTACAAGGACAGAGCTTGAAGCATCCGCTCAAGCTCACCAACCAGTGCCTCCGCCTCGAAAACCACCCTGTATCACCCGAATAGTGAGATGGTCGTAGCTTCAGATCTCCCCGATATGGTCTCAGCACCGTGATGTATGACGACTCCTAGATCTCTCTCGTATGCTCCTCCCTCTGCCTAGGGCTCCGAGACCTGTCCCTATGTCCCGAGATCCCGTCCCCATGTCCTCTCTCGTGGTGACTCGCCTAGCCGACTCGCACTCTGCATGGAAATTCTCTGCTCGTGCTCCTCGCCGTGTCGAGGGATGCCCGGGCATCTACCGATGGCTCCAAACTATGCCTAGTAAGTCGTCCTCCCAAGGGCTCTCCACGTATAGCGGCATTGACATCCCGGGAGTGTCTGCAAATCTGAGGCGTAAGGGCGATACGCTACGCTCTGCTGGTGGTATGTCTAGGTCTATGTGAAGAGACCCCTCGCCCAATCCGCGCCTCCTGCACAGATCAAGGCGAGAGTTAGTTCATTGTTCTAGGTCTTGTGTCAGTTTTCTAAATTTGTTGTTTACTATAATTATCAACATTATGGCTTTATATTTTAAAAGTATTAGTTCTGTACTAAGTTAAGCGTTCCCTGCTTCACGCTTTTTAACAGTGTGCCCAAGGGTCCCAGCTTTGAACCCCTGGCTCTGATACCAAAATGTAACGCCGCAAAGATGACGCGCCACCCTCTCGAAAACGATGACGACGACACATGCAAACAAACAAACGTCCCGAAAATGTGACAAATTTTTTTTTGTTTCTCTTTGCAGGGTGAGACCGCATACAGGCTCGAACTACAAGTCACGATAAAGCTTCAAGGTAAGAGATATTTGAATCTATCTCGAACGCGTTCCACGAAGAAAGGTAGGGTCGTCATACGAGTAAATTTGTCTAATGTCTGAAAAAAATCGTGATAACAATATATCTGAAAGGTAACCCAAGAGGATGATATAATTTATTTTGAATTGAATACATTAACCACTTCAATTTTTATCCTTACTTTATTATTCGGTTATATTACGTTATTTCAAAATTTAATATATATATTTTGATTTATTTTTATCATTCGGTTATATTACGTTAATTAGAAATTTAATACATTATAATTAACATATATATATATATATAGATATATTAACAAATTTAAACACAATTAGTCTATACGATTATACATACATTTTGAAATTTGAAATTAAATGATCAAGGTCAAATCGGGGGAGAGTTTTTCAACCATGCTTAATTTTGTTGGTTGGGACGGTGGGTATTCATTCTAACCACATGTCCACCATTAAGACCTCCTCTCCTTGCGTGAAGACTGTTCTTCCTTGCTGGCCGCATATCTTCCTCGTTTTCTTCTCTTTGATTCCATTAGATTTTGCAAATCTTTTGTTTTATCAGTCGGCCTGCAAGATAAGACTGTCCCGACAGCGTGGATACAGAGAAATAGGGTAGAGGAGAAGCTAAGGCGCATGAGGAGGCGGGTAGTGGAGGCGCACAACAACCATCCAACTATGATTTTATATTTCGTGATCACAATGGCTTTTTTTGCAAAAAATTTCAACTTCAACAATTTAAATATTCACCGTGGCAAAAGGTGCTTTGTGTATCAAGTTGTCTATCAGGCATTTTTACTGAAACGTATCATCTTCTTTTTTTTTTATTAACAGTTATTCTCTTAGACCCGATTTAAGGGTGATTGACTGATCTTGATTTTGAGACTAACTTTACATTTGTTTGGGCAGTTGCGAGGCCTGCCATCAAGCTTGATATTTGTGAAGCTAAGACCACTCGCAGTGTTCTAATTTCAAAATCTGTTGTCCTAATCTCTGTCAGAAAATAGTATCTTTAAGGAGCTAATGGTAATAGTTCTGGCGAAGAGATTATGGCACTGCCACAGGTTTGCTTTGTTATAGTTCTATTTGCCAATAAGCACTCAAACTAAAGGATAAACAGCGCAAAAAAAAAAACATGAGAGCAGAGAGCTTAAATCGGCTTGCCATGGAAATTCACTTGCCCTTCACAGTGCTTCACCTGCTGGCGCATAGATGGAAACGAGAATTTACACAGCGTGTAAGAAACAAACACACATTTTCCTTGAGACACTCAAAAACTGTCAAAGCGACCTGCTCTATACATGGCAGTCGATGCATACATGTTTCATAACTGCTCCACTAATGGTACAGTTTCTAATAAGGGACAAACTTAATTCTCTTAGACATGTTTAATAATTAAAATATTAGTTCCCTTTTTATTGAAATGTGGTGGTGACTTATTAAGCTAGAAACTTTACCTGATTTCTTTCTTCACAAATCAATAACATAACATGGGTTTTCAAAGAATCGATTTCATTTCCCTTTATTAATTTGTAATGGATTCTTGTATTAGATTCATAAATGAAGAAAGCATAAAAGAACTAGATCTTACAAAGTTTCATTGTCATACTAAAAACTATTTGAAAACTTGAGTCCTTCCATCAAGTATAAAAGAAGGGATAATGCACTATTCTTTTAACCTTTCCAACATATCACTTCCAAGTACTTCAAACAAAATTTTAATGTATATATTTTCTTTTGTAATTTCTTTCCAACATTCCACAAGAATTCAACAACATTTCCAATAAATTTTAGAGTAAGAAATACTATCATTTCAATGCAAATTTTCCTTCAAATCTTTTACAACATGTCCTACTTCATGTGGAAACATATTTGCAATAATGGAGCTAAAGAAAGTAAACAATATTACATTTTTCCCCTCACCTCAAGGTGGGTAGATGCATGATGTTTTTACATTGTCAACAACAAGGTTCTTGTGCTCCAAGGTGTTCTTCATCCATGCTCCAAGTTCCAAGTATTTCAATCACAACCAAGATAGGGGGAGAGGCAACACTCTCCTCCCAACCAAAACTCAATGGAGAAGAGAAGCAATCTCCTCCATTGACCCCCGAGCCCCAAACACAACACAATGAAGGGTGGTCTCCAACTCAAGGCAACAATACTTGCTTCCACAATACAATTTCTTCACAACATTCAAAGTAAAATGAGGAAAACAACAAGGAAACACAAATAACACAATACTTTGCACAACAAGGCTTTCATCCAAGCCAACAAGAGAAGGAACTATGGGAAAGTTTTCCTTATGCCTCCCAATTGAGATGAGATGCCCATCCAAAACCCTCCACAATAAAACTCAAGCCCCTATGACTCTTATGCCTCCCTCAAGTACCCCTTTTTCCTCCCATACTCTTATGCCTCCCTCCTCTTATGGCTCCCTCAAAGACAAGGTAAGAATGTAAACATTCTTACCCAAGATGGGCATCCCTCTCAAACTCCCTCCACAATATCCTAATCTACTCTTATGCCTCCCTCATGAGTATTCCCATAGACCTCTCCTATACTACACAATAAGCATTCTATCCATTTTCACAATACACCAAAGTAAACATGCATTTTTCACAATTTTAGCATAGAAGCAACAATAATATGAAAGAAAAACAAAGGAGAAGGTTTCCTACCTCTCCATTGGAGAAGCCTAAACCAAGAAATTTGTCCAAGCTCCCCCAAAAATCCAAGCATGCAAGTCTAAGCACTCTCTTTTTCTCTTTCTCCCAATTCTTTCCTCTCCCAAAAATAACAAAAGAGAACTCTTCAACCAAAACAAAAACAAAACTCCAACCCCCTCCACAATGGAGGAAATTTCCATAAATAGACAAGAGGAAGAGTGAGGGTGATGTGGCTCCTTGTAGGATGCCACATCACACATCCTCAAGACCACCTCCCTTTAGTCAACTCAAATCCCAAAACACCATAAATGGGTGGTTGGGTTGAATGACATCTCCAATCCACATCCATCCCTTCCCATGTGTCTTAAGGCACAAATAAATGCAAAATGAAGAAAAGAGCACTCCAAAGTCATATTTCCCTTCCCAAAACAATAAATAATCCCCTTTTTGGATTCCCAACCCATAGATATGGTTGGTAAGGGGTTTTGGGAAGTGTGGGACAAGTTTAACTTGTCCCACAAGTCCCCCAAAATTGCCCTCAATCTCAAATTCGAGATTCAAAGGATTTGGAGTGGTCAACACTCAAAACCAAGCATTCAATACATGAGGAAACACAAGGCTCAAGGAGCCAACCAACAAAATTAATTACACCCACTTGACTTCCTCCAAAACTTAAAATTTAAAACAAGATATTACATTAATCTAAACACACTTAGCAAAAGTAATTTTTATAAAAAAACATCACAAATAAAATCACCTACTAAAGTAAGTTAAAACAATTAAATAAAATTCTTAACCCCATGGTCACATTAGAAAATTTCCCCCTCATGGAAATTTTTTCTTAACACATAGAAGAACAAAGGTAACACAATACAATTCACTAGTTGCTTCTGACGACCAATGTCAGAACCACCCGACATCCTGTTGTGTTTGGTTCCCAATCCCCCTCATGGTTGTGATCATGTTGTGTTTCCTGCAAAATGCAAAATACCTCCTTCGGCCTTGCGGCCATGTCAAAATATCCAAAATAACCATATGCATGAAATTTATTAACATCTATACGTAATTCAATCAATCATTATTTCTAGGTCTAAATCACAACTTAATTATGCATTTCATCATTATCCAAAATTATAGTAATGTAAATTCAACAACTACATTCTACTCATCATGGCGAAGAAATCCAAAGTTAGAACACATGCAATATATCCATATAAAAATAATATCGGTATCGATATCCAATGAGTCGAGTGTAGGTCATCACACGAAACAAAATCCAATCATAATCCAAATGCATCACAAAATATCCTGCTAAAACAAAGTATCCAATCCATATCCAAATGCATCTAAAATTATAATCACTAAGTGTCATCATGTGGGTATTATATTTTCTTTCACAGGAACATAGAGTCTACATAAGTCATGTCCACATCCTCCACAGGGACGAGATGAATCGAGGTAATCAATTATACATATTTGCTATATGATGTATTGAATTAATCAAGAAATTGTTGTAGAATTTTGCTTATATATTTTAATAAATGGTACATGTTATATATAGTTTATAGCGTGTATATTCCTTTTTTTAACATGCGGGGTGCGAGAAGAGCATAGCGAGGGTCAGCACTTGCCTTAGTGCACGGATGAGACTTCAAAGATATTTTATAGATTCATTTTAGACATACTTTTAGAGATTTTAGACATGTATATACTCATTAGACATGATTTTAGATATTTTAGACATGTATATATACTCATACTCATTCTATACATGATTATTATATTTTGATATATGTCTTAGACACGTGTATTATTAATATATTTTTATGAGTTCCGTTGTATATTTACAATTATGGATGTGAATAAAAGACACCCCCTTATATTTCATTTTTGTCTCTTGATGATATCATAATAGGTATATTTACAAAGCACAATAAAATGTCCCACTTTTTGGTATGTTTTGTACCTTTATAAACATGAATTTTCAGTTTCATTGATTTTGTAAAGGTAATAGCGACAAAACCATACACATTCATGAAATTCCACAAACTAATGAAATGTTGTGGTTAGAGTGTAGAATACATTTATATTTTTTAAAAATAAAAATGGTAAAAAATATGGTCTTTTTCTTAATTTTATTCATACGTTGTTTCTTATGTTTTAAAAGAGGAATGACTATCCAGGGTAGTTTTTTAAAATGAAAAATTATTTTTTCACCATGAAATTTAAGATGTATTTTTAAGATTTGAATTTTGAGGCCCTGTCAAATTTTCATATTTTTTTGATTTATATATATTTTTTAATTAATTATTTATTAAAACAAATTTCAAATAAATAGTATACATATGTCTATCCCAATAAATTTTAAGATTTATATCAAAATTGAGTTTTTTTCACAGGTATGGAGAAAACTTCAACAAATAGTAATTTTAATTTTTTCAAATTTTATTGATATATTCTACTATTTTTCAAATTTGGTTGATTGTGTATAATTGATTGTCCTAAAATACCATATGTTCGTAAAAATTAACAAATAAATAACAAAAAAAAATAAAAAAATGAAAATTACATTTTTAGAAAGCTAATAAAAATCTGAATTTTGTGTCAAAATTTTTAATTTTACTACTTCATTTACCCTAATTACGTGGCACCTAAGTGGCAAATTTTGGCTTTACAATTATCCTCCAAAGGATTTAGAGCCAAAGTGTGCCACTTAGGCTCCATGTTAGTGCCACTCGAGAGGGGTTCATGCAAACAGGGGTTCGAGTGAACCCATTTGCTTACCACCAAAGTGCCGTTGAATGCTTCTTTCCTTCTAAATTTAATATTTTGCAAGTTGTTTTTTAAAGTCACGGTCTTATTTTTGTTTTTTTATGTTTAAAATTTAGTTTTACATATTTTTTTGTTTGAAACTATGTTTGGTTTTATTTTTATTGTTTTTAACCAAAAAACGTAATATGTTATTATATTTTAAATTTTTTTAAATTATTTATAAATAATAAAATTGTCCTTAAAGCATATAGTTATTTTATTTTAAAAATATTATAAAACTAAATAATTGTATATTAAATATAAATTTTATTAAAATTAGAAAAGTTGTAAAAAACTAAAATTAAAAATGACCTAATTTCTATTGAGATTTGTATATAAATAAAGTTGCATGCACATATAGTTTTGTGTCAAGTTTACTCTTAGAAATTCAGATCTATCACGATTTATTTATGTGTGCGGTGAAAATTATTGAAGTGGATGAATCATGGGAAATATAAAGAATGAGAAATGAAAATATACTTGAGGTAGAGAATGCAGAGAAGAATGCTAGAAGATCTGCATTTGTATGAAGGCACAAAAAGAGAGAGAGAGAGAGAGAGAGAGAGAGAGAGACACAACAAGTGAAAGACAAGGATGCAAAAATTGGTACATATGTATAGAAACCCATGATATATCATAAAAAAATTTTGTTTTAAAGTAAATATGATCTAATGTGTTTTTAGATTGGGTAAAGGAAAGGGTTTTGATAGGATACCATAACCTAAAACAATAGAAATAATACATGTGAAAATAAAATCATTTGACATAAGAATGATGTCAAAAACAACTAAAAAATAGTAATGGTTATATCATAGAGAACACAATCATGAATATGTTTCCTTTAAACTTATAATGGCATCCTCTAATTTGTCTATGCAGAAAACATACAAAGTAGGAGAAATTGGACAACCATGTTTAATACTAATGATGATATTAATATCTTGTGTATAACCAATATGAGTTCGGACTGTCCCAACCACCTTCTCATCAAGTGTCATCACAAGAATACTCAAATGCCTTGGAATATGTAGATCTCAAAGATGTTGGATCGAATCTATTTGGGAATTCATAAATTGTTAAATTCCTTCCAAGCAATGATAAAAAAACAACAATAAACCTTACACATATTTGGTTTTTCTTCTTTGATTATAACCACTAAGTACGATATATGGTATATTATATAGTGATTCTACTTAAAAACAATTTTCCTTATTTCACTAAGTTTCGGAACTTACCCTTAGAAATTTTGAAATTTGATTGAAGTGCATTAATATCGTGGGTGGGTCACTTGGTAATAAATGTTCAAAACATTTGTTATCATGGTATTCCAACCCCTTATTTTATGATTGACCACTACGTCCTCCCATTCTAGAGGGGGCCTTTTATAATACTACACATATTTCTACCAATACTATGATACAAAAGCTATACATAAAAATTACCCCTATACAATTGCACATGGTATGTGTCATCTTAACAAGGTTAACCCCCCCAAGTGATTAATCTAGGGGATATATTTGATGGTCTACCATACCTTTCATTAAAAAAATTGTTACGATTTACTCTCTAATATTGACCTTCACGTGATAGTTGATTTTGAATTTCGAGAGTCATTTTTTTAGTTTATATAATATATGTCGTGTATTGGATTAATAATGATCTCATATAGGTGTAAATTGACAAAATTTAAATATAAGGTTGTACATAATATGACATTTGAAAATAATTTTTGTTATGAAATTTAAAAGATGTGGTTTTTAGATTGATTATGGCCTTAAGACTAAAATTAGTTTTTCATATGACCCGTCATATAAATGAAATATTTCAAAACATCATGTTTGAAAAAAAAAAATGTAGTCTATATGTTGAATAATATCACGGTTGTACACACGATAGGAACTTGGTTTTGGTTTCTTCATATTATTTTTCACCCTATTTTAGGGTTTCCTCCTAAGGTTAGGGTAGTTAAGTTCATATTGATGGTGTTGTTTTATCTCGAAGTGCACCCTATAGAGAGATTGAATGCAAATTTTCTAAACCTGCAAACTTGATCTCTCTCTCTCTCGTAGATACAATGGAGACACCTCAGGTCTATGGGTATACCTATTGTGAGGTGAATCTCTGGGATTAAAAGGCTGGTTCCTTCTTGATGTATCCTAAATTGATTCTTTGGGGTTTTAGGGTAAAAAAAGTTGTAAAATAAATAACTGAGGTGATACACCAAAACTTATGTGAGGATTTGGTAGTATATGCACAATTGATGTAAGAAGGCTTTCTTGATGCATGAACCAACAGTTTTATGCAAATTATTTAAGGGAAAAACTTGGTGGTACTGAGGGAAGAATATCACAACAGTATTGATAAGTCAACATGCACATTAAAATTAAGCAGAATTTACTGATATTGCAGCAGGGTAAGATGATTGGTCAGGGAATTTGCACTCACAAGACTAACAAAAATAAACACAAGCTACAAATAATTGGTAAGGCAAGAAATTACTTCATACTCAAAAGGTAAAAAATGGAGAATGCTTCAATACTCCTATATCCAAAATCCCTCCTTATGCCTTGCAGGGCACACAATATATAGCAAAATAAATTTTCCCACCCTTCCTAAAAATAGCCTAAGGCTGTACTCACCCATGCATCCTAATTTTATCCTTTATTTAATAATAAATAAAGGGATAAAATAATACAAACTAGAGCATGCAGTTTAAAAATAGGCATTAATGGCCTTAAATACAATACAGTCAAACTAAAGTTGACTGTTCTATTTTAAGGAAAGAATGGGTGAATAATTTGCTAATAATACAATTGCTTGCTAGGCAAGTCTTCCTCCTTTGAGCATGCAAATTCGTCATCTTCTCTATCTTGTCTTCTTGTGAAGCATGCAACAATACAGATCTCTGTATGTGAGAAAATAATTACAATACTTAGCACTATTTGCAAAATAATTATTCATCCAAACATTAATCCTGATTGGGACCACCTTTTGACTCTGATGTTGACACCTTTCCTGAGTGGTCACATGAGTGACACTTTACAACTTTACTCAACCTCTTTGAAGTGGGGACCACCTTCGATCTGCTTGGTTTGGCCACCTTGTGGACTTAGCATATAAAAGGGTCGACCATTTTACATGGCACATGCTAACCACATTCACCACCCTTTTGATAATATACACATGCATATAATTTGTCGGTCTTTGCATGGTTGGTAGCATATAATTTAAAAATCACCTTTTCAGTGATCATTGGTTACAAAGTGGCCGACTTTTGATTTAATGATATACTGCATGGCATATAGTTTGGACTTTTAAAAGTCTTGGCAATGATTTTTTATTTGACCTGATGACATGGCTGGCCCCTTCCCCATGGTGACTCACCCCTCATGTATTTTTTCGGTGGCAATTCTGACCTACATTGAGTTCGCTTAGATATTTGGATGAACACGGCCCTTTGATCTTTGTCTTGATCACGGCTTGATGTCGTTGATTTCGTGACCTGTGGTACGGGTTTGTGTTTTGCATTAATGGTGATCGGTGGGAGGCTAGAGCATGGTTAGTTGCTTTGAATTTGGTGAAAGCTCACCAGTTGTTGATCTTCATACTTGGAGAATCTGAGCCATCGATTCTTGACCCTTGGTTAGTGTTAGGTTAAGCTAAAGTTGTTGTGGGTGAGTTAAAACACTCGAACTCATCCAATTTTCTCACTTCGCATCTGGTTTGGGGCGAAGCCTGGAAAAATGTTTATGGCCATCATGGTTGAAGCTTCAAAGCTCGATCAGGTTCATTTTTCGGCCTTGAGCCTTCGAGCATCCGTATATTTTGTGGTCTTTGACTTTTTAAATGGCCGCCATCGTTTGAGCTTTTTAAAATCATGTTTTTGATTCTTTCGGCCTTCTTTCCGTCTACACTTCGTATGCTTGGACCTCTGAGAAGACTTTGTAGGTCTCAAACCTTTTCGGTAAGTGCCATTTTAGAGTTCGAAAACTCATTTCATTTGAGTTGTACCTTATTTTTTCCTTATGGTCGACCTTCGAGCTCGATTTGTTACTTGAAACCTATAAACATCTAATTCTGAATTTCTTTAATGCCACCATGAATATTTTCTTTGGGCTTCTATGAGATCTGGGTTTTTCCTCTACTTGATATTTTACTACTTGACGCATGTTGTGGTAATGGATTCTGAAGTACTACTCCATTTTCTGTTACACGGTGGCCAGATGAAGGTTATTCTTGAGTTCCTGTAACATTGTGTTTGGCTTTACTTCTGAAAGATCTCTATACATGTAGATTTTAGTTTCATCCTTCTTCGATAGTTTTTTTTCACTATGAACACCATTGTTGAGGTCTGAAATTCAGCCACTTTGTTGGGGTTTTCGAGCTCGTTAGCTCATCTTTCATTTTGTTACTCTGATGGCTTCCATGGCTCAATTCATTGTTTTGAGCAAGATATTTCTCTGCTTCTTTCTAAGTAAATGAGCTCCCGATTTTAAGATCATTAGATTTTCTCCTTGGCCACCATTGGAGTTTCAAAGCTTGGCTCTATCTTCAAAATGGTCTCTGTGTGATGAGCATCACTATGCTTTGCCATTGTGTTTACTTTTGAACTCACCCCTTAAAAAAATGATTCTCTCGAGATGGGTTGGAGTCTGCTTACATGGAAAGTGAATATAGAGCTCTTTTATCTCCAATCCTTTGTTCATGCTTTGGACTTGGAGATAGATTTAATCCTAACTTTTATGACTGTAATTTCATTTCCTCTCGTGGGTATTTGGGTTTTATTTAGAAATGGATCATTGTTCTCATGATCTTGAGCTATGCAATTTGATACTTTCCGTTATTTCAAAGGTTCCAAAACCCCACACTCTGCTGAACTTGGTTTTAAAACCCTTTTCATGAGCCATTATGGCTATGTAGTTTCCAATTCTTGAGTCCTTTTCCAAATATAAATGTTCTGAAACTATCATGTTGGCATTTGATGGTATTCTTGAATAATCATAACTGTATATGATCATCAGTAGATTACATGTTTGATCTTTTATAATACTTCACTGTAAAATTTGAATTTAAAAGGCCTAGATAACCTAAAACAGTAAGCATCTAAACTGATCTCTTGCAAACTACTATCCTCTATGACCTCTATTCTAGCCCTTGATTTGGCCATAGGCTAGACCTGATTAATTTATTCATTCATTGCAACCTGAACCTTGGCATATTTTTACATTTTGACCATAAACTTTCATAGCCATGTAAGTCATTGAAATTTCTGCACTTGTCCAAGTATTGAGTTGGTTGCATCCTTAGTTGTACCTTAACTAAAAATATTCTTAGTCATGAAGTAACTTGTAGCTTGCATTCATCTGAATCTGTAGCTCTTTTGGAACTGAGAGAAGATATGCTGATCAATCTTGCATTCTGTATTTGTAAAATTTTGTCTTATCCATACCTGTACTTGAATCACTTGTATACTTGGATTCATGATCATTAACTATTTGATTCTTCTTTATTTGGTCTAAAATATTTCCAAGCATTTTCTATGAGTACATAAGAAACCCTTTCAAGATAGGGATCCTTAGATGAATCTTTTGATAATTTGTAATATTTCAGGAGCTAAAATGAAGCTTGAGATTCTTATGTTCTTGTTTGGATATTCACTTCTGAATGAATTTTTTCCTTCTGAAATATATTATCTTGCATCTTCACTTGGAAACTTCTCTTTTCAGTTCACTTTTGAATTGCTCTTTTGTGACTTGTAGTTGCATTATTTCTATCTATGAACATGTAATCTATAAGTGCTTTTCTGAAAAATAGGAACAATATCTTAACTATTTCAGATATTATTTCCAGGGTATATACCTTGATTCAGATGCTTTATTTCCTTTCTATAATTGTTTCTTACTTAGATGCTTGCTGGAAAATTTGAAATGTTGATTTTTCATGGCAAAGCCTTGAAATTTTTTTCCAGAATATTTTCTTTAATGCATTTCAAGAAATAGTAGTTGTATTTTCTGATCCAAAATATAGAAAATGACACCTTTCTTGCTGGACTGATATAGCAAATTGAGAACTGGAAAGATGTTAGTTGTTTATCTTGATCATATCATGCTTTTCTATTTCCTGTATCACTTATTTGATTTGCATAGTTCTTTTAAAGCATGTAGTAATTGAAAACAATGTGACAAAAATTTTAAATGTCCATTTTACATGGCAAAGCCATGTCAAAATTTTCCTGAATCTTCTCTTTCATCTCGTTTGATTGTAATCATTTTTACTTTTAGCTTCACCTTCTTGAAAACTGATCCTTCCTCTTTTGCTACAACTTGTAACAAGTGTCTTCTTTCCTCCAGTATCTCCTTTGTATTGTTACTTCTTCCATTTGTAGAACAATTGCTGAAAACTTAAGTTACATTCTTCTTTCTAGCCAACATGTACCTATGACTTATATTTCTTTCTTTGGCTGTAACCTATACCTGCACACTTAAGAAAACAGTTAGAAAATAATTAGGCTTTTGGCCTCTCTTATGTCCATGTTTTCTTCTTTCTTTCTTTTCTTTTTCTTCTTCCTGAGTGAATAAAGCATGTATGCAGTTCTGATCTTCCAGTAGAATATATCTCCTGTTATTTGAGATTCATATGCATGAAATAGGATAGTATAGGAATATGATTTAATCCCTGAGCTCGTAACTGACAGTTAACTTTTCCCTTTTCAGGTACAGTGGCCTCTACAACGGAGATGAAGAAATTTGGAGCAAAGATGCTTCGATCAAAGAAAGAAACTCCCAAGGCAATGATGGGTTAACTCATACTCTTTACTTTCTCTTTCATGCATGTGTACCTTTGATTTCAGTAGCTGTACTTTACTTTTCAGTTACATCCCACGGCTTTTGTGGGAAACATTTGATTCTCCTTGTGAATAAAGCATTAAATTCTATAAATGAGTTGTATATCTCTTTCTGCATTTCTACTTTATGTATGGATTGTATAATGAACTAAACAACTCAGTAACATAATTGAATGTCTTAATCATGAAGGAAAAGTTTAAAGAACCTGTAACATTCAGTAATGAATTCTGATTTCCTGCAATCTGTACTTATGTTTGCTGTTCCAAAACCAAACACTTCACCTATTCTGCAATTTGGTGTCTTCATCAAGACAACACAACTGTCTTTCGGGATTGTGTTCTTTTGCTGAGGATAGTCATGAAATTACAGACTATGTGATCTGTTACATTTTGTAACAACACACATAGCTACATATTTCATGTAATCTCTTAAATAAATCAGTAGTAATGACATAATTTGATATAATCTCCCCTAGCTTAGGTATACTTCACCAATGCTATCTATCGTAACAAAGTTTTGAGTTGCCCATTTCTGCACAAGTGTAGAAATTGTCAACAGTGGCTCTTAAGGAATCCATGAGCTAATTAGTTTTGGTGGTGACTTTCAAAATCATGTGGGTCATCCTCGTCTAATTTAGTCTCTAAACATAGGCTCTAACAACAATAATGTTACATAAGATAAATTATTTTTTAAGGCACCTAATTTACACTTTTGAAATGATGAGGGTGAATTGTAATTGAAGATGATTCCTACATAATCATCAATGCTTGGACAATATAGGAGAAATGTGAATGGAATATTAAAATAATTTTGGATGAAATAAGTATGCTCAAAGTTTGAGATGATTGAGTTTATAGATCAGAAGATATGGTAATAGAGTTATTGAATATGTTGTTAATAGTGGAATTAGGTTTAAAAATCACAATTTATAGGAAAAAAATTTCTAGGAGTCACCCCTTCAAAAGGAGTTACATACTCTACTTGCATGGGATGCTTCCCACCACAATTAACTAAAATCCTTTAATGGGTATGTATCTTGGACCCGGTTCCTCAACCTTTCCCTAGTCAAAAGACTTAGTTTCAAGCTCCCTTAACCCTCTTTTTGGAGCTCGTTATGAGTAATTGAGATATATATAGTGCCAATTATAAAAAGGTAAAGGTATTAATCATTAGCATTCTAAAGAGGACATCATTTTGAATTAGACAATGCAACTTATGTATTCTTCTAAACTCTTTGTTCCCTATTGAGCTTGTAATTAAATTATTAGTGATGTCTACTCAATATTTTAAATATAGTACAAGATATTTGGGTTTTATGTGTTGAAAGTTTTTGGTCTAGGTTTGATTTGCATTCTATTCCAATTATACCCAGTATGTGTCGGTGCACATGAACCTCAAATTTTCTTGCATATGTATTATTGATCCTATAATAAAATTTAATTCACACGTGTATTTTCTTGCATATGTATTATTGCATATGTATTTTCTTGCAAATTTTGGTGTAATCACAAGTGTATATATATGGACACGAGATCATGATGCGCAACATTATGCTTTGAAGTGATAACGAAAGTTATGGAATTACTTTCCAATAAAATGTTAAACACTTGGTGAAGATGGATTTACAAAAATTAATAGAATTTTCCCAACAAGAACCACTATCATGAAAGAAAACAGCAAAAAAAGTGTAGAGATAATATATGGTGAATTTGTTAATTTGACTACATTTGCTAGAGCACATTTGTTGGTTACATTCTTGAATCATGTTGATATGAAGGAAACATTATAATTGTTGGGTGTTGATTTTGACGATAAAAATTCAAAACGTGTAGAACAAGAATTTGTTGGGAATGTTTCTAAAGGAATAAGTTCTTTGGGTACAAAAACTAGGTCTGCTAATAAGAGTATTTCTCATAGAGAAATATTAACTTTAGTTGTAAGTGAAGATACGACAAAGAATCATCATGTTACCACCATTTCCAAGGCATTGGGTTTATCTAGAAAGATGGTCAGTAGGTATGCAAAGAGGAGGAAGACATTGGATGACTCTACTATGGAAGGAAATTGGGCACTAATGTGTAGAAATCCATGTTATGATAAAATAGAGGATAAAATTATGAAGATATTTATGATTTTTTGGACCGAGAGGACTCGTCCTTCTCTCGAATGTGAGGGATGTTTTAAAACACAAGATAAATCACAATAACTATGACGAACATATAAACCATTGGCTTGAAATAACTCAACATGAGATGTACATAAAGTTTACAAAAGAAAATCCAGATGTTAAGATTGGACAATGAATGTTTGAAAATTTGAAGCCTTGGTATGTGCGAGCTAATAAAGTCCTTGACACATGTTGTTGCCGCTATCACGTTGAGTTTGATTATCACTATCGTGCCAAAAAAATAATATTGAATGTATATATCTTTTGAGGTGTGCTTTAATTTATATCTATATATTTGAAATTTGCTTAAATATCATTTTTTCAGATGTGATTTAAAATTAATGTATTTCAAAATCTATGTTATTTCAGGTGTATAGAAAGTTACGGGAAGAAAATTCCCCACCTACACGTGTCAGTGAATTCATAACTTCAATTATTTGCATGATATTCGATGATCATGTCGATGATCATATGACTTGCATCAAAGGTGTATATGAAAAGTGCGGGGACTTGAAATTATTTCCAGAAAAAAATGAAGATTTGGACACAGTTAAAATGGTGGCTTGCAAGAGGTGATTAATAAATATGTTTTTAAATTTGGATGTTAGATTTTATTTTGATTTTTATGTTTACTGTAAATGAATATGACAATTTGTCCATTATGAATTGATTTTTTAGGTTCAAATACATAAAATATTCAACAAGGCTTGGAAAAGATGTAACTAGGTTTGATTTGGTAGAAGAGGAAATCCCCATTGCTACATTCATGCAAAGTTTCAAGTTTAATTAGCTGTACATTAAACATTCTCACTATTCAAAGTGGAAGGCTACACAATTCAAGACTATTAGAGACACATTCCCTATTGGTTTCATATTGTCTATGGCTAATTTTGCGGAGAATTACTCATTTTCTCATCAAAAAGAAATTCAGACACAGTATTATCATACTAACCAGGTTACTATCATGGTTCAAGTTTTTATAGGCATGCATAATTGGATTTGGATGGGGTTGAAAGTACATATGTGAAGTGAATGATCAGGAAGGAGTATAACTTCTATATAAGTAATGAAAAGCATCATTGTTTTGGTTTGTTCTTTCAATATCTTCACGTGAAGGAATACAAATAGATCAACATTTTGTTTGGTCAAATGCTTGTGCATCACAATTCAAATCCTCTCGCCCTTTCTTTGCACTTAGTCGTAATCATCATCATCACAAAATTCCTCATTTATGGAGTTTTTTTGAGAGTGGTCATGGGAAGGAGAACATGATGGTACGAGTTCATACATCAAACGTGCTCTAAAGAAACAAAGCTTTGATTATGAGGGAGATCGATTGATTGATGCCCACACCATTGTTGAATGGTGTAAGAAACATTTTGAGGTTCAAGTTTCAACCTCATAGGCTTCAACCCCACATAGAGTGTTTTGGGAGATAACAGGTACATGCACATTTAAAACATAGATATGTAGATCTTGATGTGATTTATTAAGTTCTACAAGTTACAAACTTTAAAAATTTTATTCTGAATTTTGATGTTTGTTTTAAACTTTATTGATCTTTTGAGCATGATTAATTGAAGGTATTGATCGAAGGACAAAGTATGGATGTGAAAGGATTACCAATTCTAGGTCTTTGCACTCTTTGATGACTATGGATAGTAATAAGTGGACAATCATATAAGAGATTATTCCTATTTTTGTTATGAATGCATGAACAAATCGTATTGAGAGTGCAATAGTCCAAAACATGGGTATGTAGGTGAGTGGAAGAAATTTCCTTTAGTTATGGATGACACATATGGATCAGATCATGATGACAGATTTTGAAGATGTGCCATTAATTTCAACGATTATGACCATATATCTGGTTTGGTTAAACAAGGTATGTTTTATTTAAAAGGATCAAGTATAATTTGATAATTAAATATATATGTATAATTTTACTTTGTACATGGATCATTGAATTTTTCTTTGAATTTTGTTGTAGGAGATGTATTTTCAGTCATTGTTGAAGAATCCAATATTGAGAAAGTGGAGTACTACTTGTTGTGTTGCATAGAAGAGAGAACAAATCTAACATGTGAAATAACAAGTGAAGTGACAACATTTTATACTGGCTCGGTTGTAGTGTAGGGAACATACTTACAACAAGTGAAAGCCCTCCAAATTGGGATTCAATTTGTTGATTACAAACTAGAAAAAAAGGTGGATCATTACACCCATCACCTAATCGTACTACGAGGTTAAATTGAAGCAGTGAAGACTAAAAATAGTAAACACAAAAATGGAGACTAGATGTAGAAGACCATGAAAAAATTTTACAGGTCATTGAACAACGAGTAGAGCCACTTGGTATTATATAGAAGGACATGGAATAAATTACTAAACCTTGTTGGTAATAAACTATTAAGCTATAGGATTGTATTTTCTACTTGAAGGGACTATGGATACCACCATACAATAAAGTAGTTTAATACGTACATGATTCTTACTTGTTGTGAGATGGTTTATGGTTTACTTTAAGTATTGTGATATGGTTGTTACATGGAAGTATGTATGGTATAAACATGATTTATGATGTGGATGTATGTTGCATTATTATTTTTAATGTGGAAATGTTAGTTGGGAATTCAGATGTACATAGTTTTTGATATATGTTATTTGTTTAGTTGTGAACCAAAAGGTTGTATATGGAGTACCCTTATCACTGTACAAGTTTATCATATTTCAATATGCTTGGAATTGTGTTGATTCATTAAGGATTCATTATGTCATAGAGAATGAGATAGGAGGGAAATAAGGTTATTTCATCTAGACTGAGTAGTGAATAAAAAATAAGGTTTTTCTTATGCATCTTAAACTAGTTACTTTTCATGATTGTGTTCTTCATCACTGGTACACTATGAAAATACCTAGTGCACTACACTTGTAGTGTTGCAAACTATGTTTTTCTTGTTGGAATGAGGCTTGGGTGATCACTTGTCTCAATGTTAAACATGAATAAAAATTATCTTATACTAATGGTGGGTGTTGTTTGTGTTGATAGTTTGGTAGCACATGGATAGTTTTATATACTCTTTCCTTAATGGTCATTAGGAGTCTTATTTCAAGTTGTTAATTGAATGATCTATTGAACTTAAAATTTCATCATATATGATTCAAATAGTAACATAAGCCATTATACCATGGAATGTTTAATGTAACATAAAGTATTACTAAATTACCTAAGCATTGAAAATGATTCAATATAGAATTTTAATGAAGTTTACAATGTTATATCACAAAAATGAAGGGTATTTAATATCTTATCTATCATTATAGGAAGTAGTTTGTTGATATGTCTCCTTATTCACATTTCAAAGAGTATGATGAAAATAAGTTTTGTTATATGCCAAAAATAGACAACTCTTAGAGTCTAGGAGGAAGTAGTTTTCTATAATGTATCATCAATGAAAACTCGAAGGAGTAGTTTTATTAGATGTTTCATAAAGGAAATATTTGAAAATACGTAAAGTAGTCTCCGAGGTTCTTTTCTAAAATATGTATCTTGAAGGAGTTACGTGAAAATAATACTACTTGGGATATCACCCTAGAGACACCTGAAATATTCTAAGAAGAAGGAAGCTTAAATGTATCCTTAGGGACATCTCATTATGTCTAAGAGGGAGAAGGAAAATATTATCCCTAATCATATTCATCTTTTAGGACTTTAAAAGTTTATTCAAGAGAGTACCCACCTCGCCAATATTACAAGGTAGGAACACAATGAAAGGGATATTTATTTCCATATATACACTAGAGAAATATTTGTGAAAGGAAAAGATAAATGATCTATTTTCATAGCTAGTTCTTATGGGTGAAACAAAAACCTCGAGGTAAATATCACACTAATATATTTTAGTGAAAAGAAAAACATGTCTCCAGTGAGGAGAAAGGAATTATTTAGAATATAAGATTCAACCATATTTGATAAAAAGTGATACATATTTTTCAATCAATGGCATGGTTACAATAATTTTAATTATTACCTCATAATTTAACTTTTTAAGACTATCTTTATCAAAAATAGAGAAGAGAAAAATTTACCTCTTCCACTACTCATTTAACATAGATTTTACAAGTTTTACATAGTTTCGTATTCATAATAGTTAAGGTTCCATTATATGGAAATTTTTTATTCTATGTCTCTCGCATATATGAATGTTATACGAATACATAGGTAGATTTTATCAAGAAATATTATAAAGTGTTCAAAACTTTTATAAAGTTCAAAGAACTTTAGAACTATAATGAGAAAAGGATTAAAAAAATGTCCATGGAAAATGAAGGAAATTATTGTTTGAAGGAGTTTTATTAATTTTATGAAAATAGTAGTGTAATCATGAAAACGATAATTACTTATACCTTAAATCGAAAAGGGAGTGTCAAAGTTCATAAATAGAACATCGATGGATAAGGCCTTGAGTGTAATAACTTGTTTTAGATTAGAAATGAAGTTTTGGGTGGAAGAAATGCATTCTTTGTGTTATTTGGTAAAATAATCATCCATATCACCATTTCTTGAAAGACCCGACATGAATCTTAGATGGGAAAGAAACCATATATCAAAAAACCAAAGGGTCTTTGGTTATAAAAAAAAATAGACGTATCCCAAAGGAGAAGAGAACAAAACACAATTTTAGGTATGAGAAGTTGTTCCTTTTTTGTATAGGAATGTTTTTAAGGGATCAAGATATGGAATGCATTAGTGGAAACCTATTTTTATAGATTGAATGTTGTCCTCATGAATTTAGAATATAGGAAACATGTGGTAGAGAGAGATTTCAAAAATACATCTCAAGAGGTAGAGAATATCTTGGTAAATCCTCTAAACTTGATCTCACTACATACAAGGAAAGGGTGTGAGAGCCTAGAATGGTACAATCTAGTAGTATGACCACAATGACAATTAGTAGGTAACAAAGTGATATAGGGGATTTAAGACAACTAAATGGTACAAGGACATCATGACATGACTAATTCCAAAATCATGCCAAGGAAAAATATAGAATCTTATTTGAATGATAGTGCTACTTTTTGACCTAGAATGTCAACATGATTTTGAAAAGAACCTCAAAATTTTAGGTCTTTTTACTACTATCCAATATGTCTATTATCATAAATAGATAATGAGTATCCTGTGATAGTGAAGGAATCTCTCATGTTGGATGGGAATAAATCTCAAATGAAGTCCATGAAGGGTGAATTGGAGTCTCTATGGAAAATGATACATGAGACATGTTAAATATGGCTCATATAAGAAACCTAATGGGTTTTAAATGGGGTTTTATGAAAAACTTCAATACACTAGGAAATTTGGACAAATACAAGGTTTCCTTAGTTTTTACATGGTTCTCTCAAGTTAAAGAAATTGAATTTTAAAAATTACTCTTAGCTACTACAAAATTGACTTCAATCATACATTTTATTGATTTATTGTTGTTTGATAAGATATCGAGATAAATCAAATAGATGTTAAAACTATTTTTTTACATTATAATCTTGAGGAAGAAATTGACATGAAGCAACTTGAAAGTTTCAAATTCAATGGTAAAGAGTACATGTTTTTTCCTCAAAAATTCATTTTATAGCCTGAAATAATCTCCATGGATGTGGAATCATAATTTTTATAGGTATGTTCAAAAACATATCCTTAAGAAAAGGAAGGAAAACACTTATTTGTAGTTAAACAAACAAGGGGATAAATTTATAATCTAGTGCTTTAAGTTAAGTATGAGGTGTTTATGGTTTGCAACCATGGGTAAATAAACACACAATTGAAATCTCAAATTTTCTATAAGCTTTAAACGAAATATTTTGGTGTTACAAACTTAATTTTAGGCATGGAGTTAAAATAGGATGGTGTGACCAGAAAGATTTGGCTCAAGAAAAGTATATATGTGAAAATAGTGTTGAAAACATTTAGAATGTAAGGTATCAAGGTGGTAAAAATGATTTTTCAAATTGGTCAAAAATCACTTTTATAAAATGTTTAAACACACAATTTAAGGTTGGAGGACATGAAACAAATTTCATATCAAATTTCAATGGAAATCCTTGTTTATGCCATAGTCTGCACAAGACCTAACATTGCACATGTAATGGTAGTAGTTAACAGATATATGGAAAATATGGGATAGGAGAACTAGAATGTAGTAATTTAAATTATTATATATTTGTAGTGAATTAGTGATGAAACTATTTTCTATTAAGGGAAGAATCTTGGTGCAAGAAAATATTTGAGTCTACATGGTTTTATTTATTTTGACAGGGGTGGTGATCTTAATCGCATATGTCCACCAATGGTTACATTTTCAACTTGTTTAGTGCATTGGTAAGTTAGAAGAGAAAACATTAAGCAAGTGTTTTTATTTCCACCAAAAATATGAATACTTGACATGCAAACATGTTGCAAAGAATTGGTCTACACTCAAATGCCATGTGCCACAATCGGGTTCATATAATATGCACTAAGGAGAAGATATGATTCAAGGTGCATTTGCACTGTAAAGAACCTTGAGTACCATTCTTAAAACAAGAACATGGATGTGTGGTATCATTTTGTTAAAAAAATGTAAAAGGGACGAGGATGAAACTAGAAAAAGTGTAGACAAAGGTGAGTGTGGAGAATACATTAAATAAGGTAGTTAGTTTAGAGATGTTTACTTGATATAGGGATACAATAGACTCAATATCCTAGAGGTACTAATGAATAAGTTCATATACACCCTAATTTAGTAGGCATTAAGTTGTAAATTTTTGGTAGTTACCTATCCATGAAACACCCATCATAGGGTGCAAATATATTTTAGGTATTTTTATTTATAGCAATGGTTATGCATAAGAATATTTAAGAAAGCTTAGCCTTGTGACTTGAGTTCATTATTAAAATAGTGACACTTCATTAAAGTATTATTTTAATACTTTAGGTTGTTTTCCATGGAATTTTAATTGTAGGATATGTTTTCTTTATAAAATTACATGCTCTCATTGTGATAGGTATGCAAAAAATAAATAATTGTTATAGACCATAAATTTGGATGATGGTTATTGTATTTCTAATCCGTTTCAAGTTAATATATGTTTCAAGTTTTGCTAATTTTTTTTTATTTTGAAAGGGTTTTCCCAATAAATTTGGGTCATATTATAAAATCTAAACACTTCAATAATCAAACAACATTTTACGACTTGATCCACTATTCAATTCATCGATCTAATAATATAGTAGAGAAACCTCCATGCATATAGGCTGTAATTTCCATAGAATCATCCCCTTGGGTTTTGCAATTTGAATTTTGATGGGGCCTCTAGAGGAAACCCAGGAAAATTGGGGGTGGGGTGTATAGTTAGAAATGGGAATGGAATTGTGGTAGTGGCGAGATCATTTCCGTTGCATGATGGAACTTATAACCTTGCAAAAGCTCAAGCTCTATTGGAGGGTTTCAAGTTAGCGGCGTCAAGCGTTGGCTAGACTCCAAGTGGGAGGAGATTCACAAGTAATCGTTCATGCGATTACTAAAGGCATTGCCCTTTCTTGGAACCTTAATTTCTATATTTTCAATTTCTTCTCCTGGCTTGGAAAACGCATAGCTAGAGTATTAATCATGTTTATAGAGAGGCAAACCATGTTGCCCATCACCTTGCTAACATGACTATTGATGGCCCAAGAGTTGAATTAATTTCAAATAAGATAGAATATTGGCATGGCTTGGAAGATCTTATTATTCATTATGGGTGGCATAGGAAAATTTTGAATTAATGGTGGAGCATGTAACACTCTTTATTTGTTGGTCATTCGAATTCCACTCTATTCACTTCAGTTTGTTTGAGTTTATGGACTTGTCTCAGTATGGGCTTTCTAGGGTCTCCATTCATTACTTTGTGTGGGGAGAGAAGGAAATGACCTTTGATTCGGCCATCTCCCATGGATCGATTCACGAAAATGAATCGAGATCCGGGATCCTCGATTTTGTGACCGTGTACTGGACTTCTTTTCCGGCTCCAGCTTATGATTAATCCCCTTGATAGGAATATGAGCGCAGGACCAATCCATCTTTACTTCTCCTCCCAGCTCTTTGCAGAAGTTTCTGCTCAGCAACATCCTATAGGAGACAGGAATATCTGCAACTAGAATTGTCATCTTTAATCTTTTGTCAGGAAAAGCTGCCAAAACAACTTGTGCATCTTTGATTTGTCCGATTAAAGGGACTTGTCTCTCCATGGAATAACACCTTTTTATGGTCTTCATCAAGGTAAGCCCAAGAGCATCTGCAACTTTAGCTGGCATGACATTGTTAGAAGCACCCGAATCTAAAATGCAGTTGCTTAACTTGAAACCATTAAGCAATAAGGAGACATAGAAAGGTTCTACTCTTTCAGAAGGTGAGGATTTAACAACTGCAGTGTTGTTTTGTGGAGGAGTATCTTTGGGCTTAGGCAAAAGGCCTTTTGATGTATTGGATTGTCTTGGTGATTGTACATATTTGACTAGCCTATTTAACTACTCAGGAATGGCTCTCAAGTATTCAGCTTCTGACATTTGAACTCTGGTTTTCTTAACATGATCAATAATGTCAAAAGAAGAAATAGATTCAGATACCTGAGCCGCTTTCTGTGGTTGAGATGAAGAACTCGCATTCTTATCTCTAGGAGCTAAAGAAGAAGGTAAAGGGCTGCCCCTTCTTTGTTCATCAGCTAATGCCTCAGCTTGGCGAGTTTGTGATCTTGTAAGTACTGCATATGTATGACCATGATCATCTTCAAGAAGTTTCTCATCGTCATGTTCAAATTTGTAGTTCAAGTAATTAATGTTGGAGTCACCAGCAAGTCCTATAAAATCATCATCCTTGAGCTGATCAACATCAACTTCCTGGTCTTCTTCATTCATCTCCACATTGTTTAGGGAGCATCTTGATTGCTAATTTTTGGGAATCAACAATGTGGTTTTGGTTGTTTTTGTTGTTAGAATTCCGAGCGGAGAAGTATTGTTGCCTTGAGCCATTTGAGCCATTTATTTCTTCATTTGCATCATCTCATTTGCTAACTTTTGCAATAGTGAATCGGATGTAGTAGCAGAAGATGAACTTTCAGCTCTAGAAGTGTTGCTCTTTATTTTCCAGCCATGATGAGGTCATCTTCAATTTCAACCACCATGTTTTGAGTGCTAAAAAGTCAGTAGGACGTGCTCTTCACAGTTGATAGCTTACTTCAGAAGCAAAGCATTGATGAAGAATACTTTTTGATTCTCATCATTCAGAGAAGTAGAAGCCGAATTTTGTACAATAATCTTTGGAATTTTGCAATAAAATCCCGCATGTGCTCATGTGGCTCCTTCTTCAACTGAGTCAGTTGAGTAATCAATGTACTAGAATCTTCAGCTGGTTTGAATCTTTTCAAGAACGCATCCTGCATAGTAGCCCAATTGGTTATGGTGCCAGGAGCTAGCCGGTAGAACCATTCTCTAGCCAAGTCATGCAGAGTCTCTATGAAGAGTCTGACAGATACATCTTCATGTTCAACTGCAAGCACTCCATAGGATATGAAAAACGTAGCCAAGTGGTCATTTGGATTCTGCTTGCCATCTCCAAAGAATTTTGGAAAATTATTTCTCGTCCCTTTAGGTAGATCATGCATAGGAGGAGTCGATTTAGTGGCCCAAAAATTGCTCCGCATGGGACAGGTACTATCTGGTTCTGCATGTTGATTGGGACATATCTCCTTCTTGTATAGACTTGATGGATAATTCTAGTTGCACAGATTATGTCAAGGAGATCCAGATCTGGATGGGTGTGCGCTCTCCTTCTTGGTGAGAGACTAGATCTATGGCTTCTAACTTGAGGAGGATGATTGAAATTGAATTTCTCCACGAAGTCGGAAGAAATGATCAGTCCTTCCTTGCGCCTTCACGGATCGGGTGAATGGACGTTTAGCTTGAGTTGAGATTTGTATGGAAATCACTCAGTTGCAACAGATAAGCCTCGATTTGTAAAAAGAGTTGTTTCTCCAGGAGTCGCCAAAAAATGTTGGCTAGATTTTCTGCATAGCACAAAACCTAGGCAGTCATGAGATAAATCTCCCTCATTTAACCGGTGAGGCTCCCATGTCAGATTTGTCAATTTAAGTATGCTAATATCTAAATGGGGTTTTACTTTAACTACTCAGTTCATGAACCATAACTGAACAGTTCTGCAGCAAGTAAGCAGTTGTTTAAAGAAAGGAAAAGTTATAGAAGAAGGTAATTACATAAACACATAGAAGAAATGGGGAAGATGTGCATCCCAATCAGTAGATGGTAGAGCTGATTGCATGCACATAGAAGAATCCAATAGATATAAACACATAATTCTAAAACAAAGGCAACTCTAGATCCAGATCTAAAATAACACAAAGTTTATTAAGAGATCTAAGATTAAAAGCAAGAAACACAGTACACCGTGACACAAAGTTCTCTAGAAACCTGCTCCTTTGTATTCCTTTGCTCCAAGTGGCTCTCAAGGGTTTAGCACAAAGTCTAGAACACAAGATTGTTGCTTACAAATTCTTATTATTAACCTCGAAGGTTCTTCCTCTACTTATAGAATGTAGAGGGGCAATTACAAGTTAGAAGCTTTTAGTTGAACTGGCACATGTGGAAGTTGGAAAAGAAACAACTGGCAATCTCCCTCCTGGAATTCCTCTTTGCATGACATGTATGATTTGCAACTGAAAATAGAACCTTCTATTTTGCACGCCTGCCACCTATCTCCAAGTAGTTGACTTCTTCAAGTAATGGCTTTTAAACAAATCACTTTAAGTTATATACTTTAATTGATAGCTCAATTACTTTGTCAAAGAAAAGAAGAAGGAAAGGAAAGTCTGCAGCCTTGTCCTTTTTCATGTCTCGCATGTAGCTAATTCAAAATGGAGTCGAAGCAATGGATCTCGAAGTGGCTGGATCTAGAAGCAGATGGAATTGGAAACAAATGGATTTTTCCTTCGCCTTGTCTTCTCTTTTATCCTTGAAGCTTTGCGCTTCTTCTCTAATACATGTATCAATGCAAGGTTGGCCATAAATAACTCATCATCTTTATTTTTAATTACATATGAGCAATTAAAAATTCTGGAAAGCACTCGGGTGAATGCAAATTCAATGAAGGCTTCAACTGGAAGATGAGAGCACATGCACAAGATCTTGGAAGGAATTTTCCACGCACTGACTTCTTCATGGGCTGCATTCAAAACAAGAGGATGAAGCCTTTGTGCCGGAAGCTTTTGCAACTATGAGATCTGGATCTGCATATGGATTTGCATCTACATCTGGATATGGATGCACTTTGCATAACAAACTCGCAACTAGGCTATGGATAAAAAGCTGCAACTCAAAAAAATTCACTACTTTTAATCTGCATACATGAGTGAAGTCTTTCCCACTCTAGATCTATCAATCGATTCGTAAAGAGGTTCAGGATATAATTCACCCTTATGGCAGCCCATGCTTATATAACTCTCATAATTCTATAATTAATAATTGCCCTTCCTATTCCTGGCAATTAATTAATTAAAAATCATGCTTCTCTCTTTTAAAAATAGCATGTTTAAGGACAGCCATCCAATAAATTAAATTAATTCAATTTAATCATTCCCTCTTCACTTCACTTAAGCTTCACAGTGTGCTTTGACCATAGCCACTGAAAATAGGAATTTATTTAATGATTTAATGCTTCAAAAAACATTAAATCTATCCTAAATGGGGCGCACTTTTTGACATGAAGGGGGCAACCTTTAAATAAATTAAATTTAATCAATTTAATCCATTTAATTCTATTTCTTTTATTCCCTTTGGCTTTGTTGACTTTCTTCCATGCCTGGGCGCCAAAATTAGAAGAAGAAACAATTAAAATAATCCACTTTAAAGCTGCCTTCTTCTCTCCAAAGGGGGCGCACTTTTTGCATAATAGAATTCTATTTTTAAGAATTTTTCACAATGGGATTCTTTACCCTGCAAGGCAGCCCCGGAAATCCCATGATCCACTTAAGTGATTTGACTTTGATAATGGGATTATTTACCTGCAAGGAATGCAATAAAATCCCATGATTTCACTTAAGTCACTTTTCTTTTATTTCACCATGGGAATTTTTACTTGCAAGCGTGCAATAAATTCCGCCTACCGTTGCCTCTAACTTTCCCACTGCGCACCTAAGTGAGTTTTATATTATGGGAAAAAGTACCTTCTTTAGCAGTACAAAATTCCCACCTTTCCTCACCGCTTCTATCTTTCCCATCAAGCTTAAATCCTTTATTTTCCAAAAATGTGCCCAACCTGTCACAGAGGCTTTTCTCGTGCACGACTTTTCTTTTCCCAGTGATCTCGACCTTCGATGGTGACTTCCTTCGGGCATAATATGCGTATATGTTCTCCACCGCTCCAGCCAAGAATCAAAGCTTACTTGAAAAGGAATTGTTCTAGAGAAATTTCACGAAAAATGAAACAGACAACAAAAAACACTAAAAATTGCCAAAAGTTAGAAATAAAGCCTAGAAATTATTCCAAGTTAAAACCCTTCTGGTACATAGGAATAATGACATGTTCGATCATAACAGAGTTAAAACAGAGCGCAAATAGCCTCATACAGGGCTCAAAATAATTAAATACAAATTTCCCGCAGACAAATCCCGACGACAGAATATAACAATTTTGGGCATCTAGGTATTTGGTGAAAAAGGCTAATATGGCTCTTTGGGAATATCTTGATGCAATACAAGAACTTTTAGGCAATAAAAACACAAAATGACCCATTATTTTAAAAGTACGAAATTTTTTTCTGGATAGGGTAGTCACAGATTTTAGGATGAAATTTGGGGACACCAAACTCATAAAACAAAGATATAATGAGATGTTTATTACACAAAAAGTAAGTTATTATCCCATATAATGTAAGCATTAACTCATATGATTAAGATTATTAATGGCATATTTATACAATACCCCAAAACTAATTTCCGTTGCAAGTATCAAAGTTCACAGGGTAAACTAACCCTTTCATCCAATTCCCCTTAACATAAGTGTCAGTTATTTTGAAGGAAATGCCATTTAAGCTTAGAAGCGCTTTGTTATGCGCCATTGACTTAGAGTACGCATGAACCACCATATAAAAAAATATGTCAACTATGTATTTTAACATGTTAAATTAGTGTGAAAAGTTTGAAAGTAGTTTATATAAAGACTTGCTTCATTTGGTAAAATAAACATTTAACAAGAAAACAAACATCTAGGCACCACATATAGATGTTTATTGTAACCATATATCTGGGACCGTACTTTTACAAGGATGTAGATTATTTATCCGGAGAATTTTTATAATAGTACATTATTTATCCGAATACCAACATCCTTCACTTTTGAGGATCTTCAACACATATCATCAAGCTTTCCAGAAACTCATAATCAAAATTAACCTTATCAACAATTGAAAAATAAAGCAAATACCAAAAATAGTGGCTAATGCAATAGGCATTAAATTGTAAATTTTTGTAGTTAGGTATTTGTTATTTATTGCAATGGTTGTGCATAATAATATTTAAGCAAGTTTATATTTGTAAATTGAGTTTATTATTAAAATCGTGGCTCTTTATTAAAGTATTATACTAATACTTTAGCTTAGTTTCCAAGGAATGTTAATTGTAGGGCATGTTTTGTTTATAAAAAGGCCTACTCTCATTGTAATAGGTATGCTGAAAATACTTAATTGTTATAGACAAATTTGGATGATGGTTATTTTATCAGCAAATCCTTTTCAAGTTAATATAAGTTTAAATTTCTACATGTTTTTGAATTTGAAAGGGTTTTCCTAATTAATTTGGGTCGTATTATGAAAGCTAAACACTTTAATAATGAAACAACATTATAATTCTACTCCACTATCCAATTAATCCAATCTAATTATACAAGAAACAAACCTCCATAAATATAGTCTCGAGTTTTCCTATAATCTAAGAAATTGAATAACCTCAATATTTTTCCCATACCTATTCTACATGAGTTGTAGACTCATAAAACAACATATGAGTTGTTTATTACAAAACAAAGTAAATTATTATTTCATATAATATAAGCAATAACTCATATGATTAAGATTATTACCGACATTTTTATAAAATATCCCAAAACTAATTTCCATTGCAAGTATCAAAGTTCGTAAGGTACACTAACCCTTTCATCCAATTCCTACAACATAAGTGTCGCTTATTTTTGACGGAAATGCCATTTAACCTTAGGAGCAGCTTTGTTATGCACCATTGACTTAGAGTACGCATGAACGAACATATAAAAAAATATGTCGATTATGTATTTGTAACATGATAAAGCTCATATAGTGTGAAAAGTTTGAAATTAGTTTATATAAATACTTGCTTCATTTGGTAAAAAAATATTTAACAAGAAAACACGCATCTAGGCACCACATATAGATGCTTATCAGAAACATAAATCTGGTCCGTACTTTACAAGAATGTAGATTATTTATCTTTGTACTTTGTATAACAATACATTATTTATCTTAATACCAACATCCTTCGCTTTCGTAGATGTTCAATACAAACATCAAAGCACATATCCTCGATGTTTGTGAAACTCATAATCAAAATTAACCTTATCAGCAATTGAAAATTTAAAGCAAATAACAACAAATAGAAAGAAAACATTATCAATCTAGATAGTAAGAGCAACCACATTGGTCTCCGCACGTATCAAAAAAATGGAGTGCAATTGGAATAACCAAATCCATTCCGAGAAGTTTAGCCTTGAGTGTTTTACACAGACAAGTTGCACTGCACGTGGACAAAACTCCTTCTACAACTGGACAACAATCTTTTGTGACATTACCTCCGCCTAAGCACAGATTGGTGCCAAGCAGAGTAATACAAGAGGCCAACTTAGGAAAACTTTTTGGACATGGCTTTTCTTCAACAAAAAGTTTTGGAGGAGATTGTGTAGAGCCGCTCGCTGTAGGAGCGGATTCAGCCATTGTTATGGGCATAGTGATGGCTAGATCAATTACAAGAATGCAGAGTATTGCTTCAATCTTCACCATATTGAATTTCATAAACGATATGATACAATTTTCGTGTGTGATCAACTATAGAAGTGTCAATGGGATTTTATAGACTCGTGGATTCATTTACTTTGTACTTTTGCAGGGGTACCTGCAAACTAGTCCCAACACACCATTTTTGTCCATGTATTTTAGTTTACAAAAAGTGATCGATAACCCCAACACACCAAAACTTGTGATTCCCTTTATGGTACTTCTATCCCAAAACTTGTTACCAAAAATTCACGATAATAAACATGTATTTTATCTTGGTAAGAAAGGAAACGTTTCGACACTTTCGTATAAGGAGTTTATAGTATATGCACTGGCGTCGTAATTATATATACTCTACCAAGTGCCTTTATAAAATTGAAGTATAATAGATACTTTCCGTCGCAAATTTGAAGTATATATATTTCTGCTTTTATTTTAGGTTAACGGCTTGCCATGTACATCTTGCATTTATTGTAGCGATACATTTTTAGTCTTAATTTGTCTTTTGCATGGCAAGTTGAGAATGTCGTTTCCATGGCGCAAGTTGCTAAGTAGATTTTCCGTCATTTATATTGCCATGCAAGTTGAGAAAGTCACGGGGTTGGCCTTAAAAGGTGTACACTCTTGGACTCTTTCTTTTCATTTTCTTATCGTTAAAATGTAGTGGTGAAAGTGATGGTTAATAATCTCAAAATATTCATTCGTCCAAAATAACCAATAATCACTTTTGAGATAAACTTTAAAAATATATATATATATTCTTTTATTTTTAATAAATTATTTTATGTCGTAGTGATTATGATCTAATTTAAAGTGTTTCAATATATCTTTTCATTTTCCTTCAAAATATTATGAGTTCTTAGAGTGTCTAGGTTATTGTAAGATTTGTTTTTTTGTATTAATGTAGACTATGTTTCTAACTATTTTCTTTCAAAAAATTGCATTATTTCTCTCTTACATATAAATTTTTTTATCACATCTATCAACTAATGCTACATGGTGGAGTGTATAGTAGGATTATAATTTATGTAATGATTTTCTACATTTCTTTATAACAAACAAGATCTTTTTTCTACAATTATTCTACAAAATTTCGACAATTTAAGAGAAGTGTAGAATATATGTGGTATCTCTATAATTATATCATAATTTATTTGGTAGGCTATGCACGATTTTCCACGATTGTAATATACTTGTAAAAACTTGTTGAAAATCGACGTTTCTAAACATTCATTGTAGAAAATCCACATTTCAATAAATATTTAGAAATATGACTTAAATAATATCTACCACATTTATTTGTTTTTAAGAAAAATTCAAAAAAGTAATATAAATTGTTATAGCAACTTGAGTCAAAAAGCGAGCGGATGGGTGGTAGTGAGAGGAAATCATATTTAAAATTTTCTCGATGATGAGCGGGTGTTTGACCCCAGGTTCAGTGGCCATCCCTCCCCTCTCCACAGTGAGGCTTCGCCACGAAGTCTTCATGGGAAGATCTACTAGTGGGCAAGGGAGCTACTTTTGGGAGATTTTATGGTTCTTCTTCCTCACTCTTTTAAACTTTGGTTGATAGATGCCCCCTGTGTTCTTGTTCTTGATGCTCTAATATAAAGAGTTGAGGATAGATAAAAGTTTACACTCCAATGCAGTTTTTTTGGGACCCGTACAAACGTTGAAGCTGTGAGGAGCTATGCACAAAGGAAATGGAGATCAAGAAGTGACGTGGAAGTGTTGGCTCTGGCTCATAAAACTTTTCTTTTCCTTTTTTGGTGAAAGAAGATCTTATCAAGGTTTTATAAGAGGGACCATAGTTCTTTGGAAAGACAGTTCTTAACATGGAAAAATGGATCCCTAAAATTTTCTCTATGAATCCCCTTTCTCCGGTGTTTTTCCAAAGTGTGGTCGGGTTTTACGCCCCGCCTCTTGAGTTTTGGGAACCTGATGTGATCCTTAGCATTTCCATAGTTTTAGGGACTCCCCTTCCTATTAATCCTCGCATAAAGGCAAGGTGTCTCCCTCCACCAAATCAATGTATATTATTTCTTTTAACTCAAGGCATATTCTACCACATACACAAGGTGCCCCCATTCACCACATTAATACATTAACACATACTAACAATTTACATAGTTAATTAGGGGCACATTGACAACATAGGAACATAAGGATACAAGGGTACATTAAAACTTTAAAACTAAAATCACAACATCCACAAAATAAAGAAAGAACACAACCACAATTACTCCTATGGTCACATTCCAAATTTCAATTTAGAAGATCAAGAATTTGATGGCAATTAATTGCCTCTTCCTCTCAAATATCTCATAATTTAGTTAATGTATTGATGTAAATATTTAACGTTATAAATAAATGAACCCTTTTACCTTGGTTAATGTAATTAAGTTTGTTAACGCACTTGTTAAATCAAAAAAATTGCCTTTGATTTCCTAGTGTAGTAGTGTATTGGATGTGTGTTTGACGTGGCGTATATAAGCAAACGTCACACTATTAAATTCAACCAATCTAATTATACACTAGACAAACCTCTATATATATAGGCTTTAGTTTCCTATAATCTAATAAATTGAATATCCTCAAATTTTTCCCATACCTATTATACATGAGTTGTAACTCATAAAAAAACATATGAGTTGTTTATTACACAATAAAGTAAATTATTATTTCATATAATATAAGCAATAACTCATATGATTAAGATTATTACTAACATTTTTATAAAATATCCCAAAACTAATTTCCATTGCAAGTATCAAAGTTCATAAGGTACACTAACCCTTTCATCCAATTCTTGCAACATAAGTGTTAGTTATTTTGACGGAAATGCCATTTAACCTTAGGAGTAGTTTGTTATGCACCATTGACTTAGAGTACGCATGAACTAACAAATTAATAAATATGTCGATTATGTATTTGTAACATGTTAAAGCTCATATAGTGTGAAAAGTTTGAAAGTAGTTTACATAAATACTTGCTTCATTCGCAAAATAAACATTTAACAAGCAAACACACATCTAGGCACCACATATAGATGCTTATTGTAAACATATATCTGGACTGTACTTTACAAGAATGTAGATTATTTATCTGGGTACTTTGTATAACACTACATTATTTATCTGAATAACAGCATAAATAATGTATGTCTGTTGAAACCACCACCCCTGCATAAAGGCAAGAACCCGAATGATCCACGCCAGATTTTGTATCAGTAGTGCAAGATTTGGATTTGGTTTATGAGGACACAAATACTTTTTGTGTTGATTACATGCATGCAAGACATATTACAGGCCATTGTGATGCCTTGAAGGCTTGGGCTAGGAAAGTCTCACCCACCAACAAATATACTTATCCGTTCTAGGCACCTAGCGCCTCGCCTGGGGATGGAATTGTGGGGAAGGTTTCGGGATCCGCCTTAGGTGACAGAAGGGGCGGTTAAATTGTAGGGGACACAATTTTTCCTACTGTGGAAAAGGAATTTCCCGTGGTAGCTTTCGTGGCTTACCGAGACAGCGACAACTCAGGGTCGATGGAAAATTCTGTTTCCCTACACCTCGACAGAGATGTGGATACCAGAGCTCTTGGGATGGGTGGTACTAAGTAAGCCGTTGGTTCGCTTGCCTCACCCATGACTGCGGAAAAATACAATATGTTCGAATCCTCTGATTTGGAATAGATTTCCGTGGGTTGCCCTATTTTAAAATGTTTTGGAACAGATTTCAGTCCTGAATCACACCGCCCCTTGCCCTTCTTTTGTGTTAGATGATTCAGCTTTGGTGGTCCTAAATAATAAAGAAGAGAGGAGGAGGATGGAATCCTTTGTACCACCCCCATCTACAGAATTATTTGAAGATATGTGCCTGCAACATGCAATGGCTGAAAAAATATTTCGTAAATTAGAGGTGGTTTTAGTTCTTGATGATAACACTTCTCAGAAAGCCACCGTGAAGCCCAACAAGTCAATTGATTCCAAATCTCTCAAAATTCTAAATTTTTTTGAACATCCTTGTTACAAAGACTATATTCGCAGGACTTTTGGTGTGCAAGAGGAATGTGGAGCTCGAGCTATTAAGGATGGTTGAAATCTTTTCCGTAACAAAAATTAATGCATATAGGCTCTAATTTCCCTATAATCGAAGAAACTGAAAATCCTCAATATTTGTCCCATACCTATTCTAAATGAGTTGTAACTCATAAAACAACATATACTGAGTTGTTTATTACACAACAAAGTAAATTATTAACCCATATAATGGAAGCATTAACTCATATGATTAAGATTGTTAATGGCATGTTTATACAATACTCCAAAACTAATTTCCATTGCAAGTATCAAAGTTCACAGAGTAAACTAACCCTTTCATCCAATTCTTGCAGCATGAGTGTCGGTTATTTTGACGGAAATGCCATTTAAACTTAGAAGCAATTTCTTATGCACCATTGATTTAGAGTACGCATGAACCAACATATAAAAAAATATGTCGCTTATGTATTTGTAACATGTTAAAGCTCATATAGTGTGAATTTTTTTAAAGTAGTTGATATGAATACTTGCTTGATGTGGTAAAATAAACATTTAACAAGAAAACACACATTTAGGCACCACATATAGATGCTTATTGTAAACATATATCTAGACCGTACTTTACAAGGATGTAGATTATTTATCTCGGGTACTTTGTATAAAAGTACATTATTTATTTGAATACCAACATCCTTCGCTTTCGTAGATCTTCAACACAAACATCAACACATATCCTCGCCCGTGAAACTCATAATCAAAATTAACCTTATCAACAATTGAAAAATTAAAGCAAATAACGAAAAAAGAAAAAAAAAACATTATCTATCTAAAGAGTAAGAGAAACCTCATTGGTTCTGCATGTGAATCCTTCAGAGGATTCATTCCGCATGTATCAAAAAGTCGAGTGCAATTGGAATAACCAAATCCATTCCGAGAAGTTTAGCCTTAAGTGTTTTACACAGACATGTTACAGTGCCCGTGGACAAAACTCCTTCTACAACTAGACAACAATCTTTTGTGACATTACCTCCGCCTAAGCGCAGATTGGTGCCAAGCGGACTAATACAGGAGGCCGGCTTGGGAAAACCTTCGACATGGCTTTTCTTCAAACAGAAGGTTTTGTAGTAGATTGTGTAGAGCCGCTCACCGTAGGTGCATTCAACCATTGTTATGGGCATCGTGATGGCTAGATCAATTACGAGAAGGCATAATATTGCTACAATCTTCACCATATTGAATTTCATAAACAATATTGATACAATTTTCTTGTGTGATCAACTATAAAAGTGTCTGGAATTTTATAGACTCATGAATTCATTTACTTTGTACTTTTCAGGGTTACCTCCAAACTAGTCCCAAGACCCATTTTTGTCCATGTATTTAAGTTTACAAAAAGTGGTCGGTAACCCCAACACACCAAAACTTGTGATTCCATTTATGGTACTTATGTCGCAAAACTTGTAACCAAAGATTCACGATAATAAACATTTATTTTATCTTCGGAAGTGTAAGGAGTTCATAGTATATGCACTCACGTCATAAGTATATATACTTTACCAAGTATATGTACTATACTTCCCGTCACAAATTTGAAGTATATATATTTCTGCTTTTATTTTAGGTAAACAGCCTGCCATGTACGTCTTGCATTTATTGTAACGATACCTTTTTAGTCTTAATTTGTCTTTTGCATGGCAAGTTGAAAATGTCGTTTCCATGGCGCAAGTTGCTCAAGTAGATTTTCCGTCAATTTATATTGCCATGCAAGTTGAGAAAGTCACGGGGTTGGCCTTAAAAGGTGTACACTCTGGGCTCTTTACTTCCGTTTTTCTTATCGTTAAAATGTAGTGGTGAAGTGACGGTTAATAATCTCAAAATATTCATTAGTCCAAAATAACCAATAATCACTTCTCAGATGAACTTTAAATTCGAAACATTATTTTGTTCTATATATATATATATATATATATATATTAAATTTTTCAATAAATTATTTTATGGCGCAGTGATTATGATCTAATTTAAAGTGTTTCAATGTATCGTTTCAGTTTCATTCAAAAATATTACGAGTTCTTAGAGTGACTAGGTTATTGTAAGATTTGTATTTTCTTTGTATTAATGTAAACTATATTTCTAACTATTTTCTTTCAAAAAAATGCATTATTTCTTTGTCTTACATATAATATTTTTTTATCATATCTATCAACTAATGCTACATGTTGCAATGTATAGTAGGATTATAATTTATGTAATGATTTTTTACATTTCATTATAACAAACAAGATTTTTTACTACTATTATTCTACAAAATTTCAACAATTTAAGGGAAACGTAGAATATATGTGGTATATCTATAATTATTTCATAATTTAGTTGTTAGGTTATATAGATTTTCCACAATTGTAATATACTTGTAAAAACTTGTTGAAAATCTACATTTCTAAACATTCATTGTAGAAAATCCACATTTCAATAAATATTTAGAAATATGATTTAAATAATATCTACCACATTTATATATTTTTTAGAAAAATTCATAAAAGTAATATAAATTGTTATAGCAGCTTGAGTCAAAAAAATGAGCGGATGGGTGGTAGTGAGCGGAAATTATATATATTTTTTTATGATGACCGGGTGTTTGACCCTGGTTCAGGGTCGTCCCTCCCCTCTCCACAGTTTTCCCCACAGAAGACTTCATGGGAAGATCTGCTGGTGGGTGAGGGAGCTACTTCTGGGAGATTTTCTAGTTTTTCTACCCCACTCTTTTAAACTTTGGTCGATGGATGCCCCCAGGTTCTTGTTCTTGATGCTCTGATACAGAGATTTGAGGATAGATACAAATTTACACTCGAAGGCAGGTTTGTGGGGACCTGTACAAACGTTGAAGCTGTGAGGAGCTATTCACAAAGGAAATGGAGATCAAGAAGTAACCTGGAAGTGTTGGCTCTGGCTCGTAAAAAAATTTCTTTTAATTTTTTGGTGAAATAAGATCTTATTAGGGTTTTATAAGAGGGACCATGGTTATTTGGAAAGACAATTCTTAACCTAGACAAATGGATCCCTGCAAATATCTGTAAAAATCCCCTTTCTGAGTTTTTTTCATTGTGGGTAAGGCTTCCTGCCCTGCCTCTTGAGTTTTAGGGTACCTAATGTGATCGTTAGCATTTACAGAGTTCTAGGGACCCCCTTCCTATTGATCCTTGCATAAAGGAAAGAACCTGAATGATCCACGCCAGATTTTGTATCAGTATGTCTGTTGAAACCATCACCCCTGCCTCTATCAATTTAGTATCCAAACACAAAAAATGGGTGCAAGATTTGGTTTATGAGGACACAAATACTTTTTGTGTTGATTGCATGCATGCAAGACATATTACAGGCCATTGTGATGCCTTGAAGGCTTGGGCTAGGAAAGTCTCACCCACAAACCAACATACGTATCCGTTCTAGGCACCTACCGCCACCTTTGTTTCATGGTTTAATGCCTTGCCGGAAGATGGAATGGTGGAGAAGGGTTCGAGATCCGCTTTAGGAGACAGAAGGGGCGGTTAAATTCTAGGGGGACACAATTTTTCCTATTATGGAAAAGGAAATTCCCGTGGTAGCTTTCGTGGTTTACTGAGAGAGAGATACCTCTGGGTCGATGGATAATTTTGTTTCCCTACACCTGGACAAAGATGTGGATACCAGAGCTCTTAGAATGGGTGGTACCACGTAAGCCATTGGTTCACTTTTATCACCCACGATTGCAGAAATATACAATATGTTCTGAATCCTCTAATTTGGAATAAATCTCGGTGGGTTTCCCTATTTTAAAGTGTTATGGAGCAGATTTCAGTCCTGAATCACACCGCCCCTTGCCCTTCTTTTTGTTAGATGATTCATCTTTTGTTGTCCTAAATAATAAACAAGAGAGAAGAAGGATGGAATCCTTTGTACCACCCCCATCTATAGAATTGTTTAAAGACATGTGCCTAAAACATGCAATGGCAAAAAAATATTTCATAAATTAGAGGTGGTTTTAGTTCTTGATGATAACACTTCTGAGAAAGCCACCATGAAGCCCAACAAGTCGAATGATCCCAAATCTCTCCAAATTCTACAATTTTGTGAACATCGGGTTGTTACAAAGACTACATTCACATGAATTTTGGTGTGCAAGAGGAATGTGGAGCTCGAGCTAATAAGGATGGTTGAAATATTTTCCGTAGCAAAAATTTAAATGCAGATAAATCACAGAGCGATCCTTCAGAGTTCTTGTTATCACCAAATTACAGCACCCCTGAATGGATTCGAGTTTTAATGGAGCATTCAGTGTAATTTGTGTAACATGGGTACTATCCCCAAGTTGTGGGACTTGCTACTTGGGATAGACCTCTAGAGAAAGTTGGTTCTTATTCCTCTATTCAGGTGCATGCATTCAGATTGCAGAGGTTTCTAATCCTAAAACCTATTCTAATTTTCCAAGGAGACAGAGTAAGAAAATGCAGAAAATAAAACCTAGACTAACAGAGGTGATGCACCAAGGAATGAAGAACATCTACTTTGCCAAAAGACACAGACCAGAAGATACAATATAGTCACCATGCACAAGTAACCAAAATGTAATGAAAGATCGAAAGGAAGCAATGAACAAAAGAAAGGGTTAAAAATCATCCATAGACTCGTATTATTGCTCCAAAGGTTGGATACGATGCATTACATTGGCCAAGAGGATGGATTTTGCATTACAAAGCTACTGGGAGGTCTAAAATTCCACAACTTCACTTACAGACAAGAGAAGCAGGGAGAGGCAGAGCAAAAATTTCCAACATTAAAAATGAGCCGAGCTCTTACATTTATAGACCAAGTAGAGAGAAGAAAATAAGAAGAGGATGGAAAATCAGATTCAAAATCTCAACCACTAGCCATCAAATCCTGCAAATCCACCCACAATCTATCAAATCGGTTCTCCATGATGCTCTGCATGTTGGAGAAGGAAGAATGGTGGATTGATCAAGATCTGATCATTTTGAGCAATCGGATCACGTATTAATGGTGAGGAAGACGTTTTTTCAAATCCTTACCCACCAAATCAGATATCCATTCGGTTCCTCATGATGTTTTCATGCAAATAAGATATTCAATCGATTCTCCATGATTGTTTGTGTGTTGAGAAGAGAAAATGGCAGATTGATCAAAATTTGATCATTTTGAGCAATCAGATCACACATTAATGGTGAGGAAGATGTTTTAAATTTTTCACCCACCAGATCCTTAAAAACAATATTTTATGCTCCCATGGCATAGAGGAGGTCGAGATCTTTCCAATGGTACCAATTTTGTCGCATTTGGAGCTCTGGTTCGAAAGATATGACCATTTGAATTTTTGAAACGAATCTGCATACAAAAAAATATAATATTTCACAAAATGCAGATCCACGGGCCTGAAAAGTCAACTTACTCCCTTTTTTGCAAAGAAAAGGAAAAAAACCCAAAACTCTCCACATCCCCGCAACTCTGCCACTACAACTTTACCCAAAGGATTCGCAGGCCAAAAATTTGAATTGTGCCCCTTTTTGCCAGAAAACACCAAAAATTTGAAGGAATGAAAGTTCCCCACAAGCGCGCAAGCTTGCCACTTGTCAATTTTCCATTTAAAGAAGGGTCGCCGAGTCCTCAAGCCAAAAAATAAAATCTCGCGCCTTTTGTAAACAAAAGGGGCAAAAGTTACTCCATGCAGCCCTCGCAACTTTCACCACATGTCATGTTTCCATTTGTCATCGACCTTCCGGCTCACGGTGTTCGTGCTTTGAAATTGTGCCTTTTGCCAAAAGTTTTCAAAAAATTTAAAGTCTCTTGGAAACCCTAACTCCGCCACCTATCATTTTTTCATTGGTCAACGACCTTCTCGGGCTCACGGGCCAGATATGAAAACCTGCGCTTTTCACCAAAAGTTTTCCAAAGTGCCAAAATTATCTCCACCTCCCCACAAGTTCGCCTTGGAAATTTTGGCAAAATTTCCTTCGAACCCTACAACCGTGTTTTTGGGCAAAAATTCCTCTATGGCCCCACAAGTACACTTTTGGAAGAAACTCTCCCAAGACCTCGCTAAAACTTTGAAATTTTTGCAGAAAAACCTTCCCCAAGCCCGCAGCCCACAAAAACTTGTAGATTTGAGTAAAAAAGCCTTCTCGTGCCTGCTTTGCCCAAGAACTTTCAAATTATGAGGAGTCGAAGGACATTTTTACCTTTTTGAAACAGGAGGAAATTTACTATCCGATGGGAATGTTTTCAGGATCCTTAAGCATTTGAGATATGTGAAAATTCAGATTGAAACACTAAAGGAGGAAAAAAGGTGTACTTAGCCAAAAAAATAAGCATGCACACTACAACATATTAAATCTTTTGCCACAATTTTTCAACAATATTTTTGTGGTTATATGGAATTCCAAAAAAAAAAATTGTGGCATTGGAAGTGTAGATAATCCACGTTTGATATATTGTTGTAGTTTTCCCACAATTCATTATACCATGGATGGTCCACAATTCATAAAATTTATAGCTAACCTCCATTTTTAAAATTGTACATTGTCCACATTTGGCACAATATTTGTACCTTTTCTACAATTTTATTTTTGTTAGTATTCCCCAATTTTCACTAAAATGTAGGTTTTCTATAGATTCAATCTTTGTAGAAATTCCACAATTTAAAATTCTGTATCTTTCATCAACATTATATTTGTGGAATTTTCAACATTTTTTTGCTACAATTGTCCTTACCACATTAAACTTGTAGGTGGAAGCTACAATTTGATTGCCACAATAATTAATTGTGAAATTACCTTTTAAAAAATGTAGAAAAGTTATTATCAAAACCCAATTTCAAATTTATTTAAATAATTTTTATGTAGATTGTCTACATTTAAATCACACACAAATATACAATTTTATTTTTAAATTTGTATTTTTTTTCATTTTTTATTTATTGAAAAAATATATTATAAAAAAATGTTTACTATTCGTATTGTATTATCTAAATAAAACTATTTAACAATCTAAATAATTTTTCCTCTATGTATGTACTCATTTTTAATTTCAAATAAATATTTAACTACAAACTAAAATAATTATTTAAAATATAAAAAAATAACATAACAACTTGAAAGAGATCATATCTGGAGAGAAAATGTGTTCTCTTTATTATAGAAAGTGTACACATCGTTATATTTCCAAAATTTCCTCAATAAATATTGTCAAATAAACGTAACATTTAAATAATTCCATATTGTTATTGTCTTTCAATCCTTACAAAACTTTAATAAATAAGAAATTTACTACAATAACTATCGTTATTCAAATCATGTCAAAGGATTTTGTTCATTTGTTGCTACTGCATGACCATCTTCACCGTTTTCTATACCAATAGTTATATCATCTCCTTCAAAAGTATCATCTTCTCCCAAGCATGGTTGTGATGGTTCCTGTATTCAGAAAATGAAAGAATTAATAATGTAAGAAATGTATGGTCATAAAATAAAATATTTTATCTAATACTAAATATGTTTACGCAAAAAGTAGTTCTTATAAAACATTACCGAATCTGACGTATCACTATTTTCATTTGATTTATTAATTTTTTCCATCTTTTCATTCCTCATCTTTATAAAACCCTCTTTTCCAACAAATTTGATTTCTTCTTCAGTAGGAAGTCTTTGATAGCGGCTCCACTTCATGAAAAAAATAATAAATGTCATCCACATTATAAACTAAATAAAATATCAAGATAAATTGAAAAATTAGAAATACTCACCACTGTAGCTTTTAAAGCCCGAACACCACCTCTTCCCAATTTGTGCATGTACCCATGTGCTTGAATTCGATCTCTAGTAACATATTTTAAATGTTCATATTTTTTATCCTTTCTACCACGTTTTGTCTCTTTCTTTAAAACATTCCATGTTTCTTTTCCAACATATGGCTCAGGGGGTGTCTTTCCATCCTTCTTTAAGACCTTTTTGAAATATCCCCTTTTGTTATGAAGTTGATTGCATGCCATTGACTTCATCCACCTCTTATCAAAACAATGACCATATTCAGTAGCCATAAATTCTTCTAGATCTTGTTTTTTATCCTTCGATTGTTGGGGCCAAGGCTTGTCAATTGTTGGTCCAAATAACTTCATTGTATAATCATACAATGTTTGATAAAATTCTATCCCACCCTCCACATGTAGGACCTCCCCTTTACTATCCACATAAAGTGTTGCTTTCTTTCTCCCTGTGGACTCTACCTTTTGTACATTTAATGTTTTATCATGGATTGAAGAATTAAGAGAGAGGGTTTTGTTTGTTGTAATATAATTAGATGGATGATCACAATTGGTATTATGAGATCTTCTTATAGTAGAAGATGTGTTGTTTGAAGGGATTTTTGAATGCCCATCGTTGATTTCATCATTGGTTGATGAAGGATTTGTTACACTATTCATGTTATCATTGATTCCATGGGTATCTGTGATACTATTGATTTGACTATTGTTTTGTTTAGGAGGACAATTGAGAATTCCTTTTGGAAAAGAAAATCCAATGTTAAGTCTATGGTCATGCTCTCTCAGTTCTAGCTCTTTTTCTTGAAGTTCTAACTTTTTTTGTTGGATTTCTAACATTGCCCTTTGGGATGCTATTTTTCTTTCCTCCATTTGAAGAATTCTTTCTTCATGATCAAGGTCAATGTTTATTGAAACCTGTGGAATAAAAAAATTACGTTTACAATATATTGAATTTAAATATACATGACTATTATAACCAACAACAACATTAAAAAATAAGTTAGTGAAATCTAAGAATGTAAGAAAATAAATAATAAAATGCATATAATTATTCAATTGTATATAAAATTCAAGAGGAAGAGAGTACAAATGATTACCTGGTTTTGTATCATATTTGAGATAGAAGGAAAAATATAGGTAAAAGATGAATTTAGTTTCTAAAATTTGTACCTGCAACATAATCCATAAATCTTATGCATGAGTATGTGAAAATTTAAAATATAGGGTTCAAAATTTTCTAAAAGCAAAAAATTATTAAAAATCAGAACATTATTTATCTTAACTATTAAAATCTAAAAAAGCTTAGATAATAAAGTAAATAAGAATTTTATTTAAATACAAAATTTTAAATAAAAATAATAATTTTATAAAATTATTTAAATACATGCACATAATTCTAAATCTAATATTTACTAACATTATTTTGGATTAATAAAAATTATATTCACTAATATTATTTTACAAATTGGTAATGAACCATTCAATATTAATATTACTCGTTAAAAACAATATTCAACATAATTTTTAACTAAATATATAAGTAAGTAATAACTGTTAAAAATAAGTAATAATTTAAATATCATATAATTTTAGAATAAATCTATAAATATTTATTAAAACAAATAATTAATAATAGTTAATGCGTGACAAACAATAATTAATAACTTTAAACTACTTAAAATTAAACATGCAGTTTTAATTTTATCATACAATAATTAATAACTTCAAACTACTTAAAATTAAACATGCAGTTTTAATTTATCTCGCTAAAAATACATGTAGTTTTAATTTATCTCGCTAAAAATACATGCAGTATCTTAGTTTGCTTCAAATCTATTAATAATTAATTTCTAACCTTTTACATTACATGCAGTTTCATCTCATATCTATAAATATTTAATTTTTATATTCAAGTGTTTGTGATTTTTCGAGCTTCCGGATTGAAGACCAAGCAAAATAAACAGGTATTTTTTTATAGAATAAACCAGATGTACAGTTTATGTTTGTAAATTTTATACCCTACCTATAGAATTTTAAATATCTCTACAAGCAAGCTTGAATTGTATTTTCCTAGATATGGGGTATTTGCAAAGGTTGTGGCGCTGACTTTAGAACCACAAGTCTGCACTCATTAAAATAATTGCAGATATATTTCTTTTAAAACTGGCCTTGTTTACATAGATTTCTAGCTTTTAAAACTTACCTTGTTTACGCGCCATCAATTTATCAAAACTGACCTTGTAATTTTTTATTGGCAATTGATTTAATAAAAACATTATAAACTTTGCCTACATTTCAATCCTACAGGATCTCATTTATTCTGTAGATTAATGTTATTTGCACCCTTTTATTTCCAGCAAATCTCTTTTCAGTATTGCCCTCCAAATTATGTACAGACGTATAACTACTGCTGCACTATTGATATAAATTAAGAAGGCAAGAAATATTTTCATATTTTAAATATCCAAAGCTAAATACATGGCTAAAAATAAATAAAAAAGTTGAATCGACCTTTAAATTTAAAGAAGTAGTTGTTGCAGAATTAGCTAAGGTAGGAGAGGCTGACCGAAAGTAGAGGCCACCAAGATGTTGCGGAGATCGAGTTTGTGTTTTTCAATCTTACACATATTAATACCCACTACATTGTTATTTTTTAACAACTGTATCATCTCCTTTCTTCCCGCACATATTACTAGCCATCTAAATCAGCATGTTGATTTTCAATGCTAAAAACCCAATTGTAGTAATTACCGAAATCAACTTATAAAATTGCCTAAACCTAATTTCTAGCGTAATTACGAACTGTGTATAGCAAAATCTTATCTTCATATGTTAACCCATGTTATTGTAAAATATCTCATGTGTATGGTACAATATTTTCTGCTCTCTTTTAACGAGTTCAGTATAGCTCTGCTAATTGTAATTACATCTTTGTAAAAAATCTCATGTCCATTTTGTTGTTTTTTTTTTGCCCTCTTTCAACCTATTGAACTATAAGTTATATTTGTGATAGCGAGTAGTGTATATCTGCCCAAATGTCAGTGCTTTACTTGTCAGATATGATGAAAGTATTTATATTTGTGGGAGTATTATCACTACTAATTACCAGTTGTAGCTATTACCGAAATCAATTGATAAAATTAGCACAACTTAAATGGAGACAGTTATAAACCACAACCCTATTCTCCCTAGTTTTGTCTTTTGCGATCACAAAATATGAGCTTTATTAATATTATGTTGCAAGTTTGTTTTCTTAGAGTTATGATTGTTAAGCTAATTAAAATCATAATTTATCTTCGTTCTTTTTAAAGATTAATATTACCTAACTGTAACATTGTTATAATAATAACAAATCGTGTTATTTATTTTAATTTATTATAATCTATTTTAATTGATTAGAATGTTCATTAAAAATTTTGGAACCTTTTCCCGTGATCTCAACTAGAGAATATATATGATAGATTATCCATGTTCATGCAAAGTAATAGAAAAATTACTACTACTTAGCAGTAAACTTAAGAGTTGAATATTTTTAATTTACCAGGATTTTTTAACCTTAAACTGTGCAGTGTTCCTTATTGTACAAGAAATTTCTAAATTCCTGAGACATAATGTGCATCGACTCAGGATGGATCACAAAATTTTTGACACGCTAAAGAATTCTATTTTATTTTATCAAATCTAGTGGCCATTAGGAGTTGGGAGCCTGTATTGGAAAGTACTTGGGCTTCCCGGTTGAAAGGCATTTTATGAAGGAAAGTCAAGTTTTTTTGGCTTGGTAAGGACTAAAAAGAGCAGCCAAGTATCAATGGTTACTAATATTTAAAAAGAGCATCCTAATACTAGTGGCTAGTTGCCTTCATGAAGGAGCATTTGGGCCCACAAGCTATTTATACATGATAACTTGTGTTTAAGAATGTCAAACAAAAGTGTAGTTAAAATGGCCTCTACCAAAGTTGGATCACATTTTTGAGTCATAAAACTTGGCTGCCTAATAGATCTCACAACAAGGGGATGGTTGAACTATTCATTTATCAATAAAAATTTACAAATAATCGAACATTCCAAATTTTAGTTATAATGTAGTCACTAAAATTTCTATTTATGCAACATAAGTGAATACGAGTTTCAAATGTATTTGAAATGCTTTTTTTAGGTTTACACCATAAATCATGGAAAATATTATGGAAGATGGACACGGGGCTCACACGAATTTGATGGTCTGTAGACCGTTTTTTGGTATTTTAACCATAAATTACAATTTAATAAAAAACAAACCCGTCAATTTAGCTAGGTAATTTTTTTATAAAACTGTATTTCAGCAAGTTTATATTATTTAAAAACCGTAAAATTTCATAATAGTCAAATAATATTATTGAAAAATGCCCTCCTTAAATCAATATTTTAGATATATTGTAAAAATGGATTGGGTTTTTAGATATATTTTTGAAAAATGCCCTCCTTGAAATCAATATTTTTTGTTATTCAAAAATATAAAATTACAATTCATCAGTTGTTGTTAATGGCAACAATGATAAGAGGTTTATCATTGGCATTGAGTGCTTCATAGTTGGGAATCAGGATAGATTATAGGCCTTGCTACCACGATTGTTTCTGCTCTCATAATTTACTATTCTTCTTCTTTACTAGCCTATTGTTATAGGATTATTCATCCAGTCAGAGTCGCCGCTCAATAATAAAATACCGAAAAATTAGAGAAGGAAAATCTTTAAGCTGGTAAACTTCCCTTCTCATTTTAACATCTGAATTTCTGTTTTACAATACCCACAAGAAAAATTGGATTTATCACGTCTCATTTAATGAGTTTATAATTTAATTTATAAATATATTTATCATCCTAAAATTATTTTAAAATGATATATATCAATTAAGATTTTTTGACAATTTAAAATTTTACTAAAAACGTAAATTGAAAGGTAACTATATCACGAAACCGTCATGAAATTTCCTTTTGACAGGCAGGGGTGACCGTCAAATTCCAGGCTTTGACGGGAGAGACTACTAAAAGTTGAATCCCATAAATTATGGATAGACTCGAGTTGACAGATGATAGATACTAAAACTAAACTTACAATTATCATTAAGTAATAACTAATATTTATAAATACTAGTTTTAGTGATCATGAATCAAACAAATAATATTAATGTTGAGAAAAGTATGCTCAATAATATATATAATAAATAATTAAATATTTATAATAATTTATTATAAAATAAAAATTGAAATATATAAGATTTTATATTTATGGATTTTTTCAACGATAGTTTTTACTAATAAATAATGATAGTGGTTTAGTATTAATGGTATTAGTTATATTTTTATTTTTATAATAATGATTATACCTCAAGGATGTTTTAAATGATTAAAGTATAAATGTTATAAAACCACAAACTTAAGTCATAAATTTATTTTTCTACATTTTATATACACATTTTATGTGGAGTTATCTTTAATATTTTCATAAATTTCTAAAGAAATTAAATTTTAATTGTGTTGGCTTCTTATTAACAAATAATTAAACCATTAAATTTGGCATTAATTCTATAGAGTTATATTTTATTAATGTTATATACAAATTATTTATATATTTATAAAATTATGCATTTATAATAGTGAAATAGTATTAAATACTAAGAGTTATCATTTTTAGTCTTTATAATTAATATATAATTATTTGAAATTTTGTAGATTATAAAATGCCTACTAGTTCCAACGATAGTGATTCTAGTGGTGGTCCTCAACCCTACACTAGTGATTGGTATGAGCAAAGTATATATTGTGAATGCTTCAAATGTAAAGGACGTAGAAGATGGAGACGTTCTATAGTTATTTCTCACTTGAAATTAAACGGTCATATGGAGCCTACTGACATGGTATGTATGGAAATTTTATTTTACTTGTCTTGTTTCCAGTTATGTGGCATTATTTACTTTCACCTTCTCCTTGCCAAATTATTTAGTAATATAAAATATTTTTGTAGGTTCCCAATGTTATTCCACCTAGTACAACTAATACACATGTGGAAAACATAAACGATAACGACATAATGAATGATGAAGTTCCAAACATGGATCCATCTATTGATGGTTTTCTTCATGACGTTTTCACTGAAAAGGACTCTGAATTGAATGAAATGGAAAGGAAAATGTTGTATGAAAATGCAGATATATCTAGTATTATCAACAATATTTTTGTTATTGAACATAAAGGCTATATTTGGGTGGTCAGACACTAGCTTTACTGCTTTGTTGAGGTATGAAAATTTAATAACTAAAAATTACGTTTCTTGAAATTTCCCTATATAGACAATGTTAATCATGTTTTATGATGATTTCATACATAAAATTTTCATATTATTTGATTCAAATTGATTCGTGTGTTCTTTTCATGTAGAGTTCTTTATGCCAAGGTTCTTTTGAAGGGTAATCATCTTCCTCAATCCTACAAGGAAGTGAAACACTCTTTAAAAAATATAGGATTGAACTATAATGTTTACCATGCATGTCCTAATGATTGTATGTTATACTATGGTGAGAAAGAATCATTACAAGAATGTGATGCATGTCATACTAGTAGATATGAGCACCAAGGTGTTGTTGAGTCAAAAACATTTCCTCGGAAAGTTCTTCACCATTTTCCTTTAATTCCTCAACTCAAGCAAATGTTTAATTGCAAAGAATTAGCAAAGTTCATGGGTTGGCATTTTGAGAATAGAAGCAATGATGGAACCTTACGAATAGTAGGGGATGGCAAGGCATGGAAAGAAATTGATGAGAGATGGCTAGATTTTTCACGTGAGAAATGAAATGCTAGAATTTCGATAGCTATGGATGGAATTAATCCATTTTCAATTCAATCATCAGGATGGTCTACATGGCCAGTAGTTGCAATCCTCAATAATATACCACCATGGATGGCGATTAAGAAGGAACATATAATGTTGACTCTAATTATTCCAGGTGATTAACCTTCCTAACTTATATCTTTGATTTCTTTAATGTCATATGAAATATAAAATTTATAAAAATATCTAATTATATTTAACTTATTTATGGTTATAGGAAAGTATCAAGTGCGTAATATGGATGTATATTTGAGACCCCTCATTGATGAGCTTAAACAATTGTGGGTAGGATTTGAAATGCATGACATATCAAGACCTATTGGGAGAAGAGATTTCTTCTTTCGAGGCATGATGTGTTGGACCATTCATGATGCCCCGGGGTTATCTTTATGTTGTGGTTAGTGGATATATAATATATTTTTGAAATTTAATATTGTGAATAGTTTTATAATTGTTGAAAATACTTGAAATATTATATTGACATAATTGTATAACATGACTACAGGTATTCAAACAAAAGGGAAAGTGGGTGTCCATCATGTGGATTTCAAACAATTGTGAGACACTCAAAACACTTAAAGAAGGATATATACTATGAATATAGACAATTCTTGCCTATTAATCATCCATACAGAGTAAGAAAACGAAATGATTTTAACACGAAACTAGTAAGAGAACCTATTCCAAAGGTTTTGACTCCAAATGATTGGTATATTGCTTATCATGATGGTGGAGGTGAGGAAAAATAAAGATATTTTTATACTTTCAAAACTAATAGTGATTATAACACTAATTTATAATTGTTTTCTTTGTGTGAAGAACAACTACCCCCAGGTATGAAAAGGTACTCAATATTTTATGAACTTGAGTATTATAGGAGTATGCCCATTGTACACCTACTTGATGTTATGCACATTAGATGCAATGTATCGAGATCACTATGGAATCTTATCATTGGAAAAAAGAAGATGGAATACGGTTGAGGAAAGACCTTGAAGTGAGTAAAGTCATGCGTCCTTTATGGCCAAACCCTGATGATAACACATTCGCCCCTTCTCCTTGGAGATTGAACACTGAGGAGAAAAATCATATCAATGAAGCCATAAAGAAAATAAGGTTCCCCACAGGTTATGGGGCCACAATCAAGAATTGTTTCTCTAGAGGGAGAAATGAGGATCTTATAGGACTAAAAACACATGATTGGCACAACTTGATTAAGGTGAGGTTTATATTTAAAGTAAAAATGCTATTATTTTCTTCAAATTTAATTGAGATAATTAATTTATATATCTAGATAACAAATGTACACTTCTTTGTGACAGGTTATACTTCCCATTGTTATTCCAAGAACCTTCGATCGAAATATAACCAATGTTATATATTTCTTATCAAAATATATCAGGTAAGCATAAAATATTTAATTCTATCTAATAGATCTTTTATATACAATTATAAATTACTTATAACTCAAAATTAATGTTAGTTAAACATTATATTTCAGGTTTCTATCCTCAAAAGAGATTAAAATGGAAGACCTTATATATTGGAAGGAGAAAGCACCTATATTAATGTGTACACTTCAAAAGTATCTTCCTAATGTATATTTCGATCCACAAGTTCATTATCTCATACACCTTGTTAATGAGATAGAATATTGTGGTCCAGTCGCATCAAGATCAATGTGGCTTGTTGAGCATTTAATGAAGGTAATGAAGCATTTTGTGTGACAAAAGGCTCGACCAGAGGGTTCTATTACGAGGGTTACATCACATTCAAAGAAATGGTGAATGTCAGTTCTAATTACTTACCGATTTTCATTCTAGTATGCAAAGCATTCAGGGTTCTTCACAACCAGATATACTAACAAGTGAAGTACTACAAGGAAAAGGGAGGTTAAGAAAAGTGTGAGGTATGCATCATGGTTTATAAAATATTTAGTGGTTATATATTTTATCCTGTATATATCCTTATATTAATTTTAATAATTTAATAAATTCCACTTACAGATGGAAATGAGTACGAGAAAATACACCTCTATGTTGCTCATCACGTAAAATGCATGGATAAATGGATAGATCTATACAAATCAAAGAAGGAAGAAGCTGACACAATCGCATATAGAAGAGCATCTAGAAGGATTGGATCCATGAGTCGAGTCCCACAGTTACCTGAAAATCATAAAAATACATGGCCAGATAAATGCCCATGGGATTGGTTGAGAGATAATATTATTCAAGAAAGTAAATGAGATCCTCTTAATATATCAAGGGAAGAACTAGAAATAGTAAATGGAATAAATCTAGGGAAGGTATGTGCATGCTTATATTTTATTTCCTTTTTAAATTCTATTCAAATAAAAATATATTTTAATCAAGGTTTAGGAATAAGTTATTAACATTGCAGTGTAAATATTTTATTTTTATAGGTGAGACATTACAAATCAATGTGGGCATATGGTAAGCACTTTTGAATTGAGAATATGGATAAGCTTAGGCGTACATTTGATTGTGGTATATCAGCATATTTCGATGTGGTGGATTCTAGTGAAATTGAAACAAAGATGAAGTACTATGGAATTTTGGAGGACATTATGGAGCTTGACTTTAGGACCTTTACAAAGGTGTAGTGCCCACTTCCCTATGACACTTAGTTGATTATCATTTTGAGTTATGCAGACTTTTGGATATGGACATTTCATATACTTACGTTGATTAGCGTGATGTTTTGTGAGTAGATGCATTTGGATTATGATTGGACTTTGCTTTCAGTATGATCTACATTGACTCGTGGATAGACTATGGGATACTGATTTTTTTTTTTAGATATGGATATATTGCATGTGTTCTAACATTGGATTTCTTCACCATGATAAGTAGAATGTAGTTGTTGAATTTACATTACTATAATTTTGGATAATGATGAAATGCATAATTAAGTTGTGATTTAGACCTAGAAATAATGATTGATTGAATTACGTATAGATGTTAATAAATTTCATGCATATGGTTATTTTGGATGTTTTGACATGGCCGCAAGGCCGAAGGAGGTATTTTGTATTTTGCAGGAAACACTACATGATCACAACCTAAAGGGGGATTGGGAACCAAACACAACAGGATGTCGGGTGGTTACAACATTTGGTCATCAAGGCAACTTGTGAATTGTATTGTGTTGCTTTTGTTTTTTTATGTTGTTAGGAAAAATTTCCATGAGGGGGAAATTTTCTAATGTGGCCAATGGGTTAAGAATTTTATTTACTTGTTTCAATTTATTTTAGTAGGTGATTTCATTTGTGATGTCTCCTTTTTAAATTACTTTTGTTAAATATGTTTAGATTAATTTAACATCTTGTTTTAATTTTAAGTTTTGAGGAAAGTCTAGTGGGTGTAATTAATTTTGATGGTTGGCTCCTTGAGCCTTGTGTTTTCCTCTTGTATTGAATGCTTGTTTTGAGTGTTGACCACTCCAAGTTCTTTGAATCTCGAATTTGAGATTGAGGGCAATTTTGGGGGACTTGTGGGACAAGTTAAACTTGTCCCACACTTCCCAAAACCCCTTACCAACCATATCTATGGGTTGGGAAGCCAAAAAGGGGATTATTTATTGTTTTGGGAAGGGAAATGTGACTTTGGAGTGCACTTTTCTTCCATTTGCATTTAATTGTGCCTTAAGGCACATGGGAAGGGATGGAGTGTGGAAAGAGATGTCATTCAACCCAACCACCCATTTATTGTGTTTTGGAGTTGAGTTGACTAAGGGAGGTGGTCTTGAGGATGTGTGATGTGGCATCCTACATGGAGCCACATCATCCTCACCCTTCCCTTTTGTCTATTTATTGAAATTTCCTCTCTTGTTGAGGGGGTTAGAGGTTTTTGTTTAAGAGTTTTATTTTTTTTGAGGGGAAAGGATTTGCAGGACATAGTTTGGAGCCTTCAAGAGATGTTAGGTATCCCTCGACATAGTGAGGGGCATAGGGTAGAAAAATTCCACGCAGAGTCGACTAGGGCGAGTCACCACGAGAGGACATGGGGACATGATCTCGGACATAGGGACAAGTCTCGAGCCCTGACGAGGGAGGAACTTACGAGATAGACCTTGGATTCGTCATACATCAGCCGCAAAACCATATCGGGAGATCCTAAAACTATGACCATCTCACTATTTGGGTGATACAGGTGGTTTTCAGCAGAGGCTCAGTTGGTGAGCTTGAGCGGATTCTTTAAGCTCTGATTTGTACTAGCAACATGAAAGCTCGTGTTGCGATCCATCTTCTGAGGGATGGAGTAGGAGTCTGTGGAGGACCGAGGAGTAGAAGCTCCATGTTGACTCAGAGACGGTTACCTGGGAGTTATTTGAGGAGCGTTTTAGGAGTAGGTATTTACCCAGGAGATTTATACAGCAGCGGATAGACGAGTTTCATGACCTCCGTCAGGCATCGATGACAATATGAGTATGAGATTTAATTTCTAGACCTACTCCAGTACATCGACTATATGCAGGATGAGCAGTGTACGGATTCACAGTTCATTTGGGGCTGAATTTGGACTTGGGTGGCGTGGTGCACATTCACCGCCCACGAGACATTAGTAGAGGCCGTGAGAGGCCTATATTGTAGAGGAGACACGGGAAAGACGCAATGGCTAGAGACAGAGTTCGAACCGTATCCAGCAGATGCGGGATGTTAGGTCGAAGGTCGGCCTCCTCTGCGGGTGGACAGAGTTCAGGCAAGCTTCATTCGAGCCACCACAAAGCCCAATAGCAGGCAGCAGACCCGCCCACCTTACCGACCTCCTCGAGATTTGATGCGCAGAGGATGTAGTATGGGTCCTCCTCCTAGGGGTCCCATCGGGACACGAGGTGTCTTGAGAGCTCGATCCGCGAGGAGCTCGGCGAGACCTCGGCATCCATAGTTGGATAGTCGGGATCTGTATCTCGGACATCTAGAGTACCATCTGGGGGCCACTTCCCACCGGGAGGGGACCAGGTAGCTATTATGGTTGTGGTGTTGTTGGACATCATTGGAGAGATTTCCCACAGAACCCTAACAAGGGTAAGACGCAGAGCTCAGAGCCTACTATTGGAGATATGACACAGAGTCATCGGATCTATGCAATGATCAAGAACTGTCAGGCTAAGCACCAGAGTACTGTGATTGAGACGACAGGTAGTATTGGTGGTATTTCCACCTCTATATTATTTGATTCTGGTTCTTCTGATTCATTTATTACACCATCCTTAGTAGAGCATTACAGGTTGGTGGCAATTAGGCAGGGCCGTAGTTGGGATGTTGAGATGGCTTCTGGAGCCAAAATTTCTGTAGACTCCTTAGTTAAGGAGTGTGTAGTGGATTTGGGACCCTTCACCACTACATCGGATCTTCGAATCCTTCCATTAGGAACTTATGGCATCATTTTGGGTATGGACTGGTTGTCTGCTCACAGAGCTAGAGTGGACTGTTACCATAAGACTATTACTTGCATAGATGATCTTGGAACGGAGTTAGTGATATCAGGGGTTAAGAGACCCGTTTCTATTCGCACCATCTCCGCTATGCAGCTTAAACGGTGTGTGCGACGGGGTTGTCAGTTGTATGCTGTTACAGTTAGTGACAGGTCGGAGAATGAGTCTAACGGACCATCCCTTGATGACCATTCCATCTTGAGGGAGTTTTCTGATGTGTTTCCAGGAGAGCTACTGGGGTTACCTCCCCCACGTGAGATAGATTTCCATATAGATCTAGTTCCGGGAGCAGAGCCTATCTCACGAGCACCCTATCGGATGACTACTCCTGAGCTATGTGAGCTCAAATTACAGCTCGAGGGCCTTCTAGAGAAGGGCCTAATCTACCCTAGTGTATCCCCTTGGGGTGCACTAGTGATCTTCGTGAAGAAGAAGGATGGATCTCTTCGGTTGTGTATTGACTACCGTCAGCTGAATAAAGTAACGATCAAGAATCGTTACCCCCTTCCATGCATTGATGATTTATTTGATCAGATGAAGGGGGCTACCATTTTCTCCAAGATAGATCTTAAGTCAGGGTACCATCAACTCAGGATTACGGAGATGGATATTCATAAGACCACGTTCCGTACGAGATATGGCCACTATGAGTTCACAGTGGTACCTTTTGGTTTGACGAATGCCCCGCATATGTTTATGAGTTTGATGAATGGGGTATTCAAGACCTTCCTTGATCGCTTCGTGCTCATATTCCTCGATGAAATTCTAGTTTACTCACACATGCATGAGGAACACGAGGAGCATCTTCGTCAGGTTCTTCAGTGTCTCCGTGAGCAGCACCTTTACGGGAATTTGGAGAAATGTGCGTTCTTTCAGACTGAGGTGCAGTATTTGGGCCACATCATTTCTGGGGAAGGTATCGCAGTCGATCCTTCCAAGATTTGAGCCATCATGGATTGGCCAGCACCCACTAGTGTGACCGAGGTGCGTAGCTTCATGGGTCTAGCAGGGTATTATAGGAGGTTTGTTCAGGACTTTTCTCGGATTGCGCACCCCATCACTTCCCTTCAACTGGAAAGGGAAAAAGTTTTTATGGTCAGATAGATGTGAATAGGCCTTCAGTACACTGAAGAAATGCCTCACGACAGCACCTATTCTTGCAGTGCCAGACCCACAGGGTGAGTTCTACGTTTGTACAGATGCTTCTTTAGCAGGCCTTGGAGGAGTACTGATGCAAGGGGGCAGAGTTGTGGCTTTTGAGTCTCGCAAACTCAAGGATTATGAGCTTAATTATCTCGACTCATGATCTTGAGCTTGCAGCAGTTGTACATGCCTTGGTCCGATGGAGGCATTTTCTTCTTGGTCGAGATTCACACTCAGGACTGATCACTTGAGTCTTCGCCACCTCTTCACGCAGCCCAATCTAAATGCTCGTCAGCGGCGTTGGATGGAGCTACTTTGTGAGTATGACATGGAGATAGAGCATGTGAAGGGAAAGGAGAATGTGGTGGCAGATGCCTTGAGTAGACGGAGACATGTGGCTATGGCCACCACAGTGGGCACAGATTTGCGGGGCAAGGAGGTCTTACAAAGCACTTCCTCAGGGATAGTTTCTACCTTGCAGCCAGAGCAGAGATTGAGTCTCAGAGACCTCTTGAGGGGAGGTTTGATGGATTTTCACTAGAGGCAGATGGTCTTCTCAGACACAGAGGTCGGATATATGTTCCTAGAGATGGAGGCTTGAGACAGAAATTTTGACAGAGGCCCATCGTGCACCTTACTCAGCCCATCCCGGGGTGAAGAAGATGCACGCTACCTTGAGACAGTTGTATTTTTGGAGAGGACTTCGGAGAGACGTAGCTTTGTTCGTGTCACGCTGTTTAGAGTGTCAGAAGGTGAAGGCCGAACACCAACATCCAGCTAGCCTTCTCTATCCTCACGCCATACCAGAGTGGAAGTGGGACACCATTTCTATGGATTTCATTGTTGGGTTACCGACGTCGAGATACCACCACGACGCCATCATGGTCACGGTGGATAAATTGATGAAAGTAGCTCATTTTTCCCCAGTAAAGACCACCTATACAGCTAGTGCTGTGGCACGAGTATATCTTGATGAGATTGTCAGATTACATGGGATTCCATGGAAAATCATTTGCGACCGCGATCCTTTGTACACTTCCCATTTCTGGACCACTATGCAGCATGCTCTTGGGACAAGGATCAATTTCAGCACAACGCATATCACCCAGAGACAGATGGACAGACTGAGCGGGTGAATCAGATCTTGGAGGACATGCTTAGGATGTATGTTATGGATCACCAGTCGAGATGGGAGGAGTATCTGTATTTGGTGGAGTTTGCCTATAATAATAGTTTCCAGAGTTCTATAGGGATGGCTCCTTTTCAGGCATTATATGGCAGAGAGTGCAGGACACCTCTTAGTTGGGACAGATTGAGGACAGGGTTTCCCTTGGGCCAACATTATTACGGACATGGAGCAACAGGATACCTTGATCGAGGGCAGAGATCGCAGGAGGCGTGCAGGATAGACAGAAGAAGTATGTGGACCAGCATAGGACAGATCGTAGTTTTGAGGTGGGAGCGGAGGTGTTTCTTCGTGTCAGACCGCATAAGAGTCCTATTCATTACAAAAAGGTTCTAAGCTTGCTCCTAGGTTTGTGGGTCCCTTCGAGATCTTGGAGCACCTCGGTCCCTTGGCCTATCGTCTAGCATTGCCACCTAGCTTGTCTCGCGTCCATGATGTGTTTCATGTGTCTGTTCTTAGGAAATATGTAGCAGATCCTTCTCATGTATTAGATTGAACTCCATTGCAGGTGCAGGATCAGGGGCAGTGATGGTGGAGCCCGTACGTATCTTAGAGCGCAGGACCCTGGGCCTTCGAGGCAGAGAGATTGATCAGGTACGTGTTCAGTGGGATAGGTACGATGAGACTGCTGCTACTTGGGAGGATGCTACATCATTGCGAGCTCTGTTTCCACACTTATTTCAGTGACTTCCATGAGGAAGTCTAGTCTAAGGGGAGGGGGATGTAGTGCCCACTTCCCTATGACACTTAGTTGATTATCATTTTGAGTTATGCAGACTTTTGGATATGGACATTTCATATACTTACGTTGATTAGCGTGATGTTTTGTGAGTAGATGCATTGGATTATGATTAGACTTTGCTTTCAGTATGATCTACATTGACTCGTGGATAGACTATTGGATACTATTTTTTTATGATATGGATATATTGCATGTGTTCTAACATTGGATTTCTTCGCCATGATAAGTAGAATGTAGTTGTTGAATTTACATTACTATAATTTTGGATAATGATGAAATGCATAATTAAGTTGTGATTTAGACCTAGAAATAATGGATGATTGAATTACGTATAGATGTTAATAAATTTCATGCATATGGTTATTTTGGATGTTTTGACATGGCCACAAGGCCGAAGGAGGTATTTTGTATTTTGCAGGAAACACAACATGATCACAACCTAAAGGGGGATTGGGAACCAAACACAACAGGATGTCGGGTGGTTACAACATTTGGTCGTCAAGGCAACTTGTGAATTGTATTGTGTTGCTTTTGTTTCTTTTTTTATGTTGTTAAGAAAAATTTCCATGAGGGGGAAATTTTCTAATGTGGCCAATGGGTTAAGAATTTTATTTACTTGTTTTAATTTATTTTAGTAGGTGATTTCATTTGTGATGTCTCCTTTTTAAATTACTTTTGTTAAATATGTTTAGATTAATTTAACATCTTGTTTTAATTTTAAGTTTTGAGGAAGGTCTAGTGGGTGTAATTAATTTTGATGGTTGGCTCCTTGAGCCTTGTGTTTTCTTCTTGTATTGAATGCTTGTTTTGAGTGTTGACCACTCCAAGTTCTTTGAATCTCGAATTTGAGATTGAGGGCAATTTTAGGGGGCTTGTGGGACAAGTTAAACTTGTCCCACACTTCCCAAAACCCCTTACCAACCCTATCTATGGGTTGGGAAGCCAAAAAGGGGATTATTTATTATTTTGGGAAGAGAAATGTGACTTTGGAGTGCACTTCTCTTCCATTTGCATTTAATTGTGCCCTTAAGGCACATGGGTAGGGATGGAGTGTGGAAAAGAGATGTCATTCAACCCAACCACCCATTTATTGTGTTTTGGAGTTGAGTTGACTAAGGGAGGTGGTCTTGAGGATGTGTGATGTGGCATCCTACATGGAGCCACATCATCCTCACCCTTCCCTTTTGTCTATTTATTGAAATTTCCTCTCTTGTTGAGGGGGTTAGAGGTTTTTTGTTGAAGAGTTTTATTTTTTTTGGAGGGGAAAGGATTTTTGGGAGAAAAGGAGCTTGGACTTGCATGCTTGGATTGTTTTGGGAGGAGCTTGGACAAAGCTTCTTGGTTTAGGCTTCTTCAATGGAGAGGTAGGGACCCTTCTCCTTTTGCTTTCTTATTGTTGTTGTTTTTATGCCTAAATTAGTAGAAAATGTATGTTTTTTTTGTGTGTTGTGGGAAAAATGGGTAGAATGCTTAAGGTGTGGTGTAGGAGAGGTCTATGGGAAAACTCATGAGGGAGGCATAAGAGTAGAATAGGTAATTGTGGAGGGAGTTTGAGAGGGATGCCCATCTTGGGTAAGAATGTTTACATTCTTACCTTGTCCTTGAGGGAGCCATAAGAGAAGGGAGGTATAAGAGTTTGGGAGGAAAAAGGGGTACTTGAGGGAGGCATAAGAGTCATAGGGGCTTGAGCTTTATTGTGGAGGGTTTGGATGGGCATCTCATTTCAATGGGGAGGCATAAGGAAAATTTTCCCATAGTTCCTTCTCTTGTTGGCTTGGATAAAAGCTTTGTTGTGGAATGTTTTGTGTTGTTTGTGTTTTTTTTTTTTTTGTTCTTAGTCTTGAATGTTGTGAAGAAAATTGTATTGTGGAAGCAAGTGTTGTTGCCTTGAGTTGGAGACCACCCTTTCATTGTGTTGTGTTTGGGGCTCGGGGGTCAATGGAGGAGATTGCTTCTCTTCTCCATTGAGTACTTGGTTGGGAGGAGAGTGTTGCCTCTCCCCCTATCTTGGTTGTGATTTGAGCTACTTGGAACTTCGAGCTTGGATGAAGAATACCTTGGAGCTTGTGAAGACTATTTCCATTTCCTTGATATATAATTTTGTTGTAAATTTTATGTGAAAAGAAGTTGTATTACCTTATTCTACATCTCAAAAGAAAAGGACATTGTAATCTATATTTGCACCAAAAGTCACATGGTTGAATGCAAGTTTTACTTGAAATGTGTTTACATTATTGTAAGAATTGTAAGGAAATAAAGAAAAGAAATGTGCAAAAAAAAAGGGGAAACTTGTGATAATATTGTAAATGTACTATTGGAAAAGTTTGTTGTAAATACTTTCTTGTGAAATGTTGGAAACTTGTATTAAGAGATATTATATTTCATTGTGTTAATCGAATGGCATGTGTTGCAAAAGTTAGCTTCCTTCTTGTTGATAGAAAGAAACTTAAAACACAATTACTTTTAATTTGGACAACAAAGTAGTCTAAATACTAAATTATAGTAAGTATTTCTTATTTGGGACTTATTGCAAATTATTTCAACATTGTTAGAAGAAATGAAATTTACTTGCTTCTACCTTATATACAATAATTATCAAATCGTGAGAGGAAAAAGGGTTAAAGCAAATTTTTAACTTGTCAATATTTCTATCTATGTTTTATTATTATTTTGATAATAATAGTAATATTTTAATACCTTTAATAATGAAAATATTTTAACAATAATGAGAGAAATTATTATAAAAATATATTAATATTAATAAACTATTAGTTTTATCTTCTTTTAAAAAAAAATGTGCCGCCATACACACACACACGTCTCTCTCTCTCTCTCTCTCTATATATATATATATATATATGACACACGTATTTATAATAAAAATAATGATAAATCAAAAGGAATTTAGAAAAAGAAAAAGAAAAAGTTCGCCTTGTGTGCGTGCCACGACTAAGAAGGGTTTGCCGATTTAAATGGTTGGGGGAGGGGCGCCACCCCAACCCCAACCCATATACTTATATGGGGTGGGGTGGGGTCAGCCCCTCCCCCTATCACAAGCACCCACCTTTGTTAAACAATGCGTGCCCAAACTGTTGTCAAACAACAAAACAAAAACAAAACAAAAACGCGCGGCCATTACCTTGTGTTGGCTCAGTATGCGGCCGGCATTCTCGCCCTCCTCTTCCACTGCCTTTACACGCCCACATTTGTATATTTCTATATATATATATATATATATACATATATATGTGTATATATATAACCCAAACAACCAAAACCAGAGCAGATCCATGCAAGAAAAATTCATCCATTAAAGCTCTAAGCCCGAAAATTGATTTAGTTAAGCTCCCATGGCTATAATGGCCTCCATAGCTTGACCTCCTTCTCCCTTCTCCCTTAACCTGCAAGTAAAGAGCAAAAGAAATGAGAGTTTTGGGTGTAGAAAGGAAAATAAATAAAAAGATAAAAACATATGGCAATCCATAAAGATTTCTAGGGTTTCCTTGCCAAGCCTAAATCTAAGGGTTGGGAAATATTAGATCCAATGGTGGAGGATGTACCCTACATCACTTAAGTGATGGGTTTCTTTTTTGGTGGGAATGAAAAATAGAAATAAAAGGGGGTGAGAATTTAGCAAAGTTGTGCACACTTGACCCTTTAAGCAAGTAATTAATTATTTTATATGTATGACCTTGAACTACAAGATTTTGGGTCTTGCATTATTAAATTTTAAAATTTAATTAAGGGTCTTTAAATAATTTAATTTAATCGGGATTAATGGAGTCATGTTTGGAAAGCTAATAAAGTTTTTTAAATAAAACTTTAGAACCTTGTTGGTGAAAGAAACGAAGATGTAGTATTAAATTTGTAAATTGAGGCGATCTTAATGGATCGATAAACATCTCCGATGCCTTGCAATTGTCCTCTTATAATCAGAATCTAATAAAAAAAAAAATATTTCATAATTTTTCTCACTAAACCTGGGTTGTTCTTTGGCCTCATGCAAACTTTTACCGGTGTTACAAAAGGTCATATTTCTAGTCAAGTGGTTTTCTTTGATTGAGAAAGGAAATAATAAAACAATTTATATGCATAGAAATGGTTTTCCTATGATTAAAACATCAGATTTCATGCACACAAATGAGCCATATGTATTCCCAGAGCAATGTGAACAAATTTTTATCATCCAAGATATGCAAAATCAAAATTGGTCTTTTGTCATAGAGCACAATCCAAGGTGGAATCGTCATGCATCATTTTTAAATAAAAATAATGTTGATAATACATATGAGGATGGAACACATAGTACTGAGGAAGTTGAAATAGTGGACAATATAGGAGAACATGTGCAAGAACAAGAATTAGAACATGTTGAGAACACATATGAAGATATACAAGAAGAAGAAGGTCAAGAAGAGTGTGATGGAGAACAAAATGGGGAGACAGAAAGCATAGGTGATGAATATGATCCAGCAATTTATGATAATCTTGTGGACGACGATATCATGGATGAGAGAGAAGACTCTGGGATAAATTTGTTTATTGATTTAGGAGAATTTGATGTTAGTTCAGAGCAATATCAAGAGTTGGCTGAAGATGAATTTGATGTTTATCATGAAGACATGCAAGATGAATGATCAATAATAAGTTTCATAAATTTGTATTGTATTTTATTTTTCTTTGATAAATTTGAACACATAATTTAAGTATTCTATTATTGACTTCCTCCAACACGTTTTGTATAAAATATTATTTTTATAGATATTTATCAATAATTATATGTAACCTTATTAGTTTTATTTATTAATGTATTAAAAATAATTTAAAATGAAATGTGAAATTAATTATATATATATATATTCTCCATTATGCATTGAAAATATAAATGAAAATAATAATATAATTAAAATAATTAAATAATATTAAATGGAAATATATAATTTATTTATTTTAACTTATATTAAACTTTGTAACACAATTTTTCAAAAATGTTATTAACTAGTTATTACTATTAAACTTAATTATGTTATAATTCAATGTAACAATTTATATAAATTATTAAACAAATTATACATACATATGTATATATATATATAGTAATTAAATATTACATTAGTCCTTTTGAAATATGTGAAATCAAGTACTTCATTTAATTTTTTGAATTTCATATATGTCTTTTTAAAATATGTAAGCAAATCTAAATTTTGGGTAATGTGGAATTTTCAAAGTATTTAATGTGGAATTTAACAATTAATATAATTTTATCTTGAAGTTGTCAAAATTTTCTTAATGAATAATTGTGGTGGATAATTTTGTGATAAGTTTTATTTTAATTATTTAATAAAAATGTGGATTTTCTATGAAGAAGGTTTGGAGATGTAATTTCTCTACAAATTAGAATCAATAAAATTAAATTGTAGAACATCCACAATTTTATAGAGATGCTACAAGTATTTATAATTCTTCTAAATTGTGGCAATTATATGGAATAATTGTGGAACAATTATTTTATAAAAATGTGGAATTTCTATAATAAAACTTTGAAGATGTGATTTTTCTACAAATTATAAACAATATAATTATACTATAGAAAATCCACAATAATTAAAAAACATTAACTAGATTATCATAGAGATGCCATAATTATTCTACAATTATGACAAATTGTGGAAATTTTGTAGAATAATTGTGGTAAAAAGTGCTTGTTTGTTATAGTGATGGGCTTATTTTGGATAACAAAGATGCTCGATGGGTTCCTTGGTCGGGTGGTTCTTCTTATGTTTCTATTTTGTTTCTCTATACAAATTCCTAGTTTTTATTTGGTTTCTATCCGGTTTTAGGCCACACTTGGACTATTTCATTATTTAATTTGGGTCGGGTTGTTTATACCAAAGGTGGCTTTGTTTTGGTTTTTGTTGGGTTCTTTGTTTTACTTTTAGTTATATATGGATTGTAGATCCTCTATTGTGCTCGGGTAGGGCCCCTAGAAAAACCCTCCTTTTACCAATAATAAAAACATAATAATTACTTGTGGAGATGGCACATTAAATAGTGCTTGAATGTTGTATTAAAAATTTGTGGAAAAGCCACATTACTCAATATTTAGACTTTTAGAATATTTTTAAAAATAAGATTATAATAGTGTTTAAATTCAAAAATACATAAAATATATATTTATTCTTTTTAAAATTCTTCGAAGTGTTCTATTATTATGTAGTGCCAACCTAATTTAATAAAAATGAAGCTTCCTTTTCTAAAAATAAATGTGAGTCGATTTGTTTTGGTGGTGGAGTGGATATTTTTGTGGGTGGGTGAGTAAGAGGGAGGTAACATGTGACAGGAGTTGTTGTGGGGTAGTTTAGAGCCATGGGCCTCCCTGAAAAGGCACGTGGGTAGCATAAAGGATCTTGCAGACCCATCATTTCCCTTGCATAATAATTCAAGCACTTAATTTGAGATCCAGAAGAATTAACCACGTTGAAACCCATGTCAATGTTTCAAATTTTAGTATTAATTGGATAGTCTCAGCGTATACTGTCCATCGTCCTTCTATAATTGTTTCGAGCCTCTATTTGGTTCTGAACTTCTGTGGAAGGATTTTCGTATGAAGGGGAATGAAGGGACTAATGGAAGGATGCAGTTTCAGTCACCTTCACATAGATTTGCAGCAGACTTTCTCATGGCAGGTGTTTCAGCAGTGGTTGCCAAGATAGTTTCTACCCCCATTGAGAGAGTGAAGTTGTTGATGCAAAACTAGGGAGAGCTACTCAAGAGGGGACACCTTATTCATCCCTATACTGGAAATGGCCATTGTTTCACAATAGTTCTGAGAGAGGAGGGTTTTTGTCCTTCTAGAGAGGCAATAAAGCCAATGTTATTAGATATTTTCCCACCCAGGAATTTAACTTTGCATTCAAGGACTCCTTCCACGCTCTTTTTGGCTACTCAAAGGAGAGAGATGGCCACATGAAGTGGCTTGCAGGGAATATTTATTTTGTAAGTGTCGCGGGTGCAACTACATCCAGGTTTCTATATCACTTGGATTATGTACGCGCGTGGCTTGGTATGCATGCAAAAAATGTCTTGTCGGGTAGCCACCACCGTTACAAGGGATTGTTGGATGTCTACAAGAAGAATCTTGCTATTGATGGCATTGTAGGCTTGTATAGGGGCTTTAGTGCTTCAATTATTGGCATCACAGTATATAGAGTATTATATTTTGGAATTTATGACACATTGAAACCAGTGGTTCTTGTTGGATCCCTTAACGTAATTATGGTTTTAGATAATCAGATTTGTAAATCCATTAGAGATTGAAGATTTTGTCATTTCGGTTTTGATATCTTTCTTCCTCCAAGGGTTTTAGCATGACTATGTGTTTCCACTATCCCAATCAAATGTACAGCAGCAAGGATCAATTTGAACCAACACAGTGGTGATGTGGGCATCCAATGTAATTCTCCTTCCCTTAGTGTATGTTTTGGTAGTGTTAAGTTGTGGTGAAGAATCTGGGAAGTCATTCATGCACTTCTATATTTTTTCACGCAAGAAGGAGTAGCTCTAGGGCGATTTTAACTTTTGATCTGTATACCACAAGAGCAGAAATCAGTTATAATGAAATTTGGGCTAAACACCATTTGGAACTCATTGACATCTTTTAGTTACCAATGGCTTCAGGATTTATCCAAAGACCTGCGTCTCTGAAATTTTTTTTTACAAGCTAAGATGTAGTGATGTCACGAACATGGGACTCCATAGCCATTGTCAGAATCCTTACTATTCCGCACACAGTTGCAGCCTTGTGTGAGATTTTAGATATCTAGAAGTTTATTATGAATAAATAATAATGGGTAAAGGAGTGTATACCATATTCATAACTTTTTTGTATGAATATGGTATACACCCAACAATGTTGGGCATCTTTCAGATGGAGTGGAGGTATTTTTTCAAAAATTGTAGTGGCAAGTGCCCTGGTAGACATGTATGCATTATCGACGTTACCCCTGCGCTTAGTGTGTAAATAGTTTGATAAAAGGATAGGAAGAAATTCACTCCCAGGATAGTAAGGATTGCATGGTGTGCACCAATCAAATTGTAATGGAAAGTAATATTTTTAGATGTATGGAAAATTGTATGAAAGGGGATAGGAGCATACAAAATGCAAATGTTTTGTTGAAGTGGTTCTAAATAATCTCAAGAAAAGGAAGTTGGGGGAGTGTACTAGCTAGAAGCACACAGACCATTTGATAGAATTCTTGGAAGAGGGATGAAGCATTGTGGAATGTGGGTGAACCCACCTAGAGAACCTTGTACACTTCGGATGTTATTATTGCAAGGCATGATCTTCTTACCGATATATTTTATAATTTTCATCTAATTTGGTTCTTCAATTACAATGTAATAGAAATAATAAACGGTTGGGTGAGTATACTACACTGGGTCTCTTAATTAGAATGTTAGTGCGGAACAATAACACCCCACCTTGTCATTACGTTATCGATTTACAATTTGACTAGTTACCATGGTTGCAGTACCACAAACTTATATGTTGCTAGTCCCAGTGGTATCAAAATTAGTTGTTCATATATGTTGATATCAAGGAGAACTAGATGAGCTGTCAACTAAAACAACCATTTCCGTCCACCTTGTAAAGTTAGAAAAATGTTTTTTTAGAGATTCGGAAAATAACTTTCTGATCCCCCTATAAGATATGTCAAGCATTGTATGTGTTCGTTGTTATTAGGAGAGTCTCATCAAGCATTAGATTGACCCCGTTTGACCATTTATACTCTCTTCGACTCTCCTCTAGGAGCCTTGTTACCTCGTTTTACACTTTTAGGAAGCTCCTAAAACATAAAATTTGGGTTTCGTTTCGGCTCGCCATTTTGACCCTAAGCGAATGAATGCTTTTCAACCTTCACAAAACCCTAGTACTTCTACTAGAAAATTGCTTAAAACATTTAATTTAGAAGAAAAACACTTGTTATGTCGAAATCACATCACCCCTGACTGTTTGCAATTCGAAGGATTGAGACCGTTAGTATGATTGCATAACATGGAGCTTTTCCCAAAGTGTCAGACTTTGTGATCGGGAAATCTCTTCAGTTGAAGGTCGGTTCCTATTCCTCTATTCTGATGCACACAGCCAAATTATAGAGGATCTACTCTAAAATCTACTATAAATTGCCAAGGAGATAGGGTTAATAACATTACAAGAAATTAAACCTAAACTAACACAGGTGATGCACTTAAAGGAATGTTGAACACCTGCTTTGCATGGAGATGGAAACCACAATCAGATTAAGAAGGATGTAAATTCACCACAGATCAATCCATTGATGAGAACCCACCAACCATTAAACTTTGATGAATTCTTCATATATAGGGTAAATTGTAGGAAATTTATCTTTACACGTTTGACCATCGAACGCTAGTTTTGGACGTGGTTTTCTAAGCCCTCGAGCTAATTTTTTCATTTTCATCTAGGCAAATTATGACCGATGGCCTCGAAACCCACTGCCCGGCCGCCAATCATAAATTATTTGTCATTTCAATTCCGCTAGTTCCAAAGAATTCTTGGTGTATATGAGGATATGTATAAATTTACCCGTGGTGTGTTTCTCATTAGAAGACAACATTTGAAAGTGGTTTCTTAGCCTCCAAGCCTAAATTGAACATTTTTGCAACTAGTAGGAAAACGTAAAAATAAAGTTGTAGGACCCCCATCAGTTACCAAACCACCGTGGAAAATTTTTGACACTTGTCGATAAATGTTTTAAAATCTATCATGTGACTTGGTGTGTGAAATTGATTTTTTAAAAATACTATTTCTCTCTCTTACTTATCCTTTTCTCTCTCCTTGATTAAGAAATGAAGTGAAATAAATATGTGTCTCTAAACCTCCCCATTCGAATGAAATTTTTATTATTATGTGGAAAACTGAAAATGGTAATTATGCTAGATTAAGGTGGATGAAATGCCATCGATTTATCGTTTATTGCATGCTCACGTGGTTGTATAGGATGAGAGAAAGATGGCGAAACGACATGGTCAAAATTCATTGTGTATTATTGTAATTTTTGTATGTTATGAGAAAATGTTTATATCTATAATGTATTTCCATGTTACATAAAATTTAATATTTGAAAATTGGTAATATGTATGTGATGCTAGATTTAGTGATGACTTGGGAAATGTCCATTTAATCATAGGTGCCATTTTGATTCAGATTTGTATTGTAAAAGTAGGATAGATATGTTAAATGAAACAGAATTTTGACATCTTATAGTACATTCTCGTTGGAATATCTAGAGTGTTGTGTTATTTATCTATCAAATATATAAAATAAACCTAAATATAAAAGTCAACCTTGGTTTAAAACTAGTGCATATCTACCCTTCTTGCATGATATTTCTTAACACAGAATGAACCAAAACCTTAGAATGAACTTAAATCTCTACACTCGATGAAACCTTCTGGCTTAAGTAAATAAGATCCCTAGTTCAGTTATTTCCATATCCCATAGGTTTAACAACATTGTCGTGAACCCATCAATTAGGAACGACATGGTAAATTTTAACCAGAGTATGTGGTTCCCTTCTAGGATTGGTAACCATGTGTGTGGTAAGGAGAATGTGTTCTCTTTAGGTCTGACAACTACGTTGAGTGGGGAACACCCCCTTGGAAGTCACCTTAAGAGTATTGTTTGAAGCAATGACTATGTGGTGTAATCTTACCATATATTGAGTAAGTAAAACTAACACTTCTTTAGTATCCTAGTGGGATACTAATTCTTACAAAGTTAGATCTATAACTTGACTTCATGATCAAATGAATTCCTTGTGGGATCTAGATGACACAAATGGAGCTAGTGAAGTAGTTTTGATATGACTTCAATTCTTGTTAATGATCTCTTTAGTTCGTCATAGAAAAATGTGTTACCTTCACATTACTAAAAACATAACACCTTGATATTTCATGAAGGTTGTTTAGAATAAATACATCCTCTAACCTTAAACTCATATCTAGTTGAAGAGTAGATACTTAGGTGTAATTCAAATTAAACCAACCCTTAGCTGACTAAGGGGTTAACTTGCAATTGTATTTACAATAAGTTGAGTTAAGAGAAGTGTAGAAACACAAAAAAATTGTTTCGTTACCCCATGTGCCTAGTTTCCTTATACTATGTTGAGTGGCCCAATAGCAAACAAAGGTAGTAGGTGATATTCCTATGATTGATCTTATGGTGGGAATTAAATGACACAAGTTGATGTCTTGGTTACAAGATGTGTTTAATACTGTAGTGTATAATAGAAAATAAATGGTATGTCTCGTGTTAGGTTATACTCCTTGTAGTAGTGAATCCATTAGTGAAAATTACATGTTATTTTGTTTACAATTTTTATAAAACAATGCCAATAATGAGACCATAATGTGATGTAAGAGTAGATCATACAAGAGTAAAAAAATTTTTAGGTTAGGAATAATGTCACTCTTGGATTCCTTATAACTCAATTAGACATTTTCTTGTGTTAAAAAGAATATGAATTTCCCTTGGTGAGATCAAACTTCGAGAAAAAAAAAAAAGATACATATAAACCTAAATAGAATTTCTTGATGTGGAAATGTTGAATGGATTCAACAAGTTATTGAACTATATTAACTATGATAGGGAAATAAAGATACCATGATCAAAGAATGTTTATGGGAAAATATATCTTGAATCTAAATCTCCCTTAAATCCTAAGATTTATTTCTTGACATCACGTTAGATTCACTTGTGTAGCAAGGGTAAAATTTAAACATTGAATAAATGTTTGAGAAGCATATTCTTAACATAAGAACGAGATAATTAGGAACTTTGTATGCAATTTAAAATATGGAAAATAATTATGTAAGTTATGGAGATTGTCGTAAGGGATAAAGAGCTAACTTAAATGGTTGATCTGTAAGTTGAATGTCAAATGAATTTAAAATTTGTAGGTGTAAAAGGATAAAATTATCCTTTCCTAATAATTTTGTTGGAATGTTAATTGTAACTAATATGTAATCATGGTAATGATGTGTTATGGGTTTTCCAATCCTTGGGTCCCTTTCTTGTGGTTAGGTCATTGCTAGCATTCGTTCATTAGGGAAAGTGTGGCATCGATATGTATATGGTGTTTTCATGTGTCTATGTGAGTCAATGACTTATGTAAGTGTCTTATGTGTTGTTGAGTTTCTCTACTTGGAGCCCTTGTGGTGTTGTGTAGTGAGAAATGTAAGTAAAAAAATTATTTTAGTATTTTTATTGTTGAATTTTTGTGTGTAAAATGCTCTCGAACCTCTCGGGACATATTAGAGTTGTGATGGTTTTGTATGGTGGTGGTAGTGGAGATTGGAAGATTATTGTGATATATGTGTGATGTGAACAATGTTGTAATTGTGATATTATGAATGCACATGTTGTGCATGTCACTTAGTGCGTATTTGTTATCCCGTTGATGCACTAGAGATGAGAGTATTCTCTCTCCTTTTTGTGGATTTGATGAGGAATTCGTGTGTGATGCACCGCCTTGTATTGTGTGAAAGGCATGTTATTGTGTATTATAGAGTGTTAGAGCATTTTGGCATTTTGGCATTTTGTGATATGTAGGTGTGTTGATATGTTGTATGACAAGATTGATGTATAGTGATCTCATCACTGTGTTGTGAAGAAACATTTGTATCACCATGTTATATTGCAATTGACTATATGTTGTAATGCTAGATATCATGTTCATTATAAGTATAATTTGTGTAATATGTGATGGTTCATGTTGTGATTTAGGGGCATATGGTGAATGTATGATCCCTATTATGCAGTGTTGCACTTTGGGTGCAGTATGTGGTAATGTGATGTATTGTAACCCGTGAATGTAATGATTGTGATATACCCTATATATGTACCATGCGTAAGATGCTATGGTTAATGTGCATGAACCACCATTGTGTTAGTGATGTAGTTATGTGTTATGTTGTGAACCTTACACTAACCGACCCTAAGGGAAATCGGTAAAAGTGTATGTTTGGAGTGAGGAAATTTGTACCATTGACCAGTCACTCAAGCCATCCTTAGGCTCAGTAGATGGTGAATTATACTCCTTTCTCTCTCCCTATATGGTTATTGTATGGATTTAACCTAAGTGTAGTTACGACTATTTTGAGCCTTGTAGAAGCGGTGGTGGGATGATTCAAAGAGATATGATGATAATTGTATTATTTGATATGTTATTTTACGAGTTGAGGCTTGAAGTATGTGTTATCACCAAATCACCGCAACCCTATTGTTTATACAAGTGCATATACTTGAACTCATGGTATGATTGGATAACATGGGTACTATCTCCAAGTTGTGGGACTTGCTACTTGAGATAGACCTCCGAGAGAAAGTTGGTTCTTGCTCCTAAACTACCCTGCCACAATTTACTCTAATGCAGGGGAAACTAACTATTCTAATCTAAATTTCCAAGGGACAAAGGAGAGAGAATACATAAAATGAAAGCCTACACTATAACGGTGATACACCGAAAAAGAGGGTGTGATAGTAGTCTTCAAATGTGTGAGATACGAGAAGAAGAGTGCACACTAGAAGGGGTGATGACACTTCTCCATAATCTAGCAAAATGCATTCACAACAATATTTCAAACATACACAATGATAACGGATCCTTGCAAGAACATAATAATAGACACAATATTCTTGTAATCAAGGTTAAAGGGGCAAGAAGAATGCAAGAAAACACAGCAGGGGAAGATACATCCACAAACTTATATTTTATTGCTTCCGATATGCACAGATTTAGTTGGTTACAAGATAAGGGCCTAGATGACCATGCAAGGAGTCCACAACAAGGGCCTGCAGCACATTGGCTTCACAAAGAAATTTTGGCAGAGATTTGCTATGAAAACTACCCCCTTACAAGGTGCCCAACACTCCAATTTATAGAAAAAAAGAAGAAGGAGAAAAGGAAAATGGAAATCCGGAAATATGTCCTTCAACCACTTGTAAGAGGCATTAAATGGAGTAAAATTATTGTATATTACTTGAAAAATTCTCCCCATACTATCCCAGGTGCTGCAGCAGAGAAAGAATGATGACCATGCCTCTTAATTGCACTCCCAACTACCAAATAAAACACTGTTATGAACCCAGCCACGTTTTATGAAAAATCCCCACCTATTTCTCATAAAATATAGAATTTATTGATTTTTTGCATTGGGCTCGGAGCCATGATTCCAACGGTACCAATTTTGTGTGATTTTGTTGAGAAATGCAAAAGTTATGGCCTTCTGAGTGCGGGCAGCTATTTTGGGTCTGCAGGCATTTTCTGTCATTTGACAGAATGAGCATTACATTGATGGAGCTGAATATGTTTCTTTTATTTAAATATATATACCATCATTAAAAATAATAAATCCTATTTTTGTGGCATAGAGGACGTCATGCTCATTCCAGAAAGTCCAATTTTGTGAAAATCGGAGCTCGAGTCAAAAGTTATGGCCATTTGAAGTTCACGGGTCAAACGTTGACTTTTCTTCTTTGCTGCAGCTATTTCAGAAAATCAGCCGATTCACGTCCCACGCGTACTTTTTCCCAGCTGTCTCAAATGAATTCTCCCGCATCAGCCGATTCGGGCTTCCTTGTCCCCTTTTGTGGCCTTTTCACCTTTTCACTTCCTCATGGTCCCGCGTCCTTTTGTCCCGGCTGTCCCAGACGAAAATCTCCGCATTGCCCGAAATAGACCATCTTTTAGAAAATCAGCCAATTCGCGCCACAATGCATACTTTTGTTCGATTGTCCAAACCGCACGAAACAACAAGAAAAAAATTGACGATTTTTATTGCCTATGGCCGTTTCACCTTTTCGCGTCTCGACGTCCCAACTGTCCCGTGGACTGCCTAGGACAAAAATGTATGACTTGGCTGATTTTCTTCCTTTTGGTCCCAAACTTGGTACGACAAACCTTGGTATGACCAGCCGGTAAGATCCGCACCCTTCAGACCCGAAATGCTTTAAAACAATCCTTTATCCTTATTTTTGCATTTTTTCCATTTTTCTAACTCGTTGGGATTTTTCTTGGATGAGAGAGTTAGAGAGAAGCCGAAGGGGCCCCAAAAACATGATTTTGGTCCTTGAATCAATCTACTTGCTTGGTACTGAAGAATTTGATGCATGTTATCAAAATTACCTTGAGGGGTGAATTTTGGATAACATTATGAGTGCTTAACAACTCGTTGAATACCCCTTTGGTGGCCGTATAAGGCCACATAGTTATTTCAATGTATTATGTGTACATACATATTTTATTCATATTTTGAACATTTTCTCTTTTCTTGCAAGAGCTAGCAATTTTATTGATTTAAATGTTCTTATATTTTTGGGAATTTTATTTGGTTGTTGCACTAACATGCGGATTTTTGCACTAACAATGGGTATTTGGCCATTTGTTTTGCTTAGATTTTTTTTTTTTAAAGTTTAAAAGTTTTATAGCCTATCTTAAGGCTTGGGATTGTTGCCACTTGGCAATTGAAATGGATTGCTATGTTGGTTCTAATGTTGTAATGTGTAGAATAGGGTCATGGGATGCACCATGGATTAGTTGAACCTATGGACCCAGTTCGTTGTATGATGGTACGCCCCAAGGAGTTACATATAGCTAGCGGGTTTTCGAACCATGAGCTATTATGTCACTTTGGTTAGGGGTGTCTAGACTATATGTGCCTAGGGCCATAGGGTGACCGACCTCTTTTGGGGAGTGAAAAGGAAAATCAATCTTTATGTTATTGCTTGAGGGAGGAATAAGAGACTTGAGGGAGACATAAGATATGTGTGTGTGTGATTGATGCTTGGGAGGTATATGGAGTTGTTTTGTGATGTTTTGGGAGGTGTATGGAGTTGGAGTTATGATGTATGTGTACTCATGTGAGTCTGGCTATGTTTTGTGATGTTGAGGATTGATGCTCCTCATTGAGGATACAGTTTTGATTCCCTTTTTGACACTATGTATCTATAGTTATTGTTTTGATTGGCACGAAACCTTTATATGTGTACCTATTAGAAATTCCATGTTGTTGTTGTTTTTTTTGTTATGAGTTTTTTTGTGTCAGGGGAATATGTGACAAGTAATTTCTTGTGAGGGCTATGTATGTTCTTTTCATGGTTTGGTTGAGTTATTGTATTGTGATACAGTCATGGAAGTATGTAGAAATATGCTTGTGAACCATTAGTGTTGTGATGTTAGTTTCTGTTGGGCACCCACAAGAATAAATAAACTAAAATCTTACAACAATGAAATATTAAGGGCTTGAGTTTTAGGAATAATTTAAAAGAAAAAGATTAACTAAATAATGAAGTAAAAGAGAACTGCCAATCTTCACAGAACATTAAAATTTAAGATATTTCCAAATTTGGTTTACTTCCTTGTGGTCGTGTTATACCGACAAGTTATTTTGATAATGACATGTGTCATTATTGAATTTCTTGCCTACTTACTCTTTGAGCTTTGGTGTTGTGTTACATCGAGGATGATGCTCTTATAAGGGGAGGAAAATGTAGTTCCCAAGGCATTAAATAAAATAAATTTAAAAAAGGGGGTGCGTGAAAGTCACGGTGGAGGGGAGTAAATTGGAGTAGGTGAATTTAAAAGTTATGGTGGAAGATAGTGATCTATGGTAGGCAATAGTGTGTGGCAAGATCCCATTCAAATCACATGGGAATTTAAAATAACCTTTCAAACCTGTCACTTCTCTACAAAATACAAGCGCTTCATTTGAGATTCAGAGGCATTTAACACGCTGAAACCAAGTTAACATTGTAAATTTAGTAATATTTGGATAGTTGCAGTGATGGAATTTCAGAAGACATGGGCTTCGCATTGTTTCTCCTATGCAAAAAATGAGTCTCCATCCCGATCGGTTTATAGTTTCCCACATACTCCCAAAATTTATGCAAATAGGGTATGGACATCCTGCAAGGAATATTTACATTCTTGAAATGCCCAACTAAATATAAGTAGTCACATGGAATGCCACGGTTGTAGGGAGGCACAAATTGCTTGAGATGGGTATGTATCCACTAAAGCAAAGCGAGTTCGATGGTCTATGAGGGAATGGATCGACTTCTTCCTATTGTTTTGATTGTTGTGTGCTGGAAAAGAAGAAGAGGATTTGAGACCTAGGAGGTGCTACATAATTATGTTACTGAGGGGATTGATAGTGGTTAGTGGGGATCCAAGGGGTGTTACTTACTTTAATGGCTTGGCTCATGCATGGATCAACATGGCCCTTGGTTGTTTTACCAACTCAACCCCGAATTTTAGTATCTAAAAAGCTACCGCTTCCCTTTTGCTTCTAGTATCAACTTGTTGCTCAATTTTCTGCTTGGGTGGGTTTTAGATCTGAAGCTAAATGCCTTTTTTGTGGCTCACCCATTCATTTCTCGGTGGCTTGCAATCTTAGACCAGCTCATGGTGTTGATGTTTTTCTTTGGAGAGAGTTTCCTTTGCATGGCTCGGCCTATGGATTTTCCAACTTAGTGGTATGGTTTATTTACTAGCTCAAGATGCTTGTGTCATGAAAATCTCCACCCACTCATGAATACGAGCTCTATCTTCAATATATATGCTTGATTCAGCCCTAGTGTTGGTACTAGCTTGGTTTTGGGCTCAAAACGGTTTTGTTTGCATTAACTAGCCATATTGGGATCTAGCTCGGTGTGATGCTCACTTTCAGCTTGTTTTTGAGCTTAGTTACCATATTTATTATGCACTCTCACTACCTTGCTACCCGAGCTCATTTTTACGATTTAAGATCTTTATGAAAAAGGTACATGGAGCAGTTGTGAATGAAGATGGATAAGCTTTCTGAATGTGTGCAACCATTTGATGAAATTCCTAGCTATGATGCATAAATGAGTCCCACAATTTCAACCGGCTTCATTCCTCTAGGCATGGTTCATCTCACCTTATCCTTCATAATTCTCGTATTTTAGTTTTACATTTACAACTAAATAAATTTAAAACCTTGGAGTATCTCACATTTGATTATTTTATATAAACTTGTTTTGCAAAACAATAATATAAAATATGGAACTTATGTAATCCAAATAACACTTGGTATCTAAACATAAAATAAAACCCTCCTTCAGACACAATATGGAAAAATTTGTAACCAGACTATTAGCGCGAAACAACAAAACTCCTTATGATTTACATTACCGACTTGTAATTTGATCGTCATTCGTGGTTGCGACCACAACCTCATACACTCGTTAGACCTAGGGTATTGAAATTTAGTTCTCGTGCTCCGTTGGTATTGGCAAGAGCTAGATGATTCGTGAACTAAAACAATCTTTTTATCTACCTTGCAAGTTAGAAAAAAAAACAATTTCTAGATACTTTGAAACAACACTCTGAACCTCGTACATGAGATGTCAAGTGTCGTATGTGTTCCTTGTTATGTAGAGAGTTGTGTAAAGCATTAGGTTAACCTTGTTTGACCATTTGCAATCTCTTTACCACTTTTCCAACAGCCCCGTCTACTCCGGCTTGCACTTTTAGGGAGCTATTAAAACTGAAAAGTTGGCTTTCATTTTGACCCGCCATTTGAACCTTGAGCAACAAAATTCTTATCCACCTTCGCAAACCTCTAGTATTTTTACTATATAATTTCTTGGAACCTTTAGTTCAAGAAACTAACATTCCCGATTAGTTGGGAAAAGAGGATTTGTATGCCTCAAATACAGCTTAACTTGGTCAAACTCGACCAATTACGATCGGTAGCTCCGGAAAATTTGTCGTTGTTTGAAACCCGTTTGCCACTTCTCAATCCCATCGACTCTGATGAATTATCCATATATAGGGTAACTTGTAGGAAATTTATCGTTACACATTTGTCCATCAAACATTATTTTTGGATGTGGTTTTCTAAGCCCTTGAGCTAAATTTTGATCATTTTCAACTAGGCCAATTACGACCGATGGCATCGAAAACCCGGGCATCAATCATAAAATGTTAGCCGATTCTAAATTCCACTAGTTCCTATGAATTCTTGGTGTATAGGAGGATACATAAAAATTACCTGTGGTGTGTTTTCTCATTGGAAGATAACGCTTTGAACATGGTTTCTTAGCCTCCCAAAATTAAATTGAACATTTTTACAACTAGCAGGAAAACGTAAAAAGAAATTTGTAGGACTCCAGGTAAGGTTACCAAACCACCTTGAAAACTTGTCGGCACTTGTAAATAAATGTTTTAAACTCTATCATGTGACTTGTTGTGTGAAATTGAACTTTTGGTAAAATAGTGTTTCTCTCTCTTCCCTATCTTTTTCTCTCTCCTTGGTTAAGAAATGAAGTGAAATGAAATGAAATAAATATGTGTCTCTAACCCTCCCCTTTTGAATGTAAATTATTATTATTATGTAAATGGAAAACTAAAAACGTTAATTATGCTATAATGAGGTGGATGTCATGTTAGCGATTTATCATTGATTGCATGCTCACATGGTTTTCAGATACAAGAAAGATGGCAAAATGGCGTGGTTGAAATTCATTGCGTATTATTGTAATTTTTGTATGTTATTGGAAAATGTTTATATGTATAATGTATTTCCATGTTACATAAAATTTTATATTTGAAAATTGGTAATATGTATGAGATGCTAGATTTAGGGATGACTTGGGAAATGTGCATTTAATCATAGGTGCCATTTTGATTCAGATTTGTATTGTAAAAGTAGGATAGATATGTTAAATGAAACTGAATTTTGACATCTTATAGTGCATTCTCGTTGGAATTTCTAGAGTGTTGTGTTATTTATCTAGCATATATAGAAAATAAAACAAAATATAACAGTCAAATTTAGTTTAAAACTAGTGCATATATACCCTTCTCACATGATATTTCTTAACACATAAGGAACAAAAACTTACAATGAACTTAAAATCTACACTCGATGAAACCTTTTGGCTTAAATAAATAAGATCCCTAGTTGAGTTATTGCCATAGCCCATAGGTTTAAAAAGAACATTGTCATGAACCCATCAATTAGGAATGACATGGTCAAAATTTATCTCGAGTATGTGGTTCCCTTATAGGATTGGTAATCATGCGTGTGGTAAGGAGAATGTGTTCTCTTCAAACGCAACACTTTGCATCGAGTGGCGAACACCACTTTCAAGTCACCTTAAGAGTCATTGTTCAAAGAAACAACTATGCGATGTAACCTTACCATATATGGAGTAAGTAGAGCTAATATCCTAGTGTGCTTTACCAAGTCTTATGAAGTTAGATCTAGAAATTAACTTCATGATCAAATGAATTCCTTGTGGGATCCAGATGACACAAATGGTGCTAGTGAAATAGTTCTGCTATGACTTAAATTCTTATTAATGATCTATTTATCTCCTCACATATAAATGTGTTACCTTGGTTACTAACAACATAACACCTTGGTCTTTCATGAAGGTTGTTTAGCATAAATATTTCCTCTCACCTTAAACTCATATATAGTTTGGGCGTAGATCCTTAGGTGCAATTGGAATTAAACAAAACCTTAGCTGATTAAGGGGTTAACTTACGGGTGGAAATTGTACATAACTCTTAGCAAATGCAATTGTATTTAAAATAAGTTAACTTAAGAGAAGTGTAGAAACAAAAAAAAATGGTTTCGTTACCCCATGTGCCTATTTTCCCTTTTACCCTAGTGAGTGGCCCAAAACCAAACAAAGGTAGTTAGTGGTATTCCTATGATTGATCTCATGGTGGGATTTAAATGACACAAGTGGATGTCTTGGTTGTAGTATGAGTTTAATAATGCAATGTATCAAAGAAAATTAATGGGATGTCTTGTGCTAGGTTACACTCCTTATATTAGTGAATCAATTAGTGAAAATTATGTGTTATTTTGTTTACAATTGTTATAAAACAATGCCAATAATGAGACCATAGTTTAATGTAAGAGTAAATCATATAAGATTAAAATGAGATTTTAGGTTAGGAATAATGTCACTCTTGAGTCCTTATAAATCAATTAGAAATTTCATGTGTTAAATAAAAAAGAATATGAATTTCCTCGTGAGATCTAACTTCGAGAAAAGAAAAGATATATATAAATCTAAATAAAATTTCTGTTGTGGAAATGTTGAATGGATTCAACATCTTATTGAACTATATTAACTATGATAGGGAAATAAAGATACCATGATTGAATAATGTTTATGGGAAAAGATATCTTGAGTCTAAATCTCCCTTAAATCCTAAGATTATTTTTTAACATTATGTGAGATTCACTTGTGTAGCAAGGGTAAAATTTAAACATTGAATAAACATTTGAGAAGCATGATATTAACATAATAATGAGAGAATTAGGAACTTTTATCTCTCAAAGTGCACCCCGTAGAGATATGTCTCGTAGGTTTTCTAAGCTTGCAATATTGGTCTCTCTCTTTCGTAGATACAATGGAAACACCTCAGGTTTGTGGGTATACCTATTTTGAGGTGAGTCTCCGGTATCAAGGCCGGTTCCTTTTTTATGTATCCTAAATTGATTCTCTCGGGGAAACGATAATAAAAGCTGCAAAATAAATAAACTGAGGTGATACACAAAACTTATATCGTGGCTTTGGTAATTTGAGTGTATGCACAATTGATATGGGAAGGGTTTCTTAATACACAAGCCAATAGTTTTTTCTCGCAAATTATTTAAGGGAAAAACTTGGTGGTACTGAGGGAAAATATCACAACAATATTAATAAGTTAACATGCACATTAAAAATTAAGCAGAATTTACTGATATTGCAGCAGGGTAAGATGATTGGTCAGGGAATTTGCATTCACAAGACTAACAGAAACATACACAAGCTGCAAATAATTGGTAAGGCAAGAAATTACTTCACACTCAGAAGGCAAAACCGAAGAATGCTTCAAGATCTATATCAAAAATTTCCCCCTTTGTGCCTTCTTGCAAAGGCACACAATATATAGACAAATAAATTTTTCCCACCCTTCCTAAAAATAGCCTAAGGTCAGTACTCACCCATGCATCCTAATTTTATCCTTTATTCAATAATAAATAAAGGGATAAAATAATACAAGCTATTACAAGAGGCATTAATAGCCTTTGATTACATCTCAGTTAACTAAAGTTGACTATTCTATTTTCAATAAGGTTGGGTGAATAATTTGCCAAAAATAAGATTTCTTGCTAGGCAAATCTCTCTCACGGCATGCGACTTGTCCCTTCTCTCGTTCTATCTTCTTTTGAAGCACGCAACAAATCAATTCTCTTCCTATGAGTAAATAATTCAAATATTTGTAATATTTGAAAGATAAACATCCAATGTGGGGACCATTATCCATGTGCACATGCTGATATTGACATCTCCTTCCAAATGGTCACATGAGTGACACTCAAAAATAACCTCTAACTCCTTCTAGTTGGGACCACCTTCACTTTACCAAGTTTGGCCACCTTTGTGGACTTAGCAAAAATAAAAATGGCCGACCACCTTAGCTAATAAACAAGCCCTTCCAAGTCTTTGCCACCTTTTAATTATAAACATACATTATATGTTCCTCGACCCTTGCATTTTGGTAGTGTATAATTTGAAATTCACCTTTTCGGTGATCACTGTGACATAATTAGGTCTGAATTTGAATTTGAAAGCTTACAATATGGTTGGAATTTGAAAGGCATTACAATGATTATTTATTCAGTTTGATGACGTGGGCTGAACCCTTCTCCACGGTGACTCACCCTTAGTAACTCTGACGGTGGCATATGTAACACAAGTTGAGTTTGCCTTGATATTTGATCATCCCGAGCCATTGATTTCTTTCCTTGATGCATTCAAGTTGTCAATTTTAAACCAGCAGCTAGGGTTTCAAACTTGGCAATTAAAGTGGTTGGTGACAACCGACCGTGGTTACTTGCTTTGATCTTTGAGCTTAATTTATGGCCTTCGATATCTATCCTTTCGATCAGTGATCATTGACTTGAACCGTGGTTGTGTTAGAACTCAACCCATACTTGGGATCGGGTGGTAAAGAGAAGATTGGGTCTACTAATCATTTCATTTGGATTTTTGGTTCGTGGGTGAAGCCCTCGGCAAATTTTTTGCTCAATGCCATCGTTGAAGTCATTGAGCTCGGATTTTCTTGAAAACTAGTTATGTGGTCAGCAGAGAGTGAATAATGGAATTCATGTACCTTTGCATTTTCCTTCAATCTTTGTCTTTAAGCTCGATTCTTCTCTATTTTTGGGATCTTTGTGAGCTATTGGCTGCTCATCTTTCTCAAGCTCTTTCATGAACTTCTTTGGGTGCTTTCTTTTGATGATAGCCATGGTTGGTAACCTCTAAAGCTCGACTCTATTTTTTGGTCTTTTCCTTAGCCTCCATTGTCGTTACAAGCTCGATTATGCAACCGTGGATACATAATTATATCTCTTTGGTTCTTGATAGTTATTAAAATCTCTCGGTTAGAATTCATGGCTCTTTTACTTTTGAGGATTCACCACTACCGCTTGGAACTGCTTCGACCACGGTTAGAGGTAACTCTAGATTCACCCTTTTATGAATGGCTTAGTAGTATAAACACTATATTTTGATTGATATTGATAAGCTTATATCACCATAGCTTTCCTGGTTATTACGGTTAGCTTCATTTGAACCGATTATGGAGGATTTGCTAGGTAGTTTATGTTCGGTATTCTATTTTGCTTTACTATCCCTGGATCTCGGACTTTTCATTGAAAGTTTTAACTGTATATTTTGCGGGTGTCCGTTTTCTCTATACCTTTACTTATCTAATTTTAAAATGGTGACTATAGGTATATGTTTATTACAAAACTATACTCAAGTACCTTGGTTAAATCCTTTCAAAGACAACCCAAAAATTTAATTCTTTGATCGAAAGGTCTTAGATTGTATTTTGTTTTCTGATTTGTGCCTCTAATCGATTGTTAAAAGGATTAGTGAGTTCATTCTCCTGGCAAAATTTGTGTGAATCTTGTCAATGTTGTGTTGAAACGCCATTCTCAAAGGAGTTCGAATCGGGATCTTTCCGGGTAGATGTAGATTTTCGCCATCCCCTCTTTGATAGTTTTGTGTTTCACATGAACACCATTGTCAAATTCTGGAGCTTGGTCACTATATGTGTTAGTTTGTTTCTCTACAAAATAAGATTCTCAGTATCTTAATTCGAGATCTATTCTAAAATCCTTGGCTCGATTTTTGTGTTTCGAACCAATTCTTTTATAATTAATTTTCAGATCATCTTGATTCATTGAAATTTCTGTAGCACCTCAATTGGTTTATCATGAGGGTTTTGAGTCTAAAATATTGACTAAAATTTCCATTATGTAATTTCTTATTTTTTCAAAGTGACCCTCCAAGATATGAGAGAAGAACATTAATTTCTGTACATGTTGTCTATATGGTGAAATATTTAATATTATATATCTCTTAACTTTATCAAGATTTGTATGAGGAGATATCTCTTCAATACGCCTCCTATGATATATCTCATTATGATCCTTTATCTTAGGTCAGTTTTAAATGTCTATGGGATGACATATCGTTTGATGATCAATTCTTGGCTATAACAAGATATATTCAAGGAAATATATCACCAAGATGTTTTAAAAGAAACATATGACAATGATGTATTCAAGGATATATCTCATTAATATATCTATTAAGAGACATCTCGCTCTAAATTTAAACATATTTCCTTTTTCATATCTTACATGCGAGAATTTTTCATCCAAATATTTAGTTGATCTAGTACTAGAAATTGACTATAGATTTTTTTCCTTTTAGAACAAATATATTTTTAATTTCACCAACTTCCATGATGAAATCATGTTTAAATGAAATTCATGTGCATATATCTCTAGCCAATACTATAGGTCCATGCAAGTTAATGCCAATATTTAATGAAAAAATATTTTTACTCTAATATCATTCATCTAGATCACTAAAACCATACTTATAAAAATGAATGGTATGTGAAAACACCACAAAGAGTCTTTATCCTCCCATATGGGCAAGTACACCAATCTAGGGGGCTAAAAGGAGGTCTTAAGTGGAAGCATTTTTCTTACAAATAAAAACTTCAACTTGTATTTGTTTTTTTAAATAGTTACACTCAAAATTAGAGGATGTTGTATAAACATGAATAATATAATTTTGAGTCTAGTTTCTAAGCTACTAAATTTTATTGAAAATAGATAAGTTTAAGTGGGTCAAATAACTAAAATACCAACAAGTGGTTCTATTTTTTAAACAATATAATAGAGTGAATTTCATGTGCCCCACCATTTTCTAAGTACCATTTAGTATTTTTAAAAACCCTTTGATAGAAAGATAGCTAAGAAATTCTATTTTGGGCTCCATTCTTTTTACATTTTTTTAGCGAGTATATTTTTTTAATGATTTTTTTATTACAAAAATTTTAAATTTTGAAAAATAACGGAGCTCCGACTATGCACCCCCTCCTAACTACCTAAAAAAATATCGAAAATTAGATTTTTTTGAATATGTATTGAATTAGGCTTAGTTTGGGCTAGTATAATTTTTTTCAATTTCGATGAGCCAAAAAATATAGACATCTTTAAAATTCAAGAATCATGTACAAAAAGGCATAGTTAGAAAATAAATAATATGGAAACCTTATATTAGTAAAAAATTGAATATTTATATTTTTAAAAATACAAAAGTCTATCTATGTTGCGGTATATTTTTTTAAAACCAATCAATCGTTTATGTTGATTTATCATGCGAGAGTAGTGGAATTTTTACATTTTTCTACAAAAATATGTTGTTTGTTGTGTTTGTGTAGGTCCATGCCTTAAGCATTAGGGATCTAAACCAGATCCATGCCTAGAGGCATACATTGGAAAAAATAAAAAATCATAAGGTATACATGTTATAATGGGTACATGTTATGCTCTTTACATATATTATGGGCCCCCAATGTCCTCTTCACCTCCTTCATGGTATTTTTGTCGTCTTTATATCTGGTCCAGTAGATTCTGTACATTATTAATGACTTTTGAGTAGTTCATCTTGCCCCCTACCCCACTATATATAATTTTGCAATCATGGGCTACAAAAGACAACATAAGAACTAGAATAAATTAGATAACAAGACATTAGAGAAATTAGAAGAGATGAGAATAAAATAAGTGCGAGATGATGCAAGATTTTTGTAGGGCAAGGTACATATGTTATATCAAATGTACCTAATGTTTTAGGAAATGAGGATGAAATAAATAATGAAAATATAGAGGATAATGATTTTCAAATGAGTATTAATATTGAATTGAATGATAATGTTGGTATGCATGAGGAAATTGATATGAATCCAAAGGTTGAACCTTTACGAGAATCCAAATGTTAATCCTAAAATTTGTATGGAAACACTAAATGAAGAAAATAATCTTGTTAATGAATCTTCACCTCTAAGAACACCGCATTCCATTTTGCGAAGAAAACCAATTGATTAATTAAAATTGATGAAAACATTATAAAACCAATGCGTAACAAAATGTCTGAAAGAAATTTGAGAATAAAACTAGGGAATTTGGGATAATTAATTTTAGAATTTAAATAACACAAAAATATGTCAATTAGGGGTCATTTTAAGAAGAACCCTCTGAAAAATTACTTTCGAATCGTTGGCCCGAATCCCATAGATCAACTTTCAAATTTTTGGCGAATTTAAATAACGTTCCATTGCGGGCGATTTCAAATAGTATTTTTCTCCTCGTTTGAAATGTTAGTCGGGTGGGTTGGTTAGGTGGATTGGATGGGTGGGTTGACAGACGAGTTGGACGGGTGGGTTAGACACGTGAGTTGGACGGTGGGTTGGATGGGGTGGGTTGCACGGGTGGATTGGGCGGGTGAGTTGACGAGTGGGTTGGGCGGGTGAGTTGGACAGATGGGTTGGATGGGTGTGTTGGACGGGTGGGTTGGGTCGGTGAGTTGGTTGGCGGTGGGTTGGACGGATGTCTTGGTCGGATGAGTTAGGCCAATGGGTTGGGGATGATGGGTTGGACGGATGCATTGGTAAGACGAGTTTGTCGATGGTTTGATGACCAATAGTTGGACGACCAATAGTTAGATGCATAGGTCGGGATGCGGCGATAGTTGGACACATGCATTGACCATTGGACGTTGTTACCAATGAATTAAATGCTCATTAATGACACCCCTAGGTCCTATAAATACCCTTTCAAGGTTCTTTTTTTCACTTTTACACATAAATTGCTAGTGCTTTGAGGCTCTCCGTTCTCCTATTTCATAATTTCACCCCGTCCCTAAATTTCACTTTTCCCAAATTTCAGCCATGGCCAACACCACATATATTCCCACTCCCAAATTTACATACAAAAACCTCATGTTCCCACAATTTCTAGCATTACAAAAAGGAAAGGACTTTCAAAAGGATTGGATTGAACAATTTGGATTTTTGGGCTTGTGAACATGCCCCAATTTGAGACTGATCAATCCATCCTTGATTACCTTCTCGCCTCTTACAATGACAGTAATGGACAATTTTCCGTTCTTCTTGTGCATCCAAAATGTCTTCAAATTTCTTTTTTCTATTAAACCTAGGACATGCATCGCTTAACGGTGTTTTCCTTTCAAAATAAACCAAATTATTACTACAAAGGCTATCCTAACAGACGAAGACAAAATGTTTTTGGAGTCTCATTTCAAGGTATAGGTTGATGGTAAGTTTATGATTTTAAACGATTTTTATTATTTCCTTTCTTATCATTTCAATGTACGTTAAATTTACTTGTTCACACAAATCCTATAATGTTTCTTTTCTCAGTAATTGTAGAACTGCTCACTCATCAAGAGGCCCTATTCTACAAGGCATAACAAACAAATTTTGTATTGCAGTTGCATCACTTTTTCGCCGGATTATATTATAGGGTAGATCTACTGACATTCCGTATTGGGAAATTCATTATTTATTATAGGCAATTGCAGGTCAACAATTTTATTGGTGCGCTTATTTGTCCAATCAAATAAAATCAGATATCTCCCATTCCCGCAAAACCCAATACAAATGATAAATCCAGAAATGTATTATCTTGTTGCAATTTTCTTCTTTCTTTCTATTATGAAGCGTATAATGAATTGATGTAGGATAAGATTCCTCTCACGTAATTAATGATAAGATGATTGGTCTTAGTCTCGAAGACCAACGGGTAACCCATAACAATTACGTTTCTTTATGTCTACTTGTTATAACGATTTCAATTTCAATATTTTGATAAAATAATAATTGTATGATATAATTTTGTAGAGAAAATTAATAAATTGCAACAGATCGTATAAGGATGCAATTGCTAGGGTAAAGCCCCTCCAAATTTCTTTGTTGATTCTAACATGGATTCAAGAAAATCAATACCGATAATACCTCCTCCTAAAAAGTGAGGTAGGGGATCCATTTGCACAACATGTTTACCATCACATACAACTACAAGTATGAACAATGAAGCTAGTTTTTATATAATTTGGAAATTAAAACATTAATATGAATACTAATCTTTTCTACATGTATTGTAATTGTATTCGAAAACTACGACTTTGATGATGACGATGAAACTCAGTCCGTGAGTGGAGATCAAACGCGTTACGATTGTGTCTCCTTCTATGTGAGGTATATAAAATATTGTGCGGTTATTTGATTTGCATGTTTTGTTTCCTTACATTTTTAGGATATACAAATCCCAAGCTGTTATATTCTAATAATTTGTTGTTTGCGTCATTTAGGTAATATTCCGCTAAGAGAGGCCACCAATTCCTCCAACACGTCATGTACAAACACAAAGGAGGACTTACAAAAATAATATAAGGATGCCTGGAGAGTCACTGGAACAGTTCATCCAAATACAATTTCCTAGATTTGTCACTAGGTGGTTTTTAAGTGTGACACCACACAACTTTTCAAAAACATCACCCTCAATGAGGAATATTTGGGCTTTGATAGTGGCGATGCAGACAAGGGTAACTACTTGATACCCACAAAATGATTCAATCTACTCCGCCTCAACAACAAAATGTGCATATTGTATAGGGCGGTGGCTCTCCTCCTCCCCCAAGTACTGCTCCATAAATAGATGATGAAAAGACACATTTTATATTAGAAAATATGATATCAGATAGTATGGGGGCAACCATTCAAGAGGTTGTAATGTCGATGTGGATTTGGTGCGGTCTTGGGAGAAGAGATCAAAAATTTTGATAAAAGAAATAAATTCAAGATATCATAATCATGCACAAAGGCATTCATTCTTCACCACCTTTGTAGAGAGCCAACCGTAATGTCGGGATGTTATGCTAAAAAAATCACAATCGAGAAAATTTTAATATAGTAATAATTACAATGATGACATTATTGACATAAGGCTTAACAGTCGGAGATTCTCAATGCTTTGAAGCACATGCATACTACAACAAATGGAAAAAAGACAAGACTAATGTCTTGATTACAAATGCGAGAAAAGAGAATGTTGTTGTGTTGGTCCAAAAATTTGTCGTGAGAGCATATCTATGGATAGACGAGCCAACACTGTGCAGGGCATAGCCCCTCTTTGAGACAGCAAAGCGAAACTGGTTTATTGCTATTCTACTGCAGGAATCTTGCAAGTCTCACAATATTCTACCTTCGGGGGTTTGGAATCTCATCCCAAGGTAGGGGTGTTTCCAAGCTCATGTGGAAAGAAAGTAATGAAAGGAAGGGTGAAGAAAGATCAGATCCGAAGGGAGAAAAGAAATGAATTCCAAAGCAGAAGGATCAGAAGGATTATGTTTTGGGATTGGTAATAAGTGGAGCCAAACCTACTTGCATAAATGAACAGAGCAATACGATGAAAAAATGACAATAAATTAGAAGTAGATTCAACAAAATAAACATACGAGATCTAACATAAGAAAGGTCGATGTATAACACGATATTCAAAGACAAAGTCTCAATATTGTATTATTATGTCCTTCTCACATTACAAAAGTACAAAACCATTTTCTCCTTCTATTTTTCATCTAAAAGTGTCCACCCCCTTTGAATACAACAAGTAATTGATTATTTATAGAATAAGAAGAGGAAAGAAGACAAAAGCAAACCAACCACTAATTACAAAATATCTACAAAAATCTAAAAGTCAATGTTGACTTTGGGCAACTTAAGTGGATGACAACATCCCATGGTGCAACATGGATGATGTCATCATTTGTGCTAACGTACTCTCATATATTTACAAAAAGAAAGCCAAGAAGAAGAAGACTATTCATCGTCGTCTCGGCCGAAAAGGGGTGTTTTTCTTCTGCTTGTTTCTTAGAGAGGTGATATGGATCTGGGACCGATATTCCATGAACTTGTTGATTATCAATTGAAGTTGATTCTCGGGCAAGATCCTTGTGGCGATCAATGATAACTTCAAAAGTTTCCCACTCATCTATAAGATTTTCTCGGAAACTCGGAATACTTCGTTTCCCACCTCTATCAGGTACCCTATAAAGTCATGACAAGCCAGAAGGTTGTTGATGCATTCGGTGTCGAAAGTGGCTTCTAGCCCCAACCCCTGCGAGAGATCTCCTTGAAGATCTGAATAGTCTCATCTACCTTCCTCAGGGTGAAAGAAGGACTGAGCAAGCCTGGGGACATTCTCAGGATGATTTGCTCCATCTGGTGCATAGCTTCCAGGGCTTCCTCCTTGACTTTATCTATCTTTTTGAGGAAAAACTCCAACTGCTCGACCCAGTAGTCCAAAGTAGAAAGGATTTTGTTGGGTGCCCTGGGGTGATCAAAGACTCCGAACTTGAATAGATCTTCAACCGAACATTCGAGCATTTATCTTGGAAGGTCATGCCAGTAGCCTAGCATGGTCCAACGCTTCGGAGATAGGTCCTGCAAATGCCCTGGAGTCCCTGTTTGCCCGACGATATTCTGATACAATTCGGTGAACTTGACTATTACTCCCTCACTTTCTTTGAGGATTTGGTCTCTCCAGCAGAGACATACTGCCATACCCTCTTCATCAATTTTGGCATATTCATTTATCTTATCTTGGCTCAAGGCCTCAGGAGTTTCGGCGGCAACAGGAGGTGCACTGCCCATTTTCTACAAGGCGTGGAGAAGATGTTTATTTTGCTCCTTTAATAGCCTCTTTTCTTCCTTTGCTTCCTGGAGCTTCTTGCAAAGGGCATCGACTGCAGATAGGGCCTCTCCTTGAAGACCGTAGGAAGAGCGTTCCCATGGTGACTTGGGTCAGCATGCAATATTTTGAGACAGATCTTCTTTACTCTTGGAAGGATCGGGATACGTGATCTCCATTACCCTCTCCCCTGATGCACTCTGAGAGAAGCGGGTTATGGGCTTTTGCTTCTTAGCCCCCTTTGATGGGATGACGAGAAGTCCATCGGTGCGATAGGGAATTTCGTCTTATGTTGGCTTAGGTCTTTGAGAGATCCAGGCCGGACTTATGGGAGTGGGACCCGAGGAAGTGGAAGAGGGGGAAGCTGCAGTAGTTGAAGGGAAGTACATAGAGACACTTGGTGGTGGCATCAAGAGGGGAAGCCGAGAAAGTACTCACGGAGGAAGGGATACCGTAGGAGAAGAAGTTGTGGGAATGGAAGGAGTTGATAAATGAGAGAAGAAATGGTGGGGGACAGCTCCATGAGGGAAGAGAAGATGGAGGAAGAAGAAAGGGAAAAGTGGAAGATGGGGAGAGGATACGACTAAAGGAATGGTCATTTGAGACATGAGAGGAGGGGAAAGAGGAGAGGGAGAAGGGAGAGAAGGGAACCCAAAGATTCAGCAGTGGCAACATCGTGAAGGGATGTGCCCATCGAGCATCTTCACCACTTCTTGTTCTAAAGATAATAGGCTTCAACCTATTCTTGTGCGGCAAAAGGGGGCCCTCGGGAGCTTCCTCTCGAGCGGAGATCGATTCTCCCTCTTTGTCTTTTCCTTTTGGTAGATGTTTTGGTCGAGACAGTGCGTTGCCTAAAGGGGACGTGGTGAAATCTACTCGAGGTACATAAGGCCATTCATCTTGCACCAATGTTCATGTCACGCCGTAATGTTTCCCAGACCCTTACCTTAATGGTTTGAGGCGCCTTTTTCTATCTATTTTGGCAAACAGCGATTGTCCCCATCCGTGTCAAGATACACACCGATCAACTTCTTAATCAATAGTTTGATAACCTTTTGGAATAATGGCCACACTTGTACTAAACGATCTCACCAGGGGGTAGGCGAGAGTTATCTTTTCTTCTCGAGCTCGACCTCATGATACAAAGTTGATATAAATGTCCTCGATCTGCGGAGAATGTCGATCGGGTCAAGCTTTTCCTTAGGGAGGAAATTTCTGGGTCGAAGGTGGGCCTCATTTGGGAAATTGTGCTTTAGATTGAGCAGTTCTAATTACAGCAAACATTTCCCGGTCTTTGTGGTGGGAAAGACGGGTGTACTGCCCACTTGCTGTAAGGGGAAAGGGTTCTACCCTTCTTTCTCTTCAAACATTTCTCATGGTAGGTTATGAGTCAGTATGGATAGCTGCAACAGAGACCAGCTTGGAGCCAGTATACCTCGGTAGTTTAGTGGGCTCCCCCATGAAGTTAGCTGCCACGAGGTAGGTGAAGGTGGGGAATTGAGTGAATAGTGCTCCCCATTTCTCGGTCGTTATGACTACGCTCTTGGTTGTCTAGCCGTGAGTTATGTGTTTGGCCTCAAAAGGAAAATAATGTTGTAGAAGAAAGCATCATTGATTTTAGTGAATCTGCGGGATCTTTGTTCTCTAGCTTCACTACAGGTAATACTCATATATTTTCACCTAGGTCCAAATCTTGTATCGGCTCATTCTTTGGATAGTCCCTTTCCGAGGCTGCAGCATAGATTACGTAGGAGTTCATGTAGAACCTCCCCATTGTGGTGAGTTGTTGGAGTTGTTCAGATATAGTTCTGCTTATTATTTCCGCCCACTCGAAGCATTGATCAGGTACATTCTTGTTCATGGTCTCCAGGTACCTGAGCATCCATTTATGAAAGTAATGGGTGTCAGAAAGCCCAAATACTCTGCTTAGGAACGTGATAGTATCACTCAGTTCCTCGGAGAAGTCACTCCGGTGAATAACCTGTGGCCACACTTTTTGGTTATCACCTTTTTGTTCTTTAGGTACACCTCATTCATCACCGCATGCACTTGTCTTCATTATCTTCCCATGCTTTGATGCAATCGATCCTCTTGGCTCACTACCACAAAATGCTGGTAGTGAGGAATTCCTAGCATGATTTCAAAGTGTTGGGCGGAGGTTGATTACGACTTCCCCCTTTTCATTTTTGACACACCTTGTGTCTTTATTGTAGTGACGGGCCACCACCATCATGAATTAATTATTTATTACGCTAACAAAGATCCCCGGAAAATGAAGACCACTACCTACCGGTTTGTCCATCAAAGGACTTCCTATGAATCTCCCAGGTGCGGCCTGGAAATCTTCCATATCTGTGTGGCCAAGCTCGAGTCTCTTATATCCAGGTCACATTCTACCTAGGACTCGGGCATTCTGACCCTCTGATACTTGTACTTCATCTCTTCCTCTGTAAGTTTAGCTTTTCCCTTTGATTTGGTCAGCCTCTTGCTTGATGTAGACATATGTGGATCTGAGTTCAGTTGCTGATCTACAAGAAGGAGTGAAGTCCAATGGAAAAGAGCCATGCCAAATTGTCGCTTTCGTTCTTCCATTAAAGCATTGACAGAATGAGGAGTTAGCAATTTTAAGGCTCTTGGGCGCAGGTCGCAAGGACACTTTGCAGGCTATAGGGTTAATAGTATGGCGCACAGAAGAAGGGTGTTACAAGGAACAAATTAGCGCCAAAGGGCACAGGGCGCAAGTATTTTGCATATGACATTTTTGTTATTGTAAACAGGAGTGCGCCTGCGCCATTCATATGTGTTTTATACTAGGCGCCAATGGGGACATATATTTTTCATGTTACATGGAACTTTGGTGCACCGAGGGGCATAGGTTTAATGTGTGTAACATCAAATTTATGTGCGCAAAAGGGGAATTTGGCGTGGCACAGGGAAGGCTTGCATGACATTGTGTTGCTGTAAGAGGATGCGCCTGCGCCATTGTTTAGGATTTACTTGGTTTTACATGCCGAGATATTAAGCATGTTGCAAAGCAAGATCACTACGCCCTCTTGGCACCATTTTATTTTATGTAACAGGCGTGGCAAATGTGCCAAGAGGAAAAAGCAGTCCAAAATGGACTTTCAAGTTTTCTTTCTCTCCCTGATGGGTTTGCGTGTGTTTTAGGCCATTTCCTTCAGGGATTTAGAGGGTGAAGGGGGTGCAGTGAAGAGATCCAGGTTGGCTTTTGAGGCAGAGCCCTCTTTAACAGCAGATCTAGAAAGAGGGTAGAGAAAGCTTGGGAGGGAAAAATAGAACAACAGAGGGGTTTCATGGTTTCTCGGATATATTCATTCATCCCACAAACAACCAAAAAAATGAAAACACAAGAGGAACAAGGACCACTCACCCGAATATATAGAATGTGAGAGACGAAGCGGGGTCCACGAATCACGACACGAGGACGACAGGCATGCTGACAGGTGCAGAGGAATAAAAATTATCACGTGTTTTCTGATTGTGAAAGTGACAGGGTGGATGCGCCACCCACCTTTTTCAAGAGGCACACCAAAACACGTGTCGACACGCAAAGCTTTGCGCCTTTGGTGTGGATAAATGCATGTCAACATGGAAATATGTGCACCCTTTGGCACATTTTAAAGACTAACACCAGATTTTGAGCGCCGAGGCGCATCAACACACTGGAAAAACAATTGTGATGTTGACATGAAGGTGCATGCGCCACAGGCGCATGTAGGAAAAATCGCATCACGGGAGGCGTGATCGTTGTGCTAACACCTCAAAGGGTGCGCCAAAGGAAATGAAGAGGGTGCATGTTTATACGTGTTGCATAGACCAAACGTGCGCCGAGCAAAAGGGACCAAAATGACCAAGTTTGGAAAATTAGATTTCTCGGAAAGGGATTTTAAGATCATTCCGAATGCTTTAAGGGACCCCATGTATGACCGTAACAAAATTTTCAGAGGGTTACTGTAAAATTGCCCTTGTCAATTTTACAGGATAACAGAAGGCTCTTTCTGGGGACTATCTTTGAGTGGAACTCAAGGGTAGAGAATCCTAGATCTACATGTGCCTATCCATTGGGTTACAAAGTCAAAAACAAGGGTGACGAAAAGGAAAATGCACAACCAACAAAATCAAACACACAACTTAAAGCAAACACACAAAGAAGAGAGCAAGCTCTACTTCTTGAAGATCTTCGAATCTTTGCCCGCCGCTATAGGGAAGCGGGAGGTTGGTACCATGTAGATACGAGAGATAGAAGCTATTCTATCCATTGAGCTGCTTGATCTTGAAAGTCCCTCTCCATAGGGAATCAAATTTTCCGTGCATGCCCTTCGGCTCTCTTCGTTTGTCCCACAAAAGGATGAGGTCTCCCACCTGGAACTCTCTTTTCTTAGATTTTTTATCAAATAGTCTCTTGACTTGATTCTGATGTTCGGTGATCCTGTCAAACACTCTTACTCTTTTTTCTTCAAGCTTGGCTAGATACATGATCCTCTTTTCAAAAAATTTTGGAAAGTCTCATCTTCGATCACTGCACCAAGCATAGAGCGGGGAGTTCCGCAGAAATGGGAAGCTTGGCGTCGATCCCATATAGCACTTGAAAGGTGACATGACGAGACCTCTTGGGAGTAATGCGGTCCGCCCACAAAGCGTCGTATAATGACTTTTGCCACATTCACCGATTCTCATCAACTAGCTTCCGTATGATGGTCACTAAGTTTTATTCTTGGATTACGCTTGACCATTTCCACAGGGGGGTAATAATGCGGGCGTGAGCCAAAGTTATTCCGTATTCATAGCAAAAACCAATATATTTTCACGAAGAGAAGTTGGAAGCATTATCAGCAACAATCTTGATTGGAACACCAAACCTTATAATGATATTCTCTTTGTGATTTAAACTGCAAACAACTTCGGAGGTGGCATGTTTGACAGTGTGGTCTCCACCAATTTCATGAAGTAATTTGTTGTTGTTAGGGAATCGTGTCTAGCACTTGATTGGGGATTGAGTGTGCCGATAAAATCGATTCCCCACTACTTGAATGGTTCGTCAATAACGACCGGCCTGAGGGGAAAAGCAGCCAATTTCGGTTTGCCAACAAATTGTTGGCAGAGTTCACATTTTGCTACCCAAGTGGCTGTATCCTGAAACAACATTGGCCAATAGTACCTGGCCCGGATGATCTTGTGTGCCATCACGGAGGAGGAGAAGTGACCACCATAGGCTAAATCATGAAAACTCTTTAGTAGCTTTATCTGCTGCGCGGCTTGTCAACACATCATCAGAAAATTCCATTTATTCCACGTTTGTATAAACCGTTATCCCGCACGACATATCTAGCTACTTTGAGCTTTATAGCGTGCTTCTCCTTTGAAGTCGAGATGAGTGAACTCACCATAAGTGAGAAAGAAGGCGATATCAAAATACCATTCATCGCTAGTCACAATAAATAAAACCATGGGTAGAGAATCAGCTTTCTCAACCGGCCTTGTGTTCCATCAATGCAATCATCCTTTCCCCCAAATCTTCTGAATCTTGGTTTTCAGCCATAAGTTGACATAGGCCCTTGCCTCTTACCAGCTTGGTTGGTTTTATATCTAGATCATATTCCTAGACTTTTGCAATCCATTTCCTCGAAACTCCTAACTCCTATTGAGTTAGGATTGACTTATATAGCCGTGTCGTGAATAGTACCATTGTGTGAGAATTTAGAATGTAATACCTGAAGTTCTTGACTGCTTTGACAATGGCGAAGGCATGCTTTTCCAACTGAGTCATCTTTAATTCGTGAGGCTTGAGGGGAGAGCTCATGAACGCAATTGGGGATTCAACATCTTCATAATTCTTTTGCATTAAGATGGCTGACACGGTATGTTCAGATGCATAGCTATACAGGATAAAATCCTTGGAGAAATCGGGACATACCAGGACTGGCGCATGGGTGACGGAGGATTTTATCTCCTCGAATGACTTCTTCCCTTCTTCGCTCCACCGGAAAGTTGGTGACCCTTTCATCATATTTGATATGTGGCGAGTCTTTTCAGCAAAGTCGGGAACAAAGCGCCTGAGAAAATTCACTTTTCCGAAGGAGTGAACGCCAGTCTTTCTTGTAGGTAAAGTAAGGCTTTGAATAGCCTTAACTCTTTCGGTATCTATCTTCGTCCCTTCTTTGCTTACAACGTTTCCCAGCAACTTTCCTTCTGTGACTCTGAAAATAGGATTTTTTGTATTCAGGGAGATCCTGTGCTCTCGGCATCTAATCAATACTTGCTCTAAATGATCACAATGTACCCCAATCATCTGTGCTATAAGAGAATGTACCCCAAGGGTAGTGAATGTTGTTTTGAATTGGTCTTCAGGTGAGACTTTAATCAAATTGTAGCCTGAAAAACCATCAAGCATGGACAAATTTTTTGATCTAGTTACTGCTTACAGAACCTGATCTATTATGGGAAGTGGGTAATTATCCTTCAAGGATGCTCGATTCAAGTTGCGAAAATCTACGCACATGCGTATTTCACCATTCTTCTTTCATACCGATACATGATATTCGTGACCCAGGTATTGTGATGGATAGGAAAGATGATTCTTGCATCCAGCATCTTTTGTATTTCAGCCTGGATAGTACTTGAGATCTTAGGATTATAGTGTCTCTTCGGTGAAAGGGTTTGACATCTTCTTTCAACGGATGTCATGCTAGATGTCCTTTGGCTTGAAAGACTTTAGATTGGCATAGGACCATGCCAATACATCCATGTATTTCTTCAACAATTTGAAAAACTTCCGCTTTTCCTCGGGTGTGCAACACTTTCCGATGTTTACAAACTGCGGATGTTCTACTAAACCTAAATTGACCGGTTCAGTTTCAGGGAAGAGTTAGGATCATCTCGCCTTTTCTTCTTGACAAAATGATCGTGCCTTTTGAACAAACACTCTAGAGAAACCAAACCTTTTGGAATTTTATTTCCTTTGAGCTGACATATGCCGTCGCTTCCTTTTGATTCTTCATTTTGATCGGTAACTGATTCATGGCATGTAGAAGTGGATCCTTCAAAATGAAGTTCACTAAAATTTTCTGCCTTTTCCAGAAAGGCTATAAGTTGATTGTCATCATTGAATACCCGCCGGTGTTGAGAATTGTCTCAAGCACACTTGGGTGGAAAACCACCTCAATGGTATATGTGTCTATTTTCAGACACTCCGGGTGGGGAGCATGAGGATGCTAAGATGGCTAAGGAGTCACCATGTCATTCGAGCTCTCGGAATGTATTCTATTGAAAAAGCATCAAACTCTTCGATGTTGTCCCATACCGTGTTGCGGTAATGTCTGAGCCTTTCATTCTTCACTTGGTATATCCTTTTAACTTGATTTATGACCAGCTCTGCATCACCCTGTACTTTCAGATTCTTGATTCCTCTTTCCCTTGCGGCTTGCATGCCAAGTAGAAAAGATTCATACTCGGTAGTGTTATTTGTGTTGAAAACCGCAACTTGAAAGAGAGGATAATCTCCTCCTCGGGAGATATTAGCACGACTCACAGCCACCGCACCCACTAGTCGCGTGCTTCGCCATCAAAGCTGCAATGTCCAGATCTTGCTAAGATCCTCTGCTTGATGAAGAAATCTATTTTTTCAGACTCAGGTAGACAAGAAATAGTTTCCCATCCCCGATGATTGAAGAGAATTTGGGCTTTGGGGTCATCGAGTCGATAACCAAGTGCTTCTTTTGTGATTCTAGCTCTAACGCTTTGCATTATACCTTTGATGGGGATTCTATCCTTAGACCAGTCCATATGAATCTTTCCACCAACCTCACTTTCGTAAAAACTCCCTAATAGAATTCCATATCTTTGTCGGAATATCAAAGCAACAAGGACAGTCATTTTTACTCTTTTCTTTGGGAATGCCGCAAAGACAAATTGTGCGTCTTTAATTTGACCGATCAGCGGAACACATTTAGTGTCCAAAGAGTAACATCTACCAAAAGGCTTGGTAAGGGTGAGGCCTAGGGCATGGGTGACCTTTACATCGGCATGACATTATCAGAAGCTCTAGAATCAATTATGCAGTTGCTTAGTTTGTGACCATTGATTAGGAGGGAAAGATAGAAAGGTTCTATTTTACTTGACATAGAAGTCAAGGTAACATTTATGAGGGATGAAGGAGGAGTAGAAAGGATTCCTTTCGGGAAACTGAGCGGTCATGCGACGGCCTAGCGTTGGATGTATTCGATTAACCTTACAAGTCAATTCAGGGTTTGACCGAAGATATTCAGCTTCAGACATTTGGATCTTGGTCTTTTTAGCATGATCAATTATGTCAAACACGGCCAAGGGTTGTGTTGATGAAGGAATGAGTCCCTCATTTCGCGATGGTAGGGTAGGATTACTGGTCTTGATAGGAATATGAGAGGGCTGATTCGGAGGGGAGATAGGGGAAAAATATTTCTTTGAAAAAGACTTAATAACAGGTTGAGCAGGAAGGGGACTACCTCTTTTAGCAATGGTTGGAGGTGTGTTTGACACGGCCTTCTCTTTCTGCATCTTGGTAGCAACTTCTACTTCTTTTCCTTGCGAGTGGGTGAAAACAAAGCATAAGACTACCCACTCGCATATCCATGGTACCCTCTTCCTTGTCGATTCGTCCTCATCAAATTCCATGTACCCGATAGTAGAGTCACCATCGGTTCACCGAAATCTTGATCATCTTCACCTGGCGATGAAGGTTCTTCATAATTTTGTCCTCTTCTTTGATTTCAGCTAAAGCGTTGGTTGGAGGGGCCTCAAGCGCCAACCATGGAGCAGCTACGTAGTGCTGTCTTTGTGAGACGTTGTTAGAAGTAAAATTCCTCCGTGGGATATCCTGGTATGAAGTGCTTGGAGAAGCCTGAGCTAGCTATTTCTTTAATGCGAGCAAGTCATTCGCCATCTTTTGAAATGCTAGATCGGATGAAGTGACGGAGAAGGAATTGAAGCTTTAGGCTTGGACGGTTCTCTTTTTTAATTCACTAGATATTAGCAAGTTGTCTTCAATCCGTATGGCAGCAGCTTGGGTGAGAACCAAAGTAGTGACTTGTTCTTGCAAGAGTAAGAAACTTACTTTTGAGCTCATGGCGTTTACGAAGAAGCACTTTTGATTTTCTAGTGTTGGAAGCATGGTAGGCGGGACACGGTTGATCAGTGAATTGAAACGGGTGATGAAATCACGCATGGTTTCATTGGCTTCCTTCTTCAAGTGAGTGATCTTTGATAGCAATGCGAATGCGTCTTCAGAAGGCTTATACCTGTCTTCAAATGTAGCTCGTAATGTGGCCCAACTAGTAATAGATCCGGCCGGCAAATGCTGAAACCATTCCGCGGCTTGTCCTTGCAAGGTCTCTAGAAAAAGGTGAATTGACACATCTTCATGTGTCACATCCAGGATGATGCATGACATAATAAATGTAGATATATGTGAATCGATGCTTTGGTTTCCACTCCCATGTAGAATCTTGGGAAATTCTTTCGATTTCCATGTGGGAGCGCGTGAACGGGATGTGGCAAAGCTAGAGGGCCCATAGCATTTCCCCATGGTATTGCCATTTGAACAGCTGGAAAAAGGACGCGTCTTTGGAAGGTTGGTCCCGCTAAGCAAAGAAAGCATTGGAAAGTGATGTGGATGCTCCTTGTGAGCGATGCTTCCTTCGTGGAGGTGAGACACTCTGGATGGTGGTCACCAACTTAGTAACGAAGTATGTTGGTGTAACACTTTGAAGTTGTGCCTGCGAAGCATCAAAAGTAGGATCAACTTCTCCATGAGTCCTCCTGCTACGAGTAAATGGTTCACCCACCAAGTGTGTCTCTCGGATCTGCGGTATTTTGGAGCGATTTAAAAACTCTTTTTGCTTATGTACTTGCTGATTTTCTGATTTTTCGACAAAAATCAGCAGCATGTACTTTTAAACATTTAATTTTATCCGTCTTTTTGAAAACCAATTGCGAAATGATGACGATTAACAAGGATAAAATGATGGTAAAACTTAGTAAGCTGATTTTCAGATTTTGAAGTTGACTTTTGACAAGGGTTTGAAATTTTTGCAAAAGCAGTCAAAACTCGAGATCTATAGAAAAATATGGGCTTCGTAAAAGTCAGCGAACTAAAGATCTCTAACTAGTCCCGATCTATTGATCCTTGAAGAAATTTTTTCGGCTCACTTTTGCAAAAAAATAGATTTTAAGCAAAAGTTAAAATTTGCAAACAGGTAGTGATTTTTTTATTTTTTTACCGATTTTATAATATACCACTACCATAGATCTATCAGATTTGTTCGATCCCAGTGGAGTCACCAAAACTATTGGTCGAAAAATCTATCGTGAGAGGATATCTATGGATAGGCAGAGCCAACAAAGTGCGGGGCATAGCCCTCTTTGAGACAACAAAGCAAAATTGGTTTATTGCTATTCTACCAACATTAATCTATGCAAGTCTCACAATATTCTACCTTCGGGGGTTTGGTATCTCATCCCAAAGTAGGTGTGTTTACAGCTATAGAAAGAAAGGAATGAAAGGAAGGATGAAGAAAGATCGGAGTCCGAAGGAGAAAGAAATGAATTCCAAAGTAGAAAGATCAAAGCGATTATGTTTTGGGATTGGTAATAAATGGAGCCAAACCTACTTGTATAAATGAATAGAGAAATACTTGATGAACAAATGACAATAAATTAGAAGTAGATTCAACGGAATAAACATATAGATCTAACATAAGAAAGGTCGATGTATAACACAGTGTATTTAGCACAAAGTCTCAATATTGTATTATTATTTCCTTCACATTACAAAAGTACAAAACCTTTTTCTCCTTACTTCTATTTTTCATCTAAAAAGTGTCCACCCCCTTTCAATACAAAAAGTATTCCGGTATTTATATAAGAAGAAGAGGAAAGAAGACAAAAACAAACCAACCACTAATTACAAAATATCTACAAAAATCTAAAAGTCAATCTGTTGACTTTGGGCACCTTGGATGGATGACAACATCTCATGGTGCAACATGGATGATGTCATCGTTTGTGCTAACATACTCTCAGATATTTACAAAAAGAAAGCCAAGAAGAAGAAGACTATTCATCGTCGTCTCGCGGCCGAAAGGGGGTGTCTTGCTTCTGCTGTTGCTCGGGAGAGGTGATATGGAACTGGGCCCGATATTCCATGAACTTGCTGATCATCGGCTGAAGTTGATCCTGGGTAGGATCCTTGTGGCAATCACTGATAACTTCGCAAGTTTCCCGCTCATCTATAAGATTTTAAGGAGCTTTGAATACTCGTTTCCTACCTCTATCAAAAATTACTATAAAGTCACGACAATCCAAAAGGTTGTTGATGCATTCATGTCGAAAGTGGCTTCGCCCCAACCCTGCAAGATGATCTCCTTGAAGATCCAAATATTCTCGTCTACCTTGCTCGGGCGAAAGAAGGAGTGAGAAAGCTCACAGGGAGATTCTCGGGATGATTTGCTCCATCAGGTGCATAGCTTCTAAGGCTTCCTCCTTAACTTTATCTATCTTTTTGAGGACAAACTCCAACCGATCAACTTTGGTAGTCCAAAGTAGAAAGGATTTGGTTGTGTGCCCTGAGGTGATCGAAGACTCGAACTTGACCAGATCTTCTGACCCAGACAAGTGAGAATTTTACGGAAGGTCTTATCTTTGTAGCCTAGCATGGTCCAACTCTTCGGAGATAGGTCCCATGATTGCACTGAGTCCCTTGTTCACCCTGACCTGATATTCTGATACAATTCGGTGAACTTGACTATTACTCCCTCACTTTCTTTGAGGATTTGGTCTTTCCAGCTTAACACCAACTTTGCCTACCACATTTCACCAATTTTGGCGTATTCATTTATCTTATCTTGGCTCAAGGCCTTAGGAGTTTCGGCGGCGGGTTGGGAGCTGCACTGCCCATTTTCTGCAAGGCGTGGAGAAGATGTTTATTTTGCTCCTTTAATAGCCTCTTTTCTTCCTTTTCTTCTGGAGCATCTTACGAAGGCATCCACTGCAGACAGGCCTCTCCTTGAAGACTTTCGAAGACGTTCCCATTGTGACTTGGGTCACTGTATAATCTGTCGAAGACAGATCTTCTTTACTCTTGGAAGGATCGGGATACGCGATCTCCATTACCCTCTCCCGATGTGTCGAAACTAAAATTTTCCTCCGTAATTTCTATTTCATTAATGTATGTATTAGGAATAGGATGTTGTTAAGTGTAATTAGTAGTAGCGTCTGATAGAAGATAACGGCACCATCAGTATGGTGCCGCCAATAATGTAGAGTACGGTAATAGTCAAAGTACAATAGGAATGTTGTAAAAAGTAAATATTTGTCGTAAGTGGTCCGGTAATGTTAAAATGTCAAAGTTGGGATAAGTAGAGAAGTAGGGTCTACATGATTAGGAATTAGAAATATTATATTTGTAATAAGGACAAAGAGTGATGTCATAAATATTTTGTGTATTTTATTTTTGGAAAATTCTAAAAAGGTGGAACCCATGTGAGATGATAAGGTTTATCTTATCTTAGAAGATAAACCTACATGTAAAGGCAAGAGTTTAGGCATGAAATATGATTGGCCGGAAGAGATTTCCTATCCTATCTTAGAGATAAGATGGATAAGCCTAAATTCCTATAAATAAAGAGGCCACCCCCCTCATTTAGCATAGAAGGAAGTAGTGAGAAATATTGTATGAGTAAGTGTGTAAAGGAAGCCATCATTTTGAAGGTGTGTTAAAGAAGCCATTAAGAGGTGTAATTGTGAAGTTTCTCCCATAGTTATTGTTGAAAGGCAAGTGAAGTTAGTAACACTTGAAGTACCTCATGGGTGAGATTATAAGGATTTCATGTTAATATTATAATTTACTCTGATATTTCAGATTTATCATCATTCCTTCTTATCATAGTCTATGGTATTCTTGTGTTATGTTTGTTGTTGTGTTTCTAGATTTCATCCACCAAACTAAACACTATGCATTAGTAAATAATCATAAGACGAGAGTTCCCGGTGAAGAATTATCATAGTGCGATTGGTGATGACAAAGTGCACTATGAGAGAAGTGGGTTATGGGCTTTTGCTTCTTAGCCCCCTTTGATGGGATGACGGAGAAGTCCATCGGTGCGATAGGGACTTTCCTCTTATGTTGGCTCAGGTGCTGAGAGATCCAAGCTGGACTTATGGGAGTGGGACTAGAAGTGGAAGAGGGGGCACTGAATAGTTGAAGGGAAGTGCGTAGAGACACTTGGTGGTGGCATCGAGAGGAAGCCGAGAAAGTGCTCACGGGAGGAAGGGATATTGCAGGAGAAGTAGTTGTGGGAATGGAAGGGAGTTGAGAAATGAGAGAAGAAATGGTGGGGGATAGCTCTGCAAAGGAAGAGAAGATGGAGGAAGAGGAAAGGGGAAAAGTGGAAGATGGGGAGAGGATACGACCAAAGGAATGGTCATTTGAGCCACGAGAGGAGGGGGAAGAGGAGAAAGAGAAGGGAGAGAAGGGAACCCGGAAGTTGCAGCAGTGGCAACATATTGAAGGGATGTGCCCATCTGAGCATCTTCAAGCCGGCTTCTTGTTCACAAGATAACAAAGCTTACAACCTGTTCTTGTGCGGCGGAAGTGGGGCCCTCAAGAGCTTCCTCTCGAGCGGAGATCGATTCTCCTCTTTGTCTTTGGCTTTTGGTAGATGTTTTAGTCGAGACAGGTGCGTTGCCCAAAGGGGACATGGTGAAATCTACTCCGAGGTACATAAGACCATTCATCCCGCACTAGTGTGGTATCTCGCCAGTAATGTTGCCAATTATTTGTGCACATAAATCTTGTTGATTGTACTTGTGGGTTGGTATTTCACCGTGGTTACTTTTGAAAATGGGGAAGATTCCTATATTTTCAGCTCAATCTAATGAAGATTCTTCCTCTTTCATTCAAGAGTTTAAACTATCTTGTATTTGTAATGGCCTTATAAGAAGGGAACAATGGACTGAATTGTTTCCTACCTTTTTGGATAGTTCAGCACTTAGGTGGTTTGAAACACTAGGTGAAAATGTAAAAAATTCATGGGATTTATTAATTGAAAGTTTTCTTGAAGAATTTGGTGAACAACAAAAATATGCAGATCTCATGATTGAGATCACAAAACTAGCCCAAGGAGAGAAGGAGAAGATAAGAGATTATCATGCTCGTGTTCTAGAGCTAAGGAGGAAGCTCGATACCCAGATCTGGAAGGAAGGATTAGTGGATAGGTTGATGAATAGCGTGGATAATCTCCTTTGTAAGCACTTCATTATTGGGATGAAGCCGGAGATCGACAACGAGTGAAGTATGACTGCCCATGACTACCATTGAACAAGCAAAGAAGATTACAGAAGGCAAGAAGAAAGCATGGAAGAGGAGCCCAAAGAAATTGTTGCTAAAGTAGAGCCTACACCAACACCTTTGGTTCAAAATCCACAACCACTCTCGGTGAGCACAAATCTTTCTCCTAGTACATCTACTGAGTATGAAGATCTGCTCAAGAAGATGGGACAATTAACTATTAATCTTCTTCAAGGAAAAGAATTTAGTTCTCAGGGAGGAGATAGAGGTCCAAAAAGAAATATTTCTGAAGTTGTTTGTTATGGTTGTTATAAAAAGGGTCATTATAAGTATAATTGTCCAGATAGAGCTTCTACATCTGGTACAAGAGATAATGATAAAGGAAAAGTACCTATGAATTCTTTTGATGTAGTAGATAAGAGCATAAATAATGAATTAGATGTGTTTGTAACAAAAATAAATAAAGAAAAAGATAACCAAGATGGAAATGATCCTAAGAAGATGAAAGGAGAAACTAGTAAGAAACATAGGAGAAGAAATTTGGGTGTGCAGGATTTTCTAATTTCACAGGGACAAGGACCATACTCCATCTTAGAAGATCTGTCTAAAGGCACACTGCAAATATTACATATGGTCAACTCTTGGCTATGTCTTCGAGAAGAGCGGGATCTACGAAGTGGACTCAATTATTGACAAAGGAAGGAGGTTGAGGTCCCTATTTTGGAGGCAGAGGCGGATCCCTATGCTCCACAAGCTGAGGTACTATGTAATGGTATTTCAATTCATGATGTCTTAGTTGATGGAGGTGCTGCAGTTAATGTAATGATCGAGTCTGTAATGAATATGTTGGGTTTAAAAATTGATCGCCCCTCAACACTTATGTTAAGGTCATTAAATAAGGGAAAAAACTAAACCAGAAGGTGTAGTTTCAAATGTGGCAATATCTGTTATGGCTGTTGTATGTGTGGTAGACTTTTAGGTGATGAAAAATGGTACTGTTGCGTATCCAATGTTGTTGGGAAGACCATGGCTAAGGAGAGTTCATGCAAGAAACTACTGGAATGAAGGCTTCATGACACTTGGACATGGTAGAGAGAGGGTGAAAATAAATGTGATCCTCAAAGCATCATAAGGCAAAACCTCTTGATTCAAGTGATGAAACTGATGATTGGACATCCTCTGATTACTCTAGTACCAGTGAAGTGGACACAGAAGATGAAGAAAGTGAGGTTGATGTTTCGGTCATGGATATCCTTCCAGTCACACCGACTCATGACCCCATAAAATTATTTGAAGAAGAAATTGATGATCGTCTCTAACAAATAAAGATTGGTGATGCTTTGTGATAGAGAGTGAGAAGGAATCCTACCTCCGCTCTTCCGAAGGTACATACACATATTCACTTTTGATTACAAGGAACTCCGTCAAGTAAGTTGGGTAGAACATTCTATTGAGCTGGTAGATGGTGCTAAGCCCATAAAGCAAATGCCATATAGAATGAATCCTAATTTTTCCAAGACTGTAAAAGAAGAAATAGATAAGTTGCTTGATGCAGGATTCATATTTATTGTGGAGAATTCAAAATGGGTTTCTCCCATTGTGATCTCAATAAAAAATAATGGGAAGCTACATATTTGTGTTGACTACAGGAAGCTCAATAAGGCAACAAAGAAGGATCATTACCCTCTTCCATTTTCAGATCAGATCTTAGGCAAGTAGGCGGCAGAGTGCTATAGTTTTGCTGATGGATATAGTGGCTACAACCAAGTTTGTATAGCAAAGAAAGATCAGCTAAAGACCACGTTCACCACTCCTTGGGGAACATTTTCTTATAGAGTTATGCCTTTTGGGTTGTGTAATGCTCCGACAACATTCCAGCGTTTGATGAATAGGGTGTTCAAACCCTACATTAGGAACTTCATCAGAGTATTTCTGGATGATTTTTGCATCTATAGGAGCAAGATGGATCACTTTGCACTGATGGAGACAACATTTCAAAGGTTAGATGAAGCACAAGCCTCACTAAACCCTACAAAGTGTGTCTTTGGATGTTCTAAAGGCATTTTGTTAGGGCATGTTGTATCTAGAGATGGTATTGGTACTGATCCTGATAAAGTTTCAAAAATCAAAGAGTTACCATTTCCTATTAATAGAAGTAAGTTGAGATCATTTTTAGGCCATGTGGGTTACTATAGAAGGTTCATCAAGAATTTCTCAAAGATTACACAGCCACTAACCCAGTTCTTGAAGAAGGATGTTACTTATGAACTAGGAAATAAGGCGCATGAAGCTTTTGAACAACTGAAGGAAGCCCTGGTGTCTTCACTTGTTTTAAAGAATCCAAATTGGAGCAAGCCATTCATTATGTATACTGATGCCTCAGATGCAGCACTAGGAAGTACTCTGAGCCAAAAGGATGAAAATGGGAATGATCATCCAGATTTACTTTGGGAGGCAGACAAATGAGTAGTGATGAGGTAAATTACACTTGTAACTAAAAAAGAGGCTCTGCTATCAATTTCTTTGTAAAGAAGTTTAGGAATTACTTGCTAGGGTAAAAATTCCTAGTTGTAATAGATCATCAGAGCTCTAAAATATATTGTAAATAAGCCTAAACTATCGTGGAGGATAGCAAGATGGATAATTTTGCTACAAGAATTTGAATTTGATATTATAGATAGGCCAGGAAAGAAGCATGTCAATGCAGATGCACTCTCTCGAGCCTATGATGGTTTAGGTTCATCTTGTGATGATGACGATTTCCCAGATGTAGCATTGTTATCCCTTGACACAATCCCTAGTGAATACATAGATATTTGGAATTATCTGAATGAATTCAAGTTTCCTGATGGTGCCAATGCAAAGACTAAGAGGAAGATTACTCAAGCCGATCATCCATATTCTATTCTGCATGGAGTATTATTTTGAATAGGACCCGATGGACGAAGTCTGAGGGCGATTGGACGTGATCAAGGGAAGGAGCTGATAGAAGAACTTCACAATGGTATATGTGGAGGACACTTCTCTAGACAACTTACAAGAAGAAGGATCTTGGATGCGGCTATCAACGGCCCACTCTTTTTAGATATTGTTATAATTATTGTAAGACATGTGATATTTGTCAAACACATGGTAACCGTAAGACTTCATCAACTCCATTATGCCCTATTCTTCCACTTGGTCCCTTTGAAAAGTGGGGAATAGATATTGTAGGTCCACTTCCAACTACCCCATGCCAAAATAAGTATATTGTAGTTGCCACAGATTATTTAACTAAGTGGGTTGAAGCTAGGCCATTGAAAACAACTTCTATGGATGAAGTGGCAAGGTTCATATATGAACGCATTGTCACCAGATTTGGTTGCCCATTAGAAATTGTAACAGATCAAGGAAGCCACTTCATTAATGAGGTAGTAGAAGCCCTAGTCAATAAATTTTCTATTAAGCACAGGAAGGCAACAACATACAAGCCAAGCACAAATGGATAGGTGGAATAATTTTTTTGTGTTGTGTCAAATTCTAGCAAAAGATGCAGCCTTGCAGGTACATAAGTGGGATAAAAGGATTCATGCAACATTGTGGGCATATAGGGCAACATCAAATTCATCAACGAGATACTCCCATTTCAATTGGCCTATTTCAGGTTATGAAAAATGAAAGGATGGATGAAAGTGATTCATAGAAAAGAAAGGTTGGTACATCTTCATTTCTTCAGAGGAAATGAGGGAAATAACAAAGGATACAAGCTATAAGAAGAAAATGAAGTAGAAGGAATACTTTGATCAAAAGATCCGTTGGTCTCCATTTCATGTGAATGACTTGGTTCTAGTATATGATTCCAGATACAAAAATGAAAACGAGAAAAATTTCTTCCAAAATGGATGGGGCCCTACAAAATAGCAGAATTGTGCATGAAAATGGTATGTACCGAATCGGAGGAATGGATGGCAATCCCATTACGAAATGGGTCAACCACGACAAGTTGAATATTTTCCAAGCACTAGAATAGTCTACTCCGAGGACGGAGTAGAAGCTAGGAAGGGGGAAGATGTCGACACTAAAATTTTCCTCCGTAATTTCTATTTCATTAATGTATGTATTAGGAATAGGATGTTGTTAAGTGTAATTAGTAGTAGCATCCGATAGAAGATAACGGCGCTGTCAGTACGGTGCCGCCAATAATGTAGAGTACGGTAACAGTCAAAGTACAATAGGAATGTTGTAAAAAGTAAATATTTGTCGTAAGTGGTCCGGTAATGTTAAAATGTCAAAGTTGGGATAAGTAGAGAAGTAGGGTCTACATGATTAGGAATTAGAAATATTATATTTGTAATAAGGACAAAGAGTGATGTCATAAATATTTTGTGTATTTTATTTGTGGAAAAGTCTAAAAAGGTGGAACCCATGTGAGATGATAAGGTTTATCTTATCTTAGAAGATAAGCCTACATGTAAAGGCAAGAGTTTAGGCATGAAATATGATTGGCCGAAAGAGATTTCCTATCCTATCTTAGAGATAAGATGGATAAGCCTAAATTCCTATAAATAAAGAGGCCACCCCCTCATTTAGCATAGAAGAAAGTAGTGAGAAATATTGTATGAATAAGTGTGTAAAGGAAGTCATCATTTTGAAGGTGTGTTGAAAAAGCCATTAAGAGGTGTAATTGTGAATTTTCTCCGATAGTTATCGTTGGAAGGCAAGTGAAGTTAGTAACACTTGAAGTACCTCATGGGTGAGATTATAAGGATTTCATGTTAATATTATAATTTACTCGATATTTCAGATTTATCATCATTCCTTCTTATCATAGTCTATGGTATTCTTGTGTTATGTTTTTGTTGTGTTTCCAGATTTCATCCACCAAACTAAAGGTTGTACATTAGTAAATAATCATAGCATGAGGAGTTCTCGGTGAAGAATTATCATAGTGCAGATTGGTGATGATAGATGCACTCTGAGAGAAGCGGGTTATGGGCTTTTGCTTCTTAGCCCCCTTTGATGGGATGACGGAGAAGTCCATCGGTGCGATAGGGACTTTCCTCTTATGTTGGCTCAGGTGCTGAGAGATCCAAGCTGGACTTATGGGAGTGGGACCAGAAGTGGAAGAGGGGGCAGCTGCAGTAGTTGAAGGGAAGTGCGTAGAGACACTTGGTGGTGGCATCGAGAGGGAAGCCGAGAAAGTGCTCACGGGAGGAAGGGATACTGCAGGAGAAGTAGTTGTGGGAATGGAAGGGAGCTGAGAAATGAGAGAAGAAATGGTGGGGGACAGCTCCAAGGGAAGAGAAGATGGAGGAAGAGGAAAGGGGAACAGTGGAAGATGGGGGAGAGGATACGACCAAAGGAATGGTCGTTTGAGCCACGAGAGGAGGGGAAAGAGGAGAGGGAGAAGGGAGAGAAGGGAACCCAGCGATTTGCGAATAGTGGTAACATCTCAAGGGATGTGCCCATCGAGCATCTTTGGACACTTATTATTATGAAGATAACAGCTTAAAACCTATTCTTGTGTGGCGAAGGGGGCCCTCGGAGCTTCCTCTCGAGCGGAGCTCGATTCTCTCTCTTTGTCTTTGCCTTTTGGTAGATGTTTTGGTCGGACAGTGCGTTGCCCAAAGGGGACATGGTGAAATCTACTCCGAGGTACATAAGGCCATTCATCCCGCACTAAGTGTTCATCCATTGTAATGTTTCCTGTCCCTTACCTTAATGGTCCGAGGTGCCTTTGTTCTCCGGTTTGGCAAACAATAGTTGACCCCATCCATGTCAAGATACACCCGATCAACTTCTTAATCAGCGCTTTGATAACCTTTTTGGGACAATGGCCACGCCGTACTAAACGATCTCGCCGGGGCCGGGTGAGAGTGGTCTTTTCTTGAGCTCAACCTCATGATACAGGTTGATATAAATGTCCTCGATCCGCTAAATGTGGATAGGGTCCAGATTTTCCTTAGGGAGGAAATTTCAAAGGGGTCGAATGTGGGCCTTGCCAGGAAATTGTGCTTTAGATTGAGTAGTTTTAATTCTGCAAACATTTCCCGGGCTTTGTGGTGGGAAAGACAAGTGTGCCTAGCCACTTTGTAAGGGGAAAAGGGGTTCCAACCTTCTTTCTCCTCAAACATTTCTCATGGTAGGTTATGAGCTTTACGGATAGCTCCAACGGAACCACTTGGGGCCAGGCAAACCTTGGCGCTTTAGTGGGCTCCCCCATGAAGTTAGCTGCCCTAAGGTAGGTGAAGGTAGGGAATTGAGTGAATAGTGCTCCCATTTCTCGATCCATCGCTGACTATGCTCTTGGTCGTCTGACCATGAGTCATGTTTGGCCAAAAGGCAGATAATGTTGTAGAAGAAAGCATCATTGATTTTAGTGAACTATGGGATGTTGTTCTCTAGCTTCAGCTCTGGGTAATACTCATACATTTTCACCTGGGGCCAAATCCTACATCGGCTCAATGCTTTGGATAGTCCCTTTGTGAGGCGAAGCGAGATATACTACGTAGGAGTTCATGTAGAACCTCCCGTTGTGGTGAGTTGTTGGAGTTGTTCACCTATAGTCTTTGCTTATTATTTCCGTCAACTCGAAGTGTTGATCGGTACATTCTTGTTTATGGTCTCTAGGTATCCGAGCATCCATTTATGAAAGTAATGGGTGTCGAAAGCCCAAATACTGCACAGAACGTGATAGTATCACTCGGTTCCTTGGAGAAGTCACTCCGGTGAATAACTTGTGGCAACTTGGTTATCACCTTTTTGTTCTTTAGGTACACCTCATTCATCAGCTACATGCACTTGTCTTCATTATCTTCCCATGCTTTGATGCAATCCTCTTGGCTCATAGCCACGAAATGTCGTGGTGAGGAACACCTAGCATGATTTCAAAGTCCTAGGGTAGTGAGGTTGATTACGACTTCCCCCTTTTCATTTTTGACACACCTTGTGTCCTTATTGTAGCAGCGGGCCACCACCATCATGAATTCATTGTTTATTGCGCTGATGGGGATCCTCCCGAAGAAAATACGCACCTCTACCTACTATTTTTTCCATCCAAGGACTTCTGTGACTCTCCCGATTCTGGCCCAAAAATATTTCATATCGATGTGGCCAAGCTCGTAGTCTCTTATATCTAGGTCACATTCCACCTAGGATTTGGGCATTCTGACCCTATGATACTTGTACTTCATCTCTTCCTCTGTAAGCTTAGCGTTTCCCTTTGATTTGGTCAGCCTCTTGCTTGATTTAGACATATGTGGATCTCGAGTTTAGTTGCTGATCTTCAAGAAGGAGCGAAGTCCAACGCAAAAGAGCCATGTCACCGTCAGCTATTGCATTAAAGCATTCACGAGAATGAGGAGTTAGCAATTTTAAGGCCTCTGGGCACAGGGCACAAGGACACTGCAGGCTGTAGGGTTAATAGTATGGCACACAGAAGAAGGGTGTTACAAGGAACAAATTAGCGCCAAAGGGCGCAGGATGCAAGTATTTTGCATATGACATTTTTGTTATTGTAGAATGGTAGTGTGCTGCGCCATTCATATGTGTTTTATACTGGGCGTAGATAATTTTCATGTTGCATGGGGACAGGGTGCGCCAATGGCACATATATTTTTCATGTTACATGGAACTTTGGTGCACCGAAGGGCACAAGTTTAATGTGTGTAACATCAGCTTTATGTGCGCAAAATAGGAATTTGGCGTGGCGCAGGGAAGGTTTGCATGACATTGTGTTCTTTGTCGAGGGGATGCTTTGTGCCATTGTTTAGGATTTAATTAGTTTTTACATGGCGCAGTATTAAGCATGTCATTGCAAGCAAGATCGGTGTGCCCTCTTGGCGCGACTGTATTTTATGTAACAAGCGTGCTGAATCCGCTTAAGAGAAAAAGCAAATTCAAAATGGACTTTCAAGTTTTCTTCTCTCCCGATGGGTTTTGCGTGTGTTTTTAGGCCATTTCCTTCAGGGATTGGATGGTGAAGGGGGGGTCTTTGTGAAGAGATCCGAGGTTGGATTTTTGAGGCGAGCCCTCTTTAACAACATATCTAGAAAAGGGTAGAAAGCTTGGGAGGGAAAAAATAGAACAACAAGAGGGGTTTCATGGTTTCTCGATATATTCATTCATCCCACAAACAACCAACAAAAATGAAAACACAAGAGGAACAAGGACCACTCACCCGGAATATATAGAATGTGAGAGATGAAGCGGGGTCCACGAATCACGTTACTGAAATCGACAGACGTCTTGCCGACAGTGCGAGAGGAATAAAAATTATCACGTGTTTTCTGATTGTGAAAGTGACAGGGTAGATGCGCCTATATATAGGCAAAGGTGTAATAAATGTGCCAACCACTTTTTTTTTCAATAGGTGCACCAAACACGTGTCGACATGCAAGCTTTACGCCTTTGGCGCGAGATAAATGCATGTCAAGATGGAAATATGTGCACCCTTTAGCGTGTTTTAAAGACTCCATTAACACCACATTTCGAGTGCGAGGTGCACCAAAACATGGCGCAACAATTGCTATGTTGACATGAAGGTGCATGCACCCTAGAGCATGCGAGAAAGGCACATCACGGGAGGCACAACAATCGTTGTGCTAACACCTCAAAGGGCGCCAAAGGAAATGAAGAGGGCAAATGTTTATACTTGTGTTGCATAGACCAAATGTGTGCCCAACCAAAAAGGACCAAAATGACCAAGTTCGGAAAATTAAATTTCTGGAAAGGGAATTTAAAATCATTCGAATGCTTAATGGACCCAGACGGGACCGGAACAAAATTTTTATAGGGTTACCTAAAATTGCCCTTGTCAATTTTACGAGGATAACATGTTAGTGAGTGGGCTTTAATCTTTCAATGGAAAACCTAAAAGTAATAATATAATATTTTTCATACTATTTGAATTTGATTGACTAACAATTTACTCTTTTTATTTTTGCAGGAAAATATGAAAATTTAAAGAAAGAAGTAGTAGTTTTTGAAGCACATTTGAAGAATGCCAGAAAAGCCTTAATTCTTTCATACAGTTGAAAGAAAAACTCATTTTCATCAATAAACAAAATAATACATTGAGAAGGATAATAAAGGAGCATAAGATGCATCCAGAGATCTTACGAAAGAAAAGAAAAATGCAAATGCTAGTCTTTTTCAGCAGGAGATGTAGTGAGCGAAGAGCCGAGTATACTTGAAAATATCAAAGACAACAAGAATAAATCTTTAGGCAACAAGAGTTGTAGCAGCTACCATACAAACACAACAAATTCCTCAATCACTTATGGTGGAAAAAGAAAAAGCTCCACCTGCATCATAAAAATGTATTAGTTAGTAAGGTTCACCATGTACCAAGTGTGTTGTCAAAATTCCGACACCGGTGTAGGAATTAAAAGATAGTGGCCAGCCCATTTTTAGTTTTTATTACGTGTGGCAAATGTAAGGATAATTATGATTTTAAATCATAGGCGAGGAAAGAGGATGACCTCGTAAGCTTTGAGATGTCATAACAACCCTTAAATTGAATTGTATTAGTTCACCATGTGACAGGTGTGTTGTCACAATTCCGACACTAGCGTAGGAATTAAAAGATAGTGGCTCTGCCAATTTTAGTTTTTATTTCGTGTGGCAGACGTAAGGACAACTATGATTTCAAATCATAGGTAGAAAAGAGGATGACCTCGTAATGTGTCCTTATATGACATAACTTGTCTCAAAAGCTTTGAGATGTCATTACAACCCCTTTTTTGAATCTGTATTGGCTGACAATACATTATGAAATTTGTAGTTTTTTCATAATGTAATCCACCATATGAGACATGGATTTGTAAAGAACTTTGAAAGTTTGAATTGTACAATATTACTATATGTTGTTAATACAAATTACAAAGTATGTTTATTTTTTATTGTCTATGTAAATATTGCTTAAATTTACACTATTTTGTTTCTTTACGTTTCTGAATTGTTGCAAATGTAAAATAAATGAATTAACAGATATAAAAGACGAACGTGTCCACATTTCAATCTTGAATTTGATAAACATTCATAAAAAATCAAAAGGCATAATTGAAACATATAAATAACATTGTTCCAATGGAAAAGTATCAAATATAGACAAATATAATATTCCATATAATGAAAATAGTAATCTCTGAAAGAAATACATAAGTAGTCCCAATAATGTATAGAAAAAATGAAATCTATTTGAATTCGAACATTCCCGAGCAACATTTTCAGCTATTTCTTGGAAATCAACTGTAGCTGGATTTGTGGATGTGTCTTGATCCCCTGGGTCAGCCAGAATATTACCAACTCCTCTTCTTTCTACTATTGAATTCCACAATGCCAGTTGCTCTATCATAAGGAAAAGACTCCACTGAGTAACTCGATACATACAATCTGAGACAACTTTCTAGATTCCTATCCAATTTGTTTCGAAGTTTTGACTTTAAAAAGGAAAGTGCACTGAAAACCCTCTCATCTTCCATAGAACCCAGAATCATTGTTTGAGAGAGCTTATACAACTTAATATACTCACTCAAATCTTCACTTAGAATACTACTAGAACAGATATCCTTCCAAATCCTTTTCATGGCACTTTGTAATCCTATGGGTTTTCTAGAAGCTGAACTTGTCGTATCATAGTATTACCAAAATCCATTGATTAGTGAACTAAGTAGTTTTATTTCCAAAATTCCTTCTCAAGATAACTCCATGTAGTTCTTCGATCTTGGAGAAATGATCGCTTAGAACACCCATGTTCTTCACAAATATAGGACTGATTAATTCAAGAGGTTTGCCACCAGACAAATTCCAAAACTACAGATTTACAACTCCCATTGCTTCAAGTATTTTATCATTTTTGAATCTTTCATGGATCTCTTTAGCTAACGATTCAGAGATCTTTCTCAACTTATTCCTAGTTTCCATTAATACTGTATCATATAAATTATGTGTCACATTTACTTCTTCTATTTCAAAGTTAGCAATATAAATTCTTTTTTTGAGTACGTATGAAGTGGAATCTCTTTTCCATGCACTATTATACACAGATGATCATTTATATTGTACTTTAAGTAGCACTGAATTTTTCAAATCATTAATGCATTCCATTTTTCAAAAGTAGAACCTTGAAAAATCCCATCAGAAATATATAAACATTCTAGAGCCCAACAAACATGTTTTCTCTTGAGTCTTATAAAGTCTCAGTAACATAGAAAGACTGATCTTGAGCATGCTTCATTAAAATATTAAGTTGCCTCAACATGGGAAAAATATCTTGCTTGAGTGTGAGTAAAGTTTCTAATTTAGTTAGATGGCATAAAATATCTTTAGTTTTATCTACATCCTATGCGGTATTTAAACATAACTCCTGTCGGTGAAGGATATTCGTCATATATTCTAGAGGGCAGGTTCGTACATAGATATCCATCGATATCTACATCTTTAAGTAGTTTTTTCCCTCTCTACCCAATATAAATTTTTTTGAAATTCTAAAAATCTTTTAGGACTGCTAGAATAATAGGCATGCAGATCATGTATCAATTCCTCCACTTTAGCTACATTTTCAAATGTGCTCACAATTTTGTAGGTGAGATTCATTTTGTGAGCCATGTAGTGGATAGGAACCATATAAGGGGAAATAGTTGTCTGAAGTCTAACACACAAACCATTTCTGGCTCCCTGCATTATAGCTACACCATCGGTTCCGACACAAACTAATTTTGTTGCAATGGCAATGTCATCCATTCCAGCGATATCTTTCAGATTTGAAACCACCAATTTATAAATATTTTCAGAATTGCAATTCTCTATCATTTTATGAATTTCCAAGAGGTGTGGAGTCCTGATATCATTAGCAAAGGTGTAAACATGAATACATATCCATGAAGTATTATCGACTACAATAACCTCATCTAAAGAAAGGGAAATATACTTTGCCTGTTGAACACACAGTTTCAAATCCTCCTTCTCTACTAGAGATAGACATTTTGCAATCTCCTAGCCATTGGTATCGACCAATGAGATTGAGGAATGTTATTTAAACCAATTACTTGATACAACATTTTATTTTACTCAGAAATCGGACATCGGTATTCTCCTTTTCATTATATAAAATATTGTTGCAAACCGAATACCCTTTGCTTGCATTTCGCCCTCCATAGCTTTGCTCAATCTTGCTGCTTATGGTCCCATTTTTTCATTTACATATTTCACATGTTTTTGTTCCTTTTCATACTCTTGTGCATATTTGACATGTAGACAATCTTTTACATCTTTCCATTTATGTGTTCGGACTTCACGCCATCATTAAGCTTTTGGGAAATGTATATTTTCCCATAGTGTTTTTCAATTGTGTCCAGTTTAAGCTGCATCGTGTGATCCTTACCCTATTTCCAACCACATATTTTGCAGTGACATTGTGTTGGAACATCATTTGAATTTTCAATGTACACAGGTTCAATAAAAGGATATTTTGCAGCCCATTCGAACTGGAATTTCCTTCCAATTGTCTAGTTTTCCATCTTTCTTCTGACATATTTTCTTTTTCCCTTGGGATTCAGCTTCTGCATCTGGGCTTTCTACAGAAATATTTGGAATCTCAAGTCTCCTTTTTCTGGGAATAGACCTTAGAGTATAAGCTTTCCTTTTTGGTGTATCGGTATTCAGGGAATTTGATGAATTTTCTTGTACTGCTATTTCATCAAGGGATGGAATGTTTGCCTCATCAATATCTATAGATTGATTATTCTGTGAAGGAATTTCTGAAATGTCTGCATATATTATTATAAAATTGTTACTGATATAGTATTCATCTTATCTATAATTAATTTTTTACAGAATACAAATGTCAAATAGTTCCAAGAACAAGTATTATAAACATTATTATTAAATTCTGTAAGATTAAATAACCAGTAAATAAAACCGCCACATACCGATATTTTCAGCTGAAGCAGAAACCGAACTCAATTTTTGTGATTTTCCAAAATAGCCAAGCAAAGTATTGGAACCCTTTTTTGAACTTGCTGAATTTGTAATCTTCTTGCCCTGATTTCTAGCATCCATGACTGCTTTCTGCTTTGGTCCTTGGACAACTTTAGTTTGGAGTTGGATAGTACAGGGGTTGGATGGCATGGGGTTGAAGTTTTGTGGCGGTATAGGTTGGATGGCTCGGTCTTTGGTCACAAGTGGATCGGGGATGGATAGATTACGGTTGGACGACGAGAGGTTAGACAAACAGGGGTTGGATGGATAGGAGTTTGACGGCTGACGAGTGACTCCAGAGTTGGAAGGCCAGGTGGGTGGCTAGTGGTTGGATGGCGAGAGATTTGATGGCCGGGGTTAGATGTTGAGGAGTTGTACAGGCTAGGGGTTAGATGGTTAGGGGCTAGGGTTGGATAGCTAGAGGTTGGATGGCTAGGGGTTGGACGATGAGGGTTGGATGGCTAGGGGTTGGATGGCTAGGGTTTGGATGGAATGGAGTTGGACGCCTCAGATTTGGATGCCTTAGAGTTGACCGCTCGAGTTGGATGAATCAGATTTTAGTGTTTACTTCGGTGAATATGTGCACAATTTCTATGATATGATTCGAAATGGTGGTGAATTACATTCATAAGCTCTTATATATGTGTAAAATCTAGGTGAAACAAATAGTATAAGGGACATGTCGGCCTAATTTTTAGGTGAATAAGTCAGCTATGAACAACATAATATTTGCCAATTTAAATTTCCAATATCCTCGATTTTCACGAGTTTACGAAAATTCACCACTAAAATTTTCCCTATCAATTATTTGTTACATTGATGAAATTAATTGAGATGAGACCTATAATGAATACCCTAGGGTTACAAACATCTAATGTTGTTGATCGATATGTGTCAATTATTGAAAATATACATAAAGCATGCCAAACTGTAGGTGTCAATAGACACACGAAAGATATTAATGTTACAAAGTGTGCACTTACTAATTTTATAGTAAGTGATAAAATAGTTAATCAATGCTTGATTAGAAAAATAAGAAAATATTTAAATCTAAACAGAAAAACACTAACGAAAGCAATAAATAAACACAAAAGTCTTGAGTCACAAAGAACAATGACTACTTTGAGAATTCACTAGAAGACTCACATGGAAAGAAAAGGATACGTTTGATATTCTAAAAGAATTAATTTTAAATTATTGGAATAATAACATAAGGGTGTCACCAAATGGAAGATATATAGTAAAAAAGAATAGGTTCTCATAATATTGAATCATGTGCAAAACATTTCTTAGATATTACTCAAGCACAATTTTTGTAATTTTAATAATGAACATTGACAAATTAACATTATCTAAAGATGATTTGAAATGAACAAACCCTTTTATGTGAAAATCAATCACTCACGTATCACTTTTTGTTGCAGGCATCATGTATAATTTTCAATGCATTAAGATGTTTTTTGTCAAATAGGTTTTGTTTTGCATATTGACATAATGTTGCAGGAGCGTGGATTAAATATCCCACAAAAATCTATAAGGAAATTTATTACTACCATATGTTATGAAGAATCAACTAGAGATTTTCTTTATAATAAAACATGTTTGAATGGAATGTGCAATGTATGTTGTGATTTTCCAAAATTGAAAATTTATATCCATGAAGAGTACATATTCAATAGGAAAATATTTAGTTAGTTTCAGAAAATATAAATTAGTGGCATATCAATTGAAAGATGGAAAAGAATCTAAGAGGTATGATATTGTTACGAACAATTACATATATCATAATATATGGTCAAAATCACGAGAGGAAATCTGCTATGAGTATGCAAGGCACACACATATAGATCGATGGTTGGATGAAAAATTCAAGTTAAGGAAGGAAACATTCCCACTTGGCACTACTATTTCAGTTAGTTGAATTTATAGAAAATTAAACATTGCAACCAAAAATGGAGGTTTAGTATCAATACAATAACTCATAGCAAGTTGTTATTTTCATGCATATATAATTCATGCACTCTCAAGAAAGCATTGAGAAAGATAAAAATTATTAAGAGAGTACCATTTCTACATCAATGATGATCGGACGCATTCTACTACGAATATGTGCAATGATGTTTCCGGGTTTTTATGTGAACTTGAATGAGAGAAACATTTATTTCAATCAACATTACATTTGGTCAAACAACTGCACATCACAATTAAAGAATGCGCAAATTTTTATTGGCTAAAGCAGGATGCACAATGAAACATGTGTACAACATATCTGGATCTTTCTTGAAGCGGGACATGGGAAAGGAGAGAAGGATGGTGAAGGAGCATTTGTTAAAAGAGTAATTGAGAAAGAAGAGTGAAACTTCAAGGATGGTGCTAAATTTATAGGTGAAAAAATAATGTTTGATCGGTGTTTCAAGAACATGGTCCATGAATATCAAGAGAGTTGAACGGTTCATAAATTTTTTTGTTGACATAGGAACAACATTTGGAAAGCTATGATAATTGTATGATAGTTACAAGATCAAGTGATATGCACTCACTCCATAGTTCAAATGCAAGTTCTTGGAAAATTTATACTATGTGCATGGCATGTTTTTATATATCATCCATTTATTTCACTTGGAATTAATGTGAGTCATAGTAGTTGGTGGATGAATGGACTTGCAGACCTCTAATTCCACTCGACACATATCAAGTTGCACAAGCATTATAACTTGCAGTATCTTCTAGATCATATGATAACATCCCCTGAATTTGACCAGTCTCTTATTTAGTACAACAAGGTACATATGTATGTCATGTTTTAGATTTATAAATTAATAAATGATCAACTCTTAATGTATTCCAAATTTTACTTGAGTTTTACTTTGTGATGTAGGGCATGATTTTTCTATTACTGTGACATAATTTAATGAAGAGGGAACATACTACTTCTTGTCTCGTTGTGTAGAGGGGAAAAAAATTGAATTCCACATTCATTGATGGTGAAGGTCTTGAGTATCCCCCTAGGTTAGTGGTAGTCACTATAACATGGCTTCGATAATATACTATAAAAAAATTAAATATTTGTGTTTTGAAGACTATGAAGTACATGGAAATATATTTCACTATTCACTCTTGGTTTTTGCAACAAATATTCAATTGATCAAATATCAAGGTAGGCCATTAAACAAGAATATAAGGAAGGTTCATGAATCATATCATGAAGTAATTCTTGCTATTGTCAAGAGTAGAGTTGACCCTTGCGATTCATTGGATTGAATTTGTAAAGGTATGTTCTTCACGAATTTAATTTTAATATTTACTTTAATGATATTATTTAAATTGTGTATGATTTAACATTTTATTTAATTGCTTACTAACATGTTTATGTAAGTTAGTGGTGCCAAAAAAACTTCCATCTTCACATGGTTGGCACTCTTAGTAAAGAATTTATTATTCTCGAAGCCAAGTAAAACTAAGGGAAATTAAATATTAGAAAGGAACAATAAGCATAAATTATCATTTCACCACCTATATTGTAAAAATATCTTATTAAAATTCTCATTTCACTATCTTTATTGTATGAACCACCTATATTATTCAAGTGGTTGGCAATGAACAACCTAACACTAACTTAGGCTGGACTTTTCAACACTTTTTCAAACAATATGATAGCAAGAGAGACCGAATTGAGATGGATAAAATCGATTTGGTATTTCTTAGAGGATACAAACGCAGAGATTTAGAATCTAACGAGACATTTCTAGGTGCCAAATAGTTTGAGAAATCACCCTTCAAAGTTATAGTATTTTTCGGTCTTAAAGCTCTTAAGGGACTACGTCAAGATGAAGTATCCCAGAAGCATAGGGACTACAAGGAACTAAAATGAACCCCCCCCTATCTTTTACTGTGCCATCCCGGAGTGTGTGTGCATAATTGGTTCATGTAATGAACTTCTGTTTGCAAAATATTACATCGGACAACATTACACTAACTAAAACTGCACTATTCAGTGTTTTTTCAAACAATCGGACAAAGAGAGGACTGAATTGAGATGGAGAAAACCAAGATGATATTTCATAGAGGGTACCAATGTGAAGGTGTAGGATCTGGATTGACCTTTCTAGATGCGGAGTATGAGAAATAACCTATTGAAGTTATAGTATTATTTGGTCTCATGGTTCTTAAGGGACTACGCTCGATTTAAGTAGTCCAAAAGCACCGACAATGTAGGGAACCAAAAATACACATCCCTAGCATTTAACAAGCCATCTTAGTACACATGGGTAATTTATTTTGTGCCACAAGCTTCCATTTACAAAATATTGCATCGGAAAACCTTACACTGACTCAAAATACACTATTCAAGGCTTTTCCAAACAATGGGATATCAAGAAGACCGAATCGAGATGGAGAAAATGGACATAATTTTGGAGGGATCTTGATGCGGAGGTGTAGAATCTAATGAGACATTTCTAGGTGTCGGAGTCCGAGAAATCAACCCAGAGAAGTTATAGCCTTTTTGTCTCGTGGATTTACAAAGACTACACATGAATGAAATAGCATGGAAGCATCGGGAGTATTGGCCTTTAAAATAAATCCTCCCCTAGTTTTTACATCGCCACCTAGATATGTTGGTTAATTGTTTTCATTGCCATGATATTCCGTTTGTAAAATATTACATCGACAACCTTACATTGACTCAAAGTACAATATTTTACACGGTTACAAACAATAGTTCAATGAGAGAACCAAATGGAGATGGAGAAAACCAAGAAAAAAATTGTATATGGTCTTGAAACAGAGGTGTAGGATTTGACAAGACATCTCCGGGTGCCACAGAGTCGAGATATCTCACGGCGAAGTTGTAGCCTTTTTGTCTCGAGAGATCTTAAGGAACTACACCTTGACAAAGTAGCTCCCTTGTCAAAGGGTTCTCAAGGATCATATTTGATCTATCGCCATCGAATAGAGAAGCTCCCCTATCAAATTGGTTATCTAGTATGACGTTTAATATGAGAAAAGAAAATGAAATCTGGATAATTAGATTTCACGGGCCATTACTACTAAGAATCAACAAGACTAATATGGCTTTCAACTTCCTCTCAACATAACCAATGTACATTGAAAATTAAAAAAAATCAGGATCACATTTACTTAGTAAAAATAACTCATAACTTCAGTACCACTCATTCCTAGAACTATCATTTAGTTTTCTTGTACAAAATAATCATAACAATTGGGCAATGGCTAAGAACACACATGGGTTATAAATTGCCTAGTAAATATTTCTTGTTTATTTCTTGATGGGATTCAATTGGCCTACGGCTTAGTGACCTTCCATTCGTTTATAATTCCTTCTATGATAAACCCATGTATGATTTCAAAATAACCTTAAAAAATATAGGGTTATTCATCAAGCCTAGTGAAGGTTATGATGTGATTTCAAAAAAACTTCAAATACATATAGATTTAGAGGTCATAACACCAAACTACGGATATCTCTATCATTATAAATGGAAACCAAGTAATGGTGTCTCCCTCTATCTAAGTGTCGAGGACTCACAAGGGTTAGTGGTAGGATTGGACATTCAAGTAGCATCGAGTTTGAATCACGGTGTCATTGCGTGCGGAGATGCATTCTAAAACATTGGAGTAATTCATCTTGGAAAATAAATTAGAACCTTAGAAATGCTCTCAAATTTCCAGTCTAGGTCCTGGTCTAGGTCATGTTCTTAGTCCTATTTCTTTTCGGTTCTTCTTTTGTTGTGGTCATTGTATAAATAAGTTTCCTAAAATGAATCCATAGTTGAATAATTATTCCAATTTAATTGTTGGCAATGCCAATGGCAAAGTGGAAGTGCTGTGGAATTTTGTTGGTGGATGTTGGGGTTGTGCCCTTGTTGGTTTTTTCTCATGGCTTCATAAGTAGCATTTCATGTATTATCGAGACAACTCTCCATGCTTGTGTGATAAGTTGAAAACCTCCGTTAGCTCCTTGGAACAATTTTTTATCATTATGCAATAGCAAGGCTATTTTTAACAAGGAAATTTGGCTTTCCAAGTTCTCCATATATGCCAAATTTGGGGCAAATTGTCAATGCACTTATGAAAGTGTGAAGAAAATGGTGAGTTAATTTAACCCAACCTTTTTTCAAGTGAATTTAAACAAAATGAAATATGGAATTTGGAGGTGGTACATGGTATACATTGATTGTCCAGCCACCAATTTACATATTGATGATTGATTGTTATTAGTTGGATTTAATTAGCATTATTATGATAAGTATGTTTTTGAGATTGCCAAATCACCATCAAGTTTATTCATGAGAATACAATTATTATTGTGCCACGGTGAAGGAAAATCTTTAAAGACTCTAATAATTATGAATATCTCTCCTACGGAACCTCGTACATGTGGATATATGTTACAAAGTACAGTGGTCTTAGGGCTCTTAAGTTATAGTGTTTTCTTGTCTCATCGATTTAAGAACTACGCTCGGACGAGGTACCCTACAAACACCAAGATTATAGGAAACCAGTTTGTGTGTGCCTCCCTAAGATTTCCTAGGCCATCTTGATGTGTGTGCATAACCGGTTTGGTCTCACGAGTTACGGTTTGTAAAATATTGCATTTGATAACCTTATACTAACTCAAATTGCAATATTCAGTGTGTTTTCAAACAATAGGACAACAAGAGCACCAAATCAATACAAAAAAAACCTAGATAGGTTTTTATAGAGGGTACCTACATGGAGGTTTTGATCTTACAAGATGTCTCTAGGTTCCAGAGAGTTCGATATATCACTCGGTGAAGTTATAGCCATTATTTGTCTTAGGGATCTTATGGGACTACACCCTAAGAAGTAACCCATAAGCAATGACACATCATACACCAAAACTAAGCCTTCATTATCATTCACCAGGCCATCTATATGTGTTTTCATAGTCACTTTGGTCCTTGAGCTACCATTTACAAAGTATTATGCTTGATGAGCCTTTACACTAACTCAAACTATAGTATTTGGCGCGTTTGTAAACAATAGGAAACAAGAGAACTAAATCGAGATGGAAAAAAGCTGAGATAGTATTTTGTATAAGGTCCCTACATAGAGATGTAAGATCGACAAGACGTCTCTAGGTGCCATGGAGTCCAAGATATCACCCAGTGAAGTTATATCCCTTTTGGTCTCATGGCTCTTAAGGGACTACGCTCGGACGAAGTATCCTGAAAGCAACGACACTATCCCACACCAAAACGAATCCTCCAATAGCATTTACCTAGCCACCTAGATGTGTTGGCGTAGTCGTTTTGTTGCCATGAGGTACTTGTTTGAAAAATAATGGATTGGACAACCTCTCACTCTCTCTCCCTCTCATGTTTTCTTTTTCTCTATCTCTCTCACAATCTCAATCTCACTCTCACTCTCTTTTCCTTTCTGAAAAAAATTTCACATTTCTCATATTTCCATGTATGGTATTATGCAATCCTTATGAATCAAGTTAGTGATGGTCCTAATGATTTTCTGAGGTGTTTTAACAGGGGAGAAGACTAAGAAGCATTGAAGAATGTAATAGGTGCATGATAAGATAAGAACTAGTACAAAGAGACCATGAGAAAGAAGAATTATAGGTAAGGTAAATACAAATATAGACATTGATAAATTGAATGAATAATTAATTAGATTAGGTAACTCTTTATATACATACATTATATAAATATTTATTTCCAAAGTTTGATGTATATTATACATTGAAAACGCTAGTACATACATCAGCAATAAATGAACAAATAATCCATAATGTCTTAAATATTTTCAAGTGCACATCATATTAGTTTCATACAAAAATAATCTCGAAACACAAGTTCTCATACAAAAATTCCAAGTTCCAAATAATATTAATGTGCAAAATAAAAATAAAAATGCATGAATAGGTCATATAATATTAGGTTCAAATGCCTTATAGGTGTACATACAATTCCATGCACATAGGCATACAAAAAAATTCATGTAAGACACACAAACAGATATATATATCCTAATCATCAAAATCTATCCATCTTTTAGCCTTGCTCTAAGAAGGCCCCCTTAGACGAAGATGGAGTTCTATGAGATGACTTCGGATTGTCCGTGCTATGCTCGAGTCCTCTTCCGCTAAAGACTTTAATGTAGTTGAAAATATAAACATAAACAATTTTTTTGTCAAAAAAACTTATTTATATATGTTTTAAACATTTATTTAAGACCACACTTTAATGAAGGTATTTACATAAATACACGCACTTACCGCAAGCTCTCGATAACGCTAAATCTACATCTCATGATCAAATGAGTCATCACGAGCCCTGGAGCATGAACGAAGATATAAAAATGACAAGATCTAGGATTTCCGCCCTCGAAGTCAAAATGGAAGGTTGTTATATTCCTTGTATAGACATAAGATCACAAAATCAAGCATCAAAATTATCCAAAATAGAACTATGTTAATAATAATTTTTTTGAATGCGGATAAAAAAATTATGCAAACTAAGTATATGTATATGTAATGAAAATATTTTAACTAATTTTATCAATATACAACTATTTTTTACCGCGTTATACCATGAATAAAATGAATAGGGCTGCTACACAATGAACAAAATTATTAACATAATTTTTTAATAATGCTACAATGAAGTAATTTGTTAACATGTAATTTAACATAATATAAATTACACAAGCAATTTAGTGGAAACACATGTTGTTTGAATACCTCGGTGAGTTGCTATGAAGATGAAATCACAAAGATAATAGCTTTCTTTACTCATCACAGAAGGTGGGTGTGTAGTGAAGTCATCAACTTTATCAAATATATATCACATCAACCTAGTTTAACATACAAGAACATACATATATTTGAGTTCAAAAGTTATATATATTTTCATACGTGAAAATTTTACACAATTAACATTCTAAATTACCTCTGTGAATGTATGTGTAGGCATGGTGCTCGCAGCCTATGGTTGGGATGATGACGCCCCTCCGCACGTTGTAATATCAATGCATACATGTACAAATACAATTCTTTTAAGAATTTAACATATATAAGTAAATCTATTACTCGATATTTTGTAACAAACATAAAAATATAAGAAATACCTGTGAAGGTGATTCCAATGATTGTAATACAATTGTCTCACTCAAAAAGGCATATGACATAGTGGCATTATCATAGCACAAACTCAACCAAAACCAAGTATGCATGAAAGTATCATCCTCTACGGGCCTCAAACATATGCTACCACATCTCGAGAAAATATGTGGCCTCATGCTGGTACTCCCCGAGGGAATACTTTGTGTACCTCCACGGACATTTGGGTCAAAAATCTCCCTTGTATGTCAAACAAGGGTATCGATAGCCCCTTGAAGTGTGTGGAGTGTATTAGTCTCTACTTTCTCCTTCACTATTGGAGGGAGATTATTAGGGTGATGTGTATTCTGCGGGAACTCTACCCTACCGAATAGGTGCACATTGTATAATCCGGTCGATCCCGAGAAGAGATATTTCCTCAATTCCACGAAATCTCGAAAATCAAAATATTTTGGGATCTCAAATCGAGGATAAACTCACAATAGAGTTTCCTCGAAATTATAGTGGCACCTCATTTTTATTGGAAGGTGGAAAATAAAACACCATCCACCTTTGGTCCTAAAAATTATTTTTAATCAAATCATTATTACACCGGTGGATGGGAACCCGTTTGCATGACAATGAAACAAGAAAATTGGTTCAAGGGTTCGTGAATAAGGCACATATGCAATATTTTATAATTTATTTTTGCTTTACATCCGCATACGACAATTTTTAGAATAATAAACCCTACAACACTCTATAAGATGTCAAATGATTAGTTTGACCCATTACTACGTAAACTTGAGCCACTAATGCCTCTAATGTGTTTGCAAGAGATGCGTAGTGGGGGTTTGTAGAATCAATCCCTCATTGTTTTTATTAAATCCTCAATCTAAATCTTGTTTTTGACTATATGGGCTCCTAAATATTATTGAATTCCCGGGGATGTCAAACTACTATAGGAGGGCTTGGACGAATCACACAAAAGCTATAAGATGTTGTGGTTGATTTTGTTGACGTGGAGCTATAACAATAAAAAAATATGTATTCAATTTAGATTCTACTCTATAATTACCATTTTTATTACAATTATGAGAAAATAATTTTTCGTACTTCTTCTCCATGGCATTTTTGTCAATTTTGATCTTCCCAAAGTGATTCTTAAATGATCATTTGATCAAGATTCATAAATTTGAAATGTGAGGGTAGGGTTTTGCTGCAAAAATCACATTTGGGGGAAATTAAAATGAATAGGGATCGAGTTTTTTTGTTTATAGTTTAACATAACATGTATATGTTATATGTAATGCCCCGTTTGGCAGTTTATTGTGGTTAGAGTGGGTATCGATGGAAAAGCAAGGATGGACCAAGTAGCTGGCAACTGAGTATAGGAGAAGCTTCAACCAATGCAAATTTGTTGGGATCTTAAAAGCAAATTCAACCAACATTGAAGCTGTCACCGGGATGCTCTCAAATGAATTGCATTGTGTTAGAGCACAATAAAGAGTGGTGGCGACAGCCTATCTTTAAATATAAATTTAGGGCTACTCATGGGTGTGGAACGAGTAAATCTAGGGGGTGTTTGTAGATAGGAACTTAGTCTCTCTCATATTTGGTTGGAAGGATAGACTTTGAATAAGTGAATGCTGATTGTGTTTGTGAATAGGATTTAGTCTCCTCCCAACCACCCTACCTGCAGACTGTAATGACCATCATGTTTGTACCTTGCGTGAGGAGTCGGTGGAGTCCCGTTTTTCTTCACCATGATCTTATTTTGATTCTTTCTTCAATGCGTATGGGCGCAGTCTGGGTTGACGTGATAGCTAGTGATGTAGGCGTGTGAGGGGCATTTTCTTCCTGGTTGCGTGGGCAGAGAGGCCAGCAAATCCTTCTGTCATGGCGTTTTTCTTCCTGGCTCCTCCCTGCGCGCGTGGTTTTAGTTGGAGCTTCAAGCTAGTGAAGCAGGCGTGCTGCCTCCACCTTCTTGAGTGCTGCGAGATGTGTTCTTGTCAGGGTCCCTCCTGGATGCCTTCCTTCTTCATGCCCTGGCCGCGTGAGGAGAATGGATGGAGTTTTTATTGTTTTTGTAGTCGCGTGGACTGGTTTGTATCGGATCTTGCAGACTGTCCCTGTTGAAGAGGGGGCGTGGAAACCGGAGAATATGTGGCTTTTATTTGTTGTTTCCTGAGGCGTTTTGGGTGAAAGAGGAGCGTTGTTTCCTTTGCTGGCCGCACCTAACTACCAGCTAGCGTAGTAGGCATGTTACCTCCACTTTCTTGGTGTTGCAAGTGTGTGTTTGGTCGGAATCCACAACAACAACCTTCAACAAAGATGATTAGCCAGCAAAGGCATGTTGCATGGTATGGCGAGAGGCGTTTTGAGCACTCCCAACGGTAGGTTTTCCAACTATGTTTTTTTCATTACAGATCGAGATGCATCCTTAGATTCGGGTTTCTCCTTCAAGATATGTTTATCAAAATTGACTACATGACAGTGAGAGTGTTACCAGGGGACCTGATGAAATTTAATTGCAAAGATTCTCTACTGAGACCTTTCTTGTTTTACGATGTAACTCATGGAAGAAGATCTCATGGAGGCGGATCTGTTTCATATCAGAGTATTCATGAAGCACAAATTGCCTTGCTGCTTGCTCAAACCCATCTGATGGTGTCGGCTCGAATTTGGCTCTGGTTTCATTTTGCGTAACCCTTTTTGGCTTTGTGATGATGCTGTAGCTTCAATACCCAACAGAGGTGAAACATTGCTGTTGTTTACATTCCTATAGCGGATTGGATTCAGCGAATGGTTTGTGAAAAACCGGTTTCAGTTGCATACACTCCAAGGGTATTTGTGTTTTTTTGGGATTCTGTGAATGAACTTATTAGGAGATCGATGAAGGATAGAGGAATTAAAAAGAAACTTGGATGTAGTTGGATTAAAGGCAATAAAATGGTGCATGCTTTTGTGTAGGTGACAGATCACACCCACAGGCACAGGAGATCTATGCAATGTTGGAGAAAATGTCTTGGGAGATGAAGGTAGCAGGATATCTTTCAGATTCAGAACATGTACTGAGTGAACAGGAAAGTAAAAGTATTCCTCTGCCACCACAAAGGAGAAGATGGAAATTGCATTTGGATTGTTAAGCCTTCCCGTGGGACAACTCTCGAGTTGTCAAGAACCTTAATGTATGTGTTGAGCCGCCACACTTTGCACTGAGTTTTGTCCAAGTTTGTTGCAAAGCAAATTGTTGTGAGAGATGCAAAGCGGTTCCATTTAAAAAAAAAAAAAAAAGGAAAATGTTCTTGTAGAGATTATTGGTAATGCCAGGTGAAGCAATCTGCAGACATAGTCTGGCACTATAACAAGGTGCACTGTGCCAGGTCTGCAGTGATAAATAAGAGACCAGATTTTATTTCCAGCTTCTTAAATGGGCTCCAAAAGTGGATTTTCCATTGTGCTGGATGGCTGTCCATGTTCCGCTGTAGTTTTCCCTTTTGACATGCGTTGGGAGGATGTTGGCAAGTATTTTAGACCACCCACCTTGGCCGTGAACTCCTACCTGTGCCAACGTGAAGATGGTCGATGTTTGGGCACCCAACGAGCTTGAAGAAAATGGAATTAGGCTTGGGTTGTTGTTGCTGGTCCTAAGGCGGTGTCCATGAAACCTATTGAATCTGGAGAAAAAGGAAAGATATTTCTACACTTTTCTACTGTTATTTTATTTAAAATTATTGTGAAATCGAACCACTTTTTCCTTGCATTGATTTTTCATTTGGATGTCATGATGGGAGATTTCCTTTACGCTTGTTTCTTCTTGTTTTAGCTTTTATCGTTGTTATACGTATGATTGGTCGAAAGGATGCGTGTGCCCTCTCCTCTGGGTGTTATGTTTCTCTTGCTCGAGTGATAGACCTTCGTCTGTTTGTTTATGTATTTATTCTTCTCTGCGATTGAGTTGCAAGTTATTATGTTGATCAAACTAGTATTTTTGATATCATGGAAGTAAGTTTACGATAAACTATGAAGCTCCTCCCCTAGCACCCAAGTTTGTCTTTTGTCATTTTTGTTAGCTCCTTCACAAGTCCCTTTGATAACCTTTTGGCATCAAGAAAGGAAGGTTGTAGGATTAGTGTGATCAATGCTTGGGCTAGCTTGACTTAGAGTTTTGGAATTAAAACTGGTAGAATGAAAAGTTTTGTGTGCATTGTGTTTTCCGTCTCGCGTGTTTAGACTCTTATATTATCTTTCATCTTGTTTCTAGGATTTTAAGGCCATCCTCAAGAAGTACCTTGACCATCCCTATCAACTTGAACCATAACTAGCTTTTCGGATCAACTAAGCTCGAGGTTTCATTGTGTGAATCTAGTACCTCATTGACACTAGAATAGTTTTGGTCTAATCCCCCTCTCGGAATTGTTGTTGATGGCGCTCTTCTATTTTTTCTAACTTGCATTATTTCTCCTTTGTAGTGTTAATGCTATTAATTAATATTGGTCGGTTTTTATGCACGTAATTACCTTAATATTTTGTGATGGAAATTTCCTTAAATGTGATTAATCTTCGGAAAAAAAAAAAATCATCTTTCATTTGATAGTCTTATGGATTCATAGCGGAAGGTTTTGTTTTGATAATGTCACTTAGAAATTATGTTTGTATCTATTGTGCGACGGTTGACTGTGTTACCAAGGGTTGCCTTAAAATATGGTTGTTTTGGGAAATGGGTAATTTATTTTAAATTAACCAAACATTAGTATTGTTGTGGAGGTTTGCAAATCTTTAGTGTTATAAAATTTGTTGATGACATTATTGTATACTCTTGTGTGACGGAACTCCCTTCTTCTCTCGCGTGTTTGCTACTAGCCTGTAAGACTTTGACCCTTCTTGGATGATTGGAAAATCTTTGTAGTTAATGGTCAAAACTAGTATACTTTGCCTTCGCTTCGAAACTTATGTTGTGTGTATACTCTATTTTGATTTCCGGTTTGAAACTCGATTATACATGGCTTTTTGTGTTAATTTTTGAAACCCGTGGTTCCCCTTTCTTGGGCCGATCAACTCTTGTTTTGTTTAGAGATATATTATTTTAACCTATGCGTTTGGTACCTTTGATAAATTTCTAGATGGTTGGTATATATATCAAATCTCAATCTTGTAATTATTATTTAATTACTTACTTGATGGGAATTCTGTTTTTGCTAGATTGTTTATTTTCTCCTTATAGGGCGAGGGCCATTCTCATACGATTGCTTTGTACTTTCGTTGCTTTTACTCCTAACCAAGTATAAGGTCTTCTCCTTCTTTGATTGGCATGATGGAGACTTTATTATAACTTGATGTGTTGATAATGTTTAGAGGTTTGACCCAATTCTTGTAATAAAGTGCTTCCTTTCGTCATATTGTTAGATAATAGTTGTGGTGGTTTTGTGTAGCCTTATCTTGCTCGAGTTCTCATGTGCCCTCCACTCTTTTGGAAAAATTTGTTGCGAGATGGATTTTGCGAGTAGATGAGGGATAGACTTGTAGATTTTTACATCAACCTCGGTTGAGAAGTTCTTTTGTATGAATCCTTCTTATATTGTTCAAATATTGATAACAACAAGTGGAAAATTGAGAAGAGGATCAATGTCTTAGTATATTGCATCGTGGATTATGTCGTCTTAACTTTGGAACCTTGAATTGTCTGCCTATCTTGGAAAATATAAGAAAGTTGGATTACCGCTTGTTGAGTGACCTTAATGGATTATCGGTATTCTAAGAGTTGATGTAACCTTATTTCATTTTCGTAAATGAATATTGTTAAACTGTTCCCCCTACGATTAAATGTTGAGTTAAATATTTCTAAGACTTAGTAATAGTGTGTTATAAGTAAAATAAAATGGGTTGTTTAATACTTATAGAAGTTAAACTAAAATTTATATTGCAAATAAATTAGTGTAGAGATGACCAGCTTGAGAGCATGAATTCCATAAGTGATCAAAGATGAAACTATCCTTTGTTAAGGAACATTATATAACTTGATATCCCTAGCTACACTAGTGAACACTATCCCTTTCATGGTGAAATTCTTAAGCGAACTTAAAGGAAATCTATGGTTAGTTCTGGAAGATAATAAGATTTAATAAGCAGGAGATAACACTTTAGAAACCACGCAATCTATCTCTTAGCCATTGGATGGTAAATTGTTTTATTTTTATAAAACTCATTTAGTAAAGCCTGAGTAAAATCTTTAATAATTAAGTTAAGTTTTCTAGTTCAATTATATCTTGGTAATAGCTAATGAGGCCTTGAAGATGATTTCAACTCAACCTTCTCCCTCTAACCTTTTTCCAAGGTGCCTTGTCTTTCTTCTCTTAAGTATGTTGAACGCAAACCCATGTTGTCATATGGGCATGAACAAGTTCTAGTAGCGTAAGTGTAAATAGATGGCCTTGTGGAATTAAAATTACCCCTTTCTCTAAATAAACGAATTAAGAAAATAAATGTCATAATAGAGAAGATTTAAGGATGATTACTCAGTGTCAAAAGAATAAACTTAGCTTGGTAAGATGAATTGTATGAATCATATCTTGAGCCTCCTTGAAAACGTAAGCTAAGAATTGCAAGATGTCTTTTTAAGATAAATAACCCTCAAGAATATCTCATTGTGGTTGGCCCTATTTGTTAGAGTGTTCTGTGGTTGGACTTCTATGTTGTCTTGTCAAAAAAAAAGTGTATTATCCTTTTGGGTGTGAACGTTTCCGTGCTGACCTTGTGGTCATCCCCGTAACAAGTGGTTCCTAGAGTTGGTTGTAACTTTGTGACGACATGTTGTGTCGTGTTATGTGTCGAAGCAAGTCAAAAAAATTATCCTGTCTTTTACTGTGTTGTTCGTGTGTGAGATTTTTGGGTCGTTACATTATAATGCGTACGTGTTATAGGCTCGTGAATTACCAAATCAAGGTAAATATAACATGATTGTTTTATTACTGAGAACACATATGCATTTCGTTCATTTTCAGTTTCTTTGTCTATTTTTCGACCCACAAATTGGTGCACTTACCCATATTTGGAGTTTAACTTCACTCTTCCTTTACGTATAATAATTTATGTCAAAATATCTCCTTTATAAAGTCAAATTCTATCTCACACCTCATATTCAAAATTTTTAGGGATCATGTAGAAACGACATATGTGAATCAATTATCCATTCATCCATTAATGCATGTGTGCTCAAGGATACAATGTTATCATTTCCATCATCTTGTATTTATGAAATTTTAGAATTGTAGACAAAAAATCATGTAATTGGGTTAATTACTATGTCCTAAAAGCATATTAGCATCTATATGATTCCTAAGCAACAAAACTAGTAATGACAACATCTTTGGCCTCTTTTTTGTGTCTTGTATTTTCTGTTTTTTTCTTACACACCCTACAACCTAGTGGGAACTTTACTTGTTTATATATCATTGTTGACGCCAACACCCGATTAGGATAGTAGCGCCCTAGTGCTCCTGTAGATCCTAGGCGCCATTAACCTTTATTATCTTACTTGTACCATTTGTGTCTCTTTTATCTTTTGGGAATATTTTTCACGTATGGTTCAAATTTCCTTCTGATTTCATTTACAAAATTATAACAAGGAATCATAGAAATACATAGTTATGTGTTCAAAGTAAAGTTCCAAGCACTAAGCATTACTATCACCACCTAACCTTGGATTCTAAGGAAAAGATGAGAACAAAAATTGATTGAATGCCTTGACCAAATATTCTATAACCAAAAATATATATACAATGCATAAGGGAAAGTTAAAGGGAACCGACCAAAGGTAGTTGAGGATGCCATGAAGGTAGGAAACCGCCTAGGTTATTATTTAATTAAACATGTATTACTTTTTAACATTCCCCTCTTAATATATTGTTTGAAAAAACATAATATTTCCACATATAGTGGACCCCTCCTTATTTTAAAAATTGTTAAAAATATTTACACTCTCCGTATAACTTTGCTCACATTTTAAGTGGCATGCCATTTTTGTGTCTTTATGGTATTGGTGACACCTTGGTTTTTCCTTGCTACATTAGAAAAAAATTGAAAGTTACATGTGTACATATCTCTTCTAACACCTTCGATGGTTTATAGTTTCCGGATTGCCCCAAATCCCTATGGTTTTATGTCTGCAGGTTGACAATGAAAATAGAGGTGACATGAGCTCTCAACAATACACTTTGGTAGTTTCTCTTATTTTCACAAAACCATTAACAAGAAACAAGCGCTAATTTAGTATTTTTCCTCCTCATAATGCTCTTCATCGGGAGGTAGCATACTTTGGAAAATAATGCATGGCATTTTATTGAAAAATAGAATGCACACAAAAATATGCACTACACAATAAAAACAAAACTAACAAAAATGTCACCAAATAAATGATGTTACCCCATCATAGATGACGACGATAGGAATCCAATTATCCTCCAACCCTTGTATATTCTCCATTCTCCAATATAGTTTTATAAAATAGAATCCAAGTCCTGACAAGGTTGAGGATTTGGTTTAGAAATCAAAGTGGTATTCTCACCAGTTGGACATAACATAATATGATTTAGATTATGTGTCCCAACTGGAGGAGTTTCACCATGCAGAGCTTCTTAAAAATCACAATAACATGCTTAGGTGTAACATCCTTGTACTCGTTGTATGAAAATACTTATAATTTTTTAAATATCTAGCAGAGGAGTCAAATTTGAAAGAAAATAATTGTGTCCTATCCTAAACATTCCATAAATTTACAAAATGGTATGCACTTCTAGTTATTAAATGTTTATAATCCCTCGAGACATCGCAGCACCAGACTGGACCGTTGTGACATTGATACGCCCTAATGCATTCCCCGTTGTTAGCATACCATAAATTGGGGATGTGATCCTTTGCGCATGTAAATAGAAATTCCCCGCCTTTTTAATACTTGAGAAACATCAAATAAATCTCGTGTCCCTTCAACACAATATGCCTTAGCTTGCAGATCAACTTCATTCAAATACAGAGTATATATGACTCGATTTATACAACAAAAAGAAAAACATAAAATCTCTGCAAATTTTCTTTGCCTTGGAAAAAACTGACTTGAGCAACCAATATTTGAATGTTCATTGTTTGAACAAACGATCATATTAAAATGAAAATTTAACCCATTTTTACATAGGAAAAACACTAGCAAGGTAGTACATGTCTACAAAAGTCAGAAAAGTTTTCTTTTATTTATTTTATATGTCTCCCATGAAATGGAAGTCTGATTTCTAGTTATTCTAAATGTTCAGAACAACTTGTGTCTCCAAGTAACCATCAAGGAGAAAAACTAAACACCATGAAAGCTAAAAATACCAATCTTATAGTGCAAGTCTCTTTTTATGTAGCAAGTCACTCCAAAACTAACACTAAAGGGAGAGAGATATGATACCAATGAAGGAAAAGATGAGAACATAAATTGATTGAATTACTTAACAAAATATTCAATTACCAAGAAAATATATACAGTGTTGAAGGGATGATTTAAGGGAACCATCGAGTAGTTGAGGATGTCACGAAGACAAGTTACTAACTTCTTAGGTGGTGGCGATTAAACATGTATTAATTTTCTAATAGATTCCAAAGGAACTAAAGAACTCAAAAGCTATCCATCTAGCATCTATTCAAGGGAAAAGGGTTGTATAATTCTTCATACATTGCATAGGAATGGGAAGTTAATTATATTCCATCCACATATTCTACTACATTGCTACATTCTAGCTACAACCCACTATCAAGTGCAAATTATAGAAGGACATCGTAGGGCATCATTTCTAAACAAACACTCAAGAAAAACATGGAGTTTGAGATGTAGTGCAATGCTTGGTTGTAATTTTACTCTTAGAGTGATTGTCAAGATCATTCTAACTCCCATTGTGCATTTTCTTTTTAGGTTTGATGTGCTTTGTGGGCTTATCTTTGATGAACTTAAATTTTACAGCTTATAGGTACCTCCAGGTGAACCAAGAGCGACCACCAGTTGATCAATAGGGAATAATTGTCACACTCTTGTGACACAACATAAACCAAATCTAAATCTTTTCCATAGTCATAGGCGCCCATCTCTAGTCATTAAAGCACCTAGGTTCTCTTATCCTATTATAGGTTCCCCGCCTAGCGTTGTTTGTGAGCTGAAAAATTTATAGAGGTTAGATATGATTCTACTTGCTTCCTAATAAAAAGTTCTCCCCACTCAAATCACATCTAGATTGTGCATATATCATCTAAGTCTTATTATCTCATATTCTTGCTTAGGGTTTTAATACTTTATATATTTTTATCTTTTGTCATTATTGTACTTTATCATTTTTACACAATTTACCATATTATATACTGTGTAATTAGATTTAATTTATAATTTATTAAATCATTTTGTGAACCCAGCTCATGATCATAAAATTAAATCTTTTTTTTTATTTTTTCATGGCTCCTAAAAATTATTTAATATCCTTTCATGACTTTCTTCAAATGCACCCATATTCCTAGTTTGTTCTCTAAAAATCACTAGAAACTATGTATCTCCTTTGCAGTATGCCACCCACTCAAGTAAGTTTCAGTTTCAATCATCTATCTTATAACTCTATTAGTCTGAATCCTCCATCCAATCAATCCATCTTAGATTCAATTAAAGCTTTACATTTTTTATCTAAAGAAAAAATAGAGCTATGGAAACAACGATTATATCTCTTAAATATGAATTTCAAGATCTCAAGGATACTTCTCAAGCCCATTATAAATCTCATTCTAAATCGCATTCTAATTCTATGTCTGTTACCTATGCTCATATAAGTGAATCCCAAGTCTTACCACTCCACATGTCTCTCAAGTTTTACCTAAATGCTAAGAAAAGTGATATTATGATATTCTTCTCAAGCTCCTTGATCACCAATTGATCAACTGACCAAATACTGTTACAATCTTCCTTATCGGATTGTAAAATACATTTCTCTTCGATTTTATAATTTTCAAATACTTAATGTACTTCATAATGATGATTTCTATTCTCTAAAATGAATAATCAAGCACCTTGAGCATCAACGTTTGATTTCATTCACTTCACAACATCCTGCTACATCTTCAATTGCTGAATCTAAAAGGGATCCTAAATCCTTTCCTTCCATGTCTAATGACCATCATTCCATAGTTACTAATGTTATTTCTTATATCAATCAAGATTCACCTGTCCAACCCATTCAAAATAAGAAACATCCTCTAAAAATAAGTTCATCCCCTGCTCCTCTAAGCCTTACACAATGTTACTAACTCCAACTAAGAAATAATCTCTAAATATAAGTCCATCCCCTCCTCCTCTCAAGTATTATAGAATGTTACCCATTCCAACAAAGAAAATTCCGCTAAAAATTAGTACATCCCCTCATCCTCTCAAGTCTTTAATGGTGTTACAAATTCCAAATCAAAAACCACTCTCTAAGAAATACCAAAATTTATAAATAACCTCTTGAGGCATTCTCCTGTTAACCCAAAGTCCAACCATGGTCCTACTCTTGCTCTTATGTACCATTACAATGACCATATGTTTTATTCTAACACATTTCAAACTATCCTAGGTTAGAAAGGTATATTTCCCATTATCACGGAATCTCCATAACTGGAAAACATGAGTGCCATTAAAATTTTCACCCTTCTAGCACTATCAATTTTATCAAGCATTTACTACCACACATTTCACTCCAAGCATCAAAACTAATCCTTTTACACACAATCATACCCTTTTATACACTAATAGTATCGACATTACCCTATGACGAAATCTAGTTCCACTTGTTCATAATCGATTGTTGAGGGTCTAAATCTGAAATGAACCTCATCGCATTAACTTTTCATGCTCTATGATTCATGGTCTATATTTCTAGAACACATTCTTAAACCATTTCCTGATGACATACTCTTTTTCTATGGTTCATTCTATCTTGGTTACATTTACTCTTTCTTTCTTATACTACTTACACGATACACTTCGGTTATTATGCTTGTCAAATACTTAGTATGCCATTATATTTCTATATACAAACATGTGTGGTAAATTGGTCTTTTGGAATGAATGCATATCTCTTACTGATTTTCACACGCTGTACTAATTCTCGGTATTATATCCTTTCCCGGTTCTACCGAGGCTACCATGGGCATCTACCTTTACTACTCTCACACATTATAGGTGTTATTGTTTCATCATATAATACTTCCTTTTCTTACTAAGACATTAATTTCCATTGATACATACATGTCTTGAAATATTTTTTTATCTTTCTAACATACTAAGTGGTGATTCATGTGAAAGCGTTTCCTTGTGGGACTATATGCCACCATGATTATCTAATACACTTTGCTTGACATTATTTTCCATTATATGAAATTACATTTGGGTTATGTCCCATTTCTTGTATGATCATTGTATGCTTTTGGCCACTTCAGCCCTGAATTTCTTGTGACATTGTGAGAGATGTCTCATATCTAAAACCTATTTTTCATAGTTTATCCTATTTTCACACTTGATTTCCACAATTTCCTATATTTTCCTACTACCGTTTTATGCACTAACACATGTTTCTAGCCTAATTTTTTTGCATGTTCCTTGGTTTCTACCATCCACATCCCCTAACCCCTCAAGGTATCTACCTTAATTAAAGATCATGTCTTATTTTTTGTCTTTGCAAAATCCTATCATCATTAAATGAACAACAAATGGGGACTCACATACACTTTGGGTTAACAAATCACCCCTATACCACTTAGAGATACAACATAAATCTAAAATCAATAGAAATAAAGCGAAATACAATAAAAGAATGCCCTAGAATATGACTTGGGTCCTCAACATAACTCAAACACCAGCGTCAACATCGAACAATACCGTCGGATACTGTGTCTTCCCACAGGAAGTAATGTCTTGGGGAAAAAATAATCATCTTCTCATATTATCATAGTTTACTGAAGCCTTAATAGAAATTATAAAATTATAGGCACAGATCTTCCAATCACAAAATACATTCTCTCCTTCAATTATAACAATTTGGAATTAACTTGTAACAATCGGACAAAAATGGGACAAAAAAATGAATTGGGACACACCATATGTAGTGGTTCTTATTCGAGAAAATTCATGGAAGGAGAGTGACACTAGATATATCTCCCCAACGCTTTCTCTTTAGCGTGAGATCTCTAAAAAAATCACAGTTGGAGTGATATCTCCCAAAACACTTGCTATCGGCAGAGATATCCCAAAGAAATGACTCTTGAGCATTTTAGGACACATCCTTTACACTCTTTTACAATATGTGCACACTTTCCTTTACTATGTTTACACACTTTTACATAATTTTGCATACTTTTCTCGTATTTTTTTCAGGATATGGGGATTTGACTACTCTTTTTCTCTTATTTTGTAGGTTGGTCCTTAATATGAAATAAAAGGAGTCCTACAACAATAAATATAAGCATAAAAAATAGAAGTACAAGCAATGCACATGCTTCACCCATGTCACTTTCCTTTCCTAGTCTCGATGTCTAACTTTGTAATCCTTCCATGCTTCACTTATCCAATCAACCTGTTATGTTATTAAGTATTCAATCAAGAAAATAAATTACACACTTGGGTACATTTCTATGTCCTAAAAGAATATTAACATCTATATAATTCCTAAGCAAAAAAACTAGTGGTTGTGACTATCTTTGGACTCTATTCTCTGTCTCTTATTTTTTATTTGGTCTTACACAACCTAAAACCTGGAAGTAAATTTACTTGTTTATCTCTCTTCGCTTCATGAAATAATGTCCAGGCCCTCCTTCCCCCTTGGCGCCACGACCCTATTTTATCTCACTCGCTCTTTAGGGGCCTCTTTTATCTTTTCGGAATATTTTTCACTTATGGTTTCGACTTCTATTTGTCAATTATGAAATTCAAACAAGGGAATCATATAGATACATAGTTATTTTTTTCAAAATAAAGGACCAAGCACTAAGGATTACTATCACCACATAGGCTTGCATTCCAAACACACTAATGCACTCAAAAGCATCCATATGACATCCATTCAAGGAAAAGGGCTGCATACTTTTGCATGCACCGCATAGGAAGGGGAATTTCACTCTATTCCATCAACAGATTCTACTATATTGCTACTGATATAGCTACATCTGCTATCAAGTGTAACTTGCACAAGGGCATCCTAGGGAATCATTTCTACACACACATAATAACTACATGGATTCTGAGATGTAGTGTAGTGATCAGTTGTAATTTCACTCTCGAGGTGACCGCTGAGGTTAGCTTGATTCCCCATTTTATATTTTTCTTATTAGTTTTGATGTGGTTTGTGGGATTGTGCACGTGAAATTATCTTTTTTAGGTTACAGGTACCTTCGGAGATCTAGGAGTGACTATTGGGCATCAACAGGGAATAATTATGACACCTTTGTGATACATAGAAATTAGATCCGATATTTTGTGCATTCATAGTTTTTCATATCCCATCATTAGTGACAAGGCACCCCGCCCAACCTTGTTTGTGAGCTCCAAAATTTATAGATGTTAGATACAACTCTTTTTACATATTGTTCATCACTTCTCCTCGTTCATATCACTTCCAAATTACACGAATATTATCTAAGTCTTCTTATCTCATCTTGTTTCTTAAGGTTTTAATACTTTACATGCTTGTCTTCTTGTGTCATTATTGTACTTTATCATTTCTACATCATTTACCATATTAGTTACTCAATAATTAGATTTAATTCAAACTTTATTAAATCAAGAATGTGCATTATTTTGTGCCTTTTTGTACAACTTTTCCAAATAATCCTTCTTAAAGACCCTCTTTTACCATACTTCTAGTGTTTTTATATGAATTTTATTTGGAATCCATGATATATTTCGATACTTGTACCTTTTATCCCCACATTTTCCATTCATTCCTTTCTCTTTATTTTTCCAATGAAATGACAGATTTTCCTTCGAGTTATAGCCATAAGAAACACTTCTTCTCATCTCTTTAATTAATAAAGTTGCAACTATTTCATCAAGCTTCAAATTTTGTCTTTTTACTGATTAAGGATGAAGGTTTTTACTAGGAACACACCCAGAAGTTATAAGGCCAATCCCTAAAGAAGTCTGAAGCTCATAAGAACAACAAAGAGTATCAAAGCTTAAAAAAACAGAGCACAAAAATAAAAACCAAGAACAAAACAGAAATAAAGCCTACCTAAAGCGAAGAAACAAAAGGAAGCACAACTACCTAACATCCTGGTAGTCAAAGATAGAAACCACGACTATCAGTATCAAATAAACAACAAACGAGTAACTAGACAACAACAAGAGAGAGCTTAATCAACAATGAGAAAGAGAATAGTTTTCGATTTCCTTGATAACACTTTGTTCTGCCCTTCTTCCTTAAGTTTGTGTTTGATGAGTTTATTGTGATTCTTCAATCCAAAATTTTTAAAAATGATTTCCCGATAACGTGAACATTCTGATAAATCAAGTATTTTGAGCCTGTTAGGATCGCACGGATCTTTCCTTATGATAGACTTAGCTAATGTTATAGCCTTCTTCATTAAACCCTTTGATTCTTAAAAATTTGACACGATTTCAATATTACCAGGGGTCAAGATTTCAACTGAGCCTCCATCGATGTCCTCATCAACTGTCTGGTCGTCCTCCAAGTCACTTTCTGCATCATAAGCTAGGTCAGAGTAATTTTTAGCCCCATCCACAATGGAGCATACTAGTTATTGCGTAGTGTCTTCTTCCAAGTTCCATATTTTTTTTATTAAACGAGACATCCTCCATAATAGTGTAATACAAATATGGGGCCCATTCTCATCGTGGTTCACTTAGAATCCGTACTCTCTAGTTCTTATCTTTTGAGCTTCATTTTTCTTCATCAGTTTAAAATCCCCAACCCGAGAATCATATGGGAGGTTATCATCTGTTTCATGGTATTGAAATGATGCGAACCAAGAGGATTTTTATGTCCTGTTGCGCATTAGAAGGGAGCGTCAGAACAAAATGTTAGACTCTATGAGCTTCTCACCACACGACACAACCACATCATCCAAAACGAGACCTGTGGAGGAAATTAGATGCTGCAAGCATCCTCATAATCTTCCCCAACTGCATGAACAGGACAAAACTTAATTGGGGAGACTGCTTGGGAAATTTTCACCTTTCATTCCAGTGAAGGACCTGGATAAGTGTTTTCCCCATGGAAAAAAACCGTATATTTAGTATAAAATACCGTGGAACATTCATATTCTAACTCCTGATCAAAGACACTATGGGTTAAAATGAGTCTAATTAAATGTGGAAGATATTTAGTAGGGTTCATATTCACACACATCTTGGCATAAATCATTCGTGTCCTAGCGAGTGTAGTGGGATCCATAGAAAACACATCTCCCATCGCTTTGGATATCCCTAGTAAAACATCTCTCTCCCAAAATTAGAGATCCAATGGTGGAAGTCTAACCCAAATAGGTCATTTAATTTAATTTGAATTAAATATGTATTCCGAGTAACTATCCTATAAATAATATATGAATGCTAAAATATAGTAACAACATAAGAAAATAAGCATATTAATGTGAAAACCCTAACTAAGAAGGAGAGATGAAAGGGCTTATCGATTTCAAAGTAGACTAGAGGTGATCCGAGTAGGTACAAGTCTTTGAAGAGGATGGAAACAACATCTTTAACTTTTATAGTAAATTATCGAACTTAGGAAAAGCATAGGACAAGGGTGACCATAGGAGGATAGATGCGCTTAGGCATTAGAGACCGAGATCTTCATGCTAGTGGACGTCCAAATGCTCAAGATCGTATTTCTTATATATCGTAAGGGTTTCTCTATTGGTTCATGTCTATATCTTTATATTCACTATTTTATCATGGAGGAACATAATGACTACCTACACATGTCCATAAACCACATCAATTCTAACAAAAAGATGCATATTGTGGAGTCTTCTTGACCCCAGTGGTCACCCAAAGAGTGAAATAACTGCTAAGAGATGCACTACATCTCAGACCCCATGTAGGTTTTTGTTATGTATAGGAATGATGTCGTAGGATTCTCTTGTGTAATTTGCATAGTGATAGAGGGATAATCTAGAATGGATAAATGTATAATATGTGTGGATGGAATAGACTATACTTCCCTCCTATGTAGTGTATGTAGAAATGATGCAACCCTTTTCTCTTGGATGGAGGCTAGATGGATGCCTTTGAAGTGCATTAGTGCCTTTGAATGTAAGCTTAGGCGATTCAATAATGATTAGCGCTCGGTCCTTATTTTTATAAGTAACTAAGTATATATGTGATTCTCTTGCTTAAATTTTGTAATTGACAACGGGAAGGTTGACCCATAAGTGAAAAAGATGCCCAAAAGTTTAAAGAGACCCAAAAGAGTGCTTAAAGGTAATAAATGTTTAGGAGTACCCGAGTATGGATAGAAACATCTAGGCACTAGTGTCCTAACTGGGCATGAGTTTCTCGGTGATAAATGATAAATTAGTCGAGGTTATTTCAACGCTGTAGTGTATGTAAGACCAAAGAGAAAATAAGAAAGAAATAAAAGGGGCAAAAGATAGTTGTCAACTAAAAGTTTTCTTGTTGAGGAATCGTTTATACATTAGTATTATTTTGGACCTAGAAACATACACAAGTACGCAATTTTATGTCTACATTTGCCCACACTTTATGTTGTTGAGTTCATAATTGATAACATAAAGTAGATAAGATATATGTCCCTTATGATCCTATAGAGAGTGTTGTGAATAACATGCCGAGTGGAAAAGTTATGCATGAATTAATTGTAAAGTGAAGCGTACAGGATAGGAAAGTTAAGTGGACACTAGGGGTGAAGCATATGTGTTTTAGTTGTGTTATTGATGTGATTGCCTTTTGTAAGGACAAAACTACAAAATAAGAGCAAGAGAATAGTCAAAGATTTATATATGATAAATCATAGAAACATATGTATAAGTATGTAAAGAGTGTAAATGTGTGTAAAAAGGAAATTCTACACCTGATATGTAAGAGAGTAAAAAATAGAAAAGTGAGGTATTTCTTGAAGTTGTTGACTTGAATGTTGAAGGAGAGGGTTTTGAGTGATCTCATAAAAAAGAAAGTTATTTTGGGTGATCTCATGCGAGTGTGAGGTTTTGGGATATCACATGCCGATTTTGAGTTTTTGTGTGATCTCACGCCAAGTGCAAGTCTTTTGGGTGATCTCACACTATAGAGAAAGTGTTGTGGAGAGAGTTATAGTTTTAATCACCTTCCATGGCTCTTCCGAATAACCACCACTACGAGATGGTACACCTGATTTATTCGAGTTTATCAAGATTTATTTTGATTATTTCAATTATTCTTATTATAACGATTGTATGACATATAATGCATTATGTGACTAAAGTGTAGTGCTTGGTACTATAGGATTTCTCTATGAACTTCTATAGAGTATTTTGTACTAAGAAAATGAATGTTTATACCCCGGGAGGGGAGGGAGTTCCCATATGCTTATGTATGGTTTTGGGCGCTAGTGTATTCTCTTTGTTTTGGACCCAAGCTATATTTTGGGCTATTATGTGATTAGTTTCCTATGTTTTTACTGTCTTGTGTTAATCTAAAATATAACACTAAGCTATTGTAGGGGAAATTTATTCACCCACCGTATCCCCTCTCATTCGAGGTACATCCGACGATAGTAGCATAATGTTTGCCAAAGGAGAGGACCTAATGCTAATCTGAAGTGGATACCTACAAAGGGTAGGGGATGTGCATGGTAGAAATCAAGGCACATGCAAACAAAGTGGGATAGTAACAAGTGTTAGTAGTAACATTAGCTAGCATGTAATAAAAATAATGTATCAATCAAGTGTGAAAACAAGATGGATAGTGAAAAGTGAGTTTTGTACATATGACATCTCTCACAATGTCATAATACAATCAAGCATGAAGAGTCCAAAATTATACAATGATCACACAAGACATAGGGCATATCCCGCAAACAATAACGTAAAATAGAAAACAATAGCAATAAACATTTGATAGATAGCCATGGTTTTCTAGAGTCATACAAGGTAAATGCTACACATGGAGCACCCATTAGCATGTTAGAAAGATAAATAGTATGTCAAAAAATTTATTTGTTAGTGAAAAGCAATTCCTGGTGAGAATATATAGGAAATGATGAAACAATGGAACCTGTAGTGTGTGAGAGTAGTTAAGGTAGATACCTTCCAGAGCCTTGGTGGGACTGGTAAAATGTATAATTCTAAGTATGATCATTACGAGTGTGTAAAAACCTTTAAGATATTTGTATTCACCTCAAAATACCAAGTGAATGCACATGTGTATATATAGAAATATGATGACATACTAAGAATATGTATAGCATGGAAAACAAAGTGTAACATGTAAATATAATAAGCTAGCAAGAATAAATGCAACCAAGATATGAAAATGCAATGTATGAGTGTGATGGTATGGTATGTAAAATGTGAAGATGATAGGAGCAACGTGTTCTAGTGGATGTGTATGAGATGAGGTTCATTTATAGGAACCCTTGAGTCAAGAATGAACCATAGAACAAGAGTGTGTCATTGGGTGATGTGTTGTGTGAGAATAGATGCTAGAAAAATTTATCATGAAGCAAAGAGTATAAAATATGTAGTGGATATGAGGCTCATTTGATAATTATATCCTCGGTAGTTGATTATGAATCCACGTAACTAGAGTGTGTCACGAGGAAATAACGATACATTTATTTTATGAAAGTCTCGAAAGTAAGTATGAAGATTAGTTCGATGCACGAGCTAAAAGTGTAGTAGTATACACTAGGGAGGATTGATAGTTATGGGATATGGAGCTAAAAGTGTGATGTTTCCCTAAGTGTGTAAGGGATACAAGGCTATCAAATGATAGTTATTGGCGGGGTCATCCACCGATCTCTCGAGGAGATGAAGGTATGTAAAATTATCTAAGATATGTCGTGTAGGAGATTAAGTATGTGCACGTGAAGGAGACCTATGTGGTGAAGGAGGAAGTGAACACCAATGTCAAGGGCTCTCGAGTAGGTGAATTATTTCTACAAGGTGAGATAATGGACCATTGTGGGCGAAAAGGACATGGTGTAGATCAAGTGCGAATATAAGACCTAATTACTAAATTTTCATTAAATTTGAGAGGAATAGGAATCCTAGATGTCATCATTGGTGCATCATCAAAACTAGGTAGAGGAAATGGTGTGCATGGTGGTACACATTTGATAGTAATGTTCAATTTTTTTATTTTGGATGAACTTGAAACACGATGGTTCATAGAGGGGATGGCTTGTAGCATGGATCCACAAGAGACCTAAGAGCATGTGACAACATTTGATGGAATATGAAATAATGAATTATACAAGCATGGTAAGGGCCAAAATATGATGGGAATCTGACATAGCCAAAGGTATAAGGGATTGGAAATGTGACACTATATAAGCGGACATTTGATAGCTAGGAGGAGTGCAATGTAACCTACGTTTGTAGGAGTTGATGGGTAGATCTTAGTATTATTGACAATATAGAAACGTATACATTTATTAATATGAAAGGAATCAAAACATAATATAACTTGATAATCATCATATGAGAATGTGATTAATAGTAGTATCAACAAGGACATCAAAAGGCCCCAATGAAGAAGGCCTTTAGCGTAATATGTGTGATTGGGAAAATAATTAGTAGTTTGGTTTTCATGTTTGGGAAAAGGGTAATGAAATATTTTTATATTTTCATTCTCATTGATCTTAGCTTTGAAGTATATGGCTCAAGGAACTCAATTGTATTCTTGTCAATGAGATCTTGAATAATAATTTTGAGTTTAATACAACAATCGGTAGAGTTCCCAATGCATTATTGTTAGTCACATAGTGCATTTTCATCATAGTTACCGCCATAGGGGTGAGAGGGATTGAGATTTAATGGTTCTATAAGAGTAACTACATTTATTTCGATAAGTTGGAGTAATATAAATCAAGTCACATAGGGTAATTTGGTAAAAGTACGCATTGAAGGTTATAATTGAACCTTGTCAAGTGTGGAAACCAAATTAACAAGTGGATTTTTTCTTTAGTGGGAATATGGTTTAAAAGTATATTTGACTTGAAATTGATTAGAGGATGAGGATGAAGAATTAAAATATTATTTCAATTTTCCCATAGATAAGAGTTTTCATTGCAAATTTTGAGTGTATGACTTAATTGATCAAAGGACGAATAGGTCTCAAAGGTAAAACTCACTTGAATTGAAGGTAAGATACTTTGAATGATAATATCTTACAATTTAGAATTAGCTAGTACATTAGTCATCTCATCTAGGTTGTTCTTGTAGCACAACACATAGTCACTAGACACTCATTAGATCCTTGTTTGATTTGAGAAAGTTGTATATATGATATCTTGGTGCCGATAATGATGGAAAAGTGACCAAGGAAACCATAAGCTAAGTGTTTAAAAAAGTTACTGAATGAACATGCAAATCATAAAACCAACTCATGGCATAACCTTGCAAACATTTAGGAAATAACTTAGCTAGTATTATATGGTTATCTGCGTATAGCCAATGTTGAAAAATTTACACCCGTGCAAAAAGGGAAACTCGAAACTTCATTTCAGATGGAAAAGATTGATGTGATGGACCTAACTAAAGAGAAGAAGGATGGTTTACTAATGTTTTGAGTTGAAACATGTTGAAAAAGTAATGCAAAAATGCATATATGTGTGTGTTGTTGCATAATGCAACACTTCACATATGCTACCATTCCATGTTCGTCTTCATCAAATTCATGAAAAATCCCCAAAGCACTAATACACATCCTTGATAAATGAAGGAACAAAGATGCAGATCTAAGGATTTGAACGCCAAAACATCAAGCACAATTGTTGTTTACATTGCTAAAGCTACATTTTTAGTTACGAGTACATTAATTTATTTTCATTTATTTATTCTTGAATGATAAATTAATTATGTGTTGAGTTTTTTAGTCCATTATACAATCATCATCTACATCAATTGAATGCATAAATAAATAGACAACTCAATTGCAGAAATTAATTTAATTAATTCATAAATAAATATAGTTTTAGTTTGCCACACAAGCCGTGGGATGTAACTTATATGAACTGAAATAAAATATACACATGTATGAAACTATAAGAAAAAGAAGAAAGAGAAAACCAATCATTTCTGATTGGGTTGTTGTTGTCTTTCAATATTCATCATCTTAAGTGCATCTTCATATTTATCTTCAACTACATCATCTTCATCTTCAGCTCCATCATCTTCATCTCCCATATCAATCACCTGTGGACAAAACAATTTTTTTAGAGCTCGGGTTATTCTTTGTTCACGTATTTATAGTTTATAGTGTAATCATTGGAAACCAATTAAATCATTAATATGAAAGGAATCGAACATAATATAGCTTGATAATCATCATATGAGAATGTGATTAACAATAGTATCAATAAGGAAATCAAGAGGCCCCAATGAAGGAGGCACCGCATAATATGTGTGATTGGGAAAAGAATTAGTAGTTTGGTTTTCATCTTGGGCAAAGGATAATGAAATATTTTTATATTTTCATTATCATTAACCAACTTTAGAAGTATATGGCTCAAGGAGCTCAATTGTATTCTTGTCAATGAGATCTTAAATAATAAGTTTGAGTTTAATACAACAATCGGTAGGGTTCCCAATGCATTATTGGTAGTCACATAGTGCATTTTCATCATAGTTATTTCCACAGGGGGTGAGAGGGATTGAGATTTAATGGTGCTTTAGAAGAGTAACTACATTTCTTTCGATAAGTTAGAGTAAGAGAAATCAATTCACATAGGGTAATTTGCTAAAAGTACTCATTGAAGGTTGTAATTGAACCTTGTCAAGTGTGGAAACCAAATTAACAAAGTGGATTTTTCTTTAGTGGGAATATGGTTTAAAATTATATTTGACTTGAAATTGATTAGAGGATGAGGATGAAGAATTAAAATATTATTTCAATCTTCCCATAGATAAGAGTTTTTCATTGCAAATTTTGAGTGTATGACTTAATTGATCAAAGGATGAATAGGTCTCAAAGGTAAAACTCACTTGAATTGAAGGTAAAATACTTTGAATGATAATATATTACAATTTAGAATTATCTAGTACATTAGTCATCTCATCTAGGTTGTTCTTGCGATCACGACACATAGTCGACTAGATGCTCATTAGATCCTTTTTAATTTGAGAAAGTTGTACATATGTTATCTTGGTACCGATAGTGATGGAAAAGCTACCAAGAAACCATAAGCTAAGTTTGTAAAAAAGTTACCGAATGAATAGGTAAATCATAGAAGCAAATCATGACATAATCTTGCAAACGTTTAGGAAATAACTTATCTAGTATTATATGGTTATCCGCATAGTCAATGTTGAAAAATTTACACCGTGGAAAATAGAAACTCAAAAATTCATTTCAGATTGAAAGGATTGATGTGATGGACCTAACTAAGGAGAAGAAGGATGTTTTCCTAATGTTTTGAGTTGAAACATGCTAAAAAGTAATTTAAAAATGCATATATGCATTGTTGCGAAATGCAACACCTCACATATGCTGCCATTCCATGTTCTTCTTCATCAAATTCATGAAAAAACCTAAAGGACTAATACACATCCTTGATAAAGGAATGAACAATAAAATATCTCGAGGAGTTGAACCCCGAAACATCAAGCACATTTGTTGTTTACATGGCTAAAGGTACGTTTTAAGTTATGAGTACATTAATTTCTTTTCATTACTTTATTCTTGAATGAAATTAATTATGTGTTGAGTTGTTTAGTCCATTATACAATCATCATCTACATCAATTGAATGAAAAAATAAATAAACAACTCAATTACAAAAATTAATTTCATTAATTCATAAAGAAATATAGTCTTAGTTTGCCACACAAGCCATGGGATTTAACTTATATGAACTGAAATAAAATATACATATGCCTAAAACTATAAGAAAAAGAAGAAATAAAAACCTTTCATTTCTGATTGGGTTGTTGTTGTCTATCAATCTTCATCATCTTTAGTACATCTTCATATTCATCTTTAAATGTTTGCATCATCTTCATCTCCCAAAGCATCAATCACCGGTGGAAAAAACAAAAAAAAATAGAGCTTTGGGTTATTATTTCTTCACGTGTTTATAGTTTCAGATAGATGGATCTCTTAAAAATAACACAAATAAGATACATGAAATGATAAAGACCGAAATAGCAAGTACATCTCGGTGCACTATTTTCAGAATTAGACAAAAAAGAGTCACTACATGATGCAAAAAGGTTGCACACCTTCATTTTTCTAACTATTTTTGGGATGTGAAGGTATAGGAAGTTAAGTACTTTTTAATATGGAATACATTGCGATAATGAAGATAATGCATAAATAACAATCATTATTTATAGGAAGCATTCAAGAGTCTAATTGCTCAAGATGGATCAAAGCAATGCAAGATAAATTACATCTTTCCGGAAATAGGACACGGTCATAGGATGTAAAAAAATTTTTAAAGTGACATCATTCTTATTGGAAAAAGATTCTAAAATGTCACAGTCATGGAAAAACAATGTGTTTTAGGTATGCATATTAAAGGTTTGCATCATGCTTAAAAAGAACATAGTATAATTTGCCACAAGTAGGAAAACTATAGCTATTAAAATTGTTGTTTTGAAGCATACAAATATCAAAAGACAAAGTCATAGAAACAATTTCAGATTCGATTGAAAGGAACTTTCTCATATATCACATCAGCTATAGCCATATGCATGCAATGTTGAATGTAAATCAGCAAGGTACATTCATGTAAGGCCAAATAATTTATAAGGCACAACCATGTCAAGGCAAGTTGCATGTGCGAAGAGCTCAAAGAATGCATACTTTCAGAAAGAGTCACAACATGCATTATTTTCGTATTTCCTACAATTAATAAAAATGCAATTTGCATGCTAAAAAATTGAAATGAAAAGCTTTAGGATTATCGGTATGCAAAGTGCGAGGTCTTCATGTAAAAATAAGTTTCAATATTTTAGTAACCCTCAAAGTGTTTGGAATGACCATTTATGTTTAAAAATAATATCTCATTAAAGAAAAAGAAAGTAGATTTTCAAAAATCATGAAAGTATAGTTACTGAGGTTTTCAACTTACGGTGCACAATTCCATATTCAAGAGATATGCGGGTTTTCAAGATGAATTTTACAAATTTGTAGCATACCAAGACTCATAACTACATCATACAAGATGCAAACAATAGGTTAAGGATGAGATATGAAAGAATTAAAAGAAATTAAAAGTCATATTTACTACAAGGTTCAGATTTAAAGTTGTCATACAATACAACTTGAGATATTCCATCTCAAAATAGAATTACATCGAGAAAATAAAGATTTGAGATCTAAAAGAGTCCTAGTTCTGTTGAAAGAAAGTGGAGATTTAATATTTCCTTTTAGATACAACTTTTAATATCACCACAATTACTAGTTACTAGGTTGGATGAGCTCTCCTATGAGACTATATAGTTTTGATTTCTCTTTATAAAGGAGAGATGCAATCGGACTTATTATAAAATCTGTTATACATGCCAATACATAGAGAGCGATGCACTAGATAATGCAAAACAAAGTCATAAGAAATTATAGATCACGATTAAGGAGGTACAGTGAGATGGATACAAAATGCAAAGTAAAATTGCTCTTCCGCAGCTTATATTGTACACTTCAAGTTTTTTTAATTTTTAAGGTTGTTGACTGGATCATGGAGAAATCAATATGGGTGGTGTTGTTTTTGACATTGATATGTGACAATATATTGTATTAAAAGACTCATCTGACCCACCCATTATGTATAATGTAGTTTCTAAAAGATGAGTAATAATGTCTAGATGCTAAAATTAAATGCCATTTCTATCTTATTAATAAGAACATATTTTCACACTAGAGGAAAGAAGCTTTACAATATGAAGAGAACAATAACATTAATTTTCATGCAACTATATATTACAAGAAGCAAGTAAAGTAATTTTTCAGATTGTATGTGTTACAAGAATGAATTTAAGTCAAATATATTCACAAATAAATCCCAATAGCAGAGCCTCGTTTTGTCATTCCCGCCATTAGATTTTGAAAAAAGAAGTGTTGACAATTTTTGCACTTGTGCAAAAATAAGAAACTCGAAACTTCGTTATGATGGTTAGCACTTGGTGAAGTATACCTAAGCTGGGGGAGTTTCTTTCAGACAATATTGTTACTATTGAATTAGTTAATGATTACATGAAATCTACAGCTATGTGTGTTGTTACAAAACGTAACAAATCACATAGTCTGCAATTTCATGACTATCTTCAAAAAAAGAACACAAAGCCCTAAAGGACAAGCTGTGTTGTCTTGATGAAGACATCTAATTGCAGAATAGATGAAATGCTAAGTCTTGGAACAACAAACATAATTGCAAATTGCAGAAATCATGAGTTCATTACTGGATGTTATAGGTATTCTTAATGGTCTTTCCTTCATGATTAAGACATTCAATTATATTATTGAGTTATTTAGTTCATCATACAATCCATACAAAATCTTAAATGTAGAAGGAAATACACAACTCAATTTTAGAATTCAATGTTTTATTCATAAGGAATTTCAAATGTTCCCACACAAGCCATGGGATGTAACTAAAAGTAAAGTACAACTACTGAAAAAGAGGTACACATGCATGAAAGAGAAAATATAGGAGTATGAGGGAACCCATCATTGCCTTGGGTCTTTTCCTTTGGTTGATGCATCTTCATCTCTAGCTTATTCTCTCTTCATCTTCACCACTGGAAATATTGTACCTAAAAAGAAGAAAAGAGGAAAATTATCAGTTAAGAGCTCAGGGTTAATCCATATTCCTACATTGTCCTAATTCGTGCATATGAATCTCTTAACAATAGGAGATATAGATTACTTGAAGATCATATTGCATACATGATTTACTCACTCAAAAAGAAGAGAAAGAGAAAAGAAAAGAAAACCATGGACATAAGAGAGGCCAAAATCCTAAATATTTTCTAACTATTTTCTTAAGTGTGCAGGTACAGGTTGCAGCCAAGAAAAATAAATCAAGTCTTTCAGTATAGATAAATTATAGATTTCAATGACTTCTATCCTATGGTACATGAAATAGAATGAATGAAGAATGCAACTCAAATTTCAAAACTATTCTAGAAGAGAAGAGACTTGTAGAAAAGTACATGTTTCAGATTGCAACTAAAGAAGAAAGAATTCTGGGAAAATTTTGACAGGGCTTCACCATGTAAAATGAACATTTCAAATTTTCTAGCATGCATAGAAATGCTACCATCAAAGAAGTATAGTATCTAAGAAAAAGAAATAAGATTATAGTATTTCAATAAAGCATCTGAATCAAGGCTTATGCCTGCTAATGGTGTTACATGAATGAAGAACTGTTTAAAAATTCCAGAAGGCCACATACAAGGTGTGAAGATTCCATTAAATCAAGATCAAATTGCAGAATCGAATGAAAAGTTTCACATCTAAAAAACCCATGTAAATTTTCGGAAGATACCCATGTTTGGGTTATCCAGGTTCAAACTTTGAAATTGACATTTGAATTTATTCATGGAGGCAAATATAGACCCAAAATATTAGATAATATGCCTCTATCACAATTGGGAAATCAAAGAAAACAGAGCTTCATAATCAACTACCATGATAGAAATTTTCTTTTTATATGAATTTAAAATTTCAAAGAAAACACGACTACCCACGATGCAAAAATACAAAGAAAAACATTATTACCCATAACGCACAAGGCCAAATTTGATATGATTCAAAAATAATGGTCATTTGGGGCACAAGGTAGTGAATCCATCAATATAAAAGACTATTAATACAAAATAATTTGAAATGGAGAAATACCCAATATGAAGTAGCAAAGAAAACTAAAAAAAAATGTGAGATAAATATTGATGAAATGAGAAAATCTTTGGATTTTAGATCAAAAACAAATATGCGACTACCTTACTCAAAATAATGGTGTTAACTCACCAGAAAGCAATAGATGATCATTTTACAAAAGGATGAGCTCACAAATAAATCAAAATGGCATCCATAGAGGTAAATCTTCTTAGAGCTCCTACAGAGACTTAGATCTTTCAAAAAAGAGCCGAAATCGAAAATATTAAAATGATGGCATTGTCAATAACAAAAATTCCAAATCCGAGCTCGAACAAAATAAAAAAGAATGGTGGCAAAATCTTGCATATAACAACTTCAAACAGAGTCCATGAAGTCTCACAATAGCTATAGATCATCAAGCGATTCAAATTAGAACAAGATCAAGCTAAAAATCTTCATCAATGACGGCCATTAAAATATTTTACGAGAGTTCATTTAGCTTCGACTAGAGCTCAAGAATGAAAATGTGAATGACTTAGGGTTTTTTGAGTGTTTTATTCATCGAACAAAGACAAAAGTAACTTAACTCATTTGGTGAGTTGGAGATCAACGACTATGAATTAAAAGTATAGAAATCAATGCTCGAAAATGATCACCAAAGTTTCAATGCAAACTCAATCCAAGTTAAGTAACCCAGGTGAAACGATGGGTCTTTTTGGCTAACTTAGCATTTTTTATTACTTTGAAAAAGTGATAAATTTCCCGCGAGCCCACAGAGCTCGATGAAATCTGATTGGATGTGGCACGATGGGCCCATTTTGCACAACTTGGCACTTTTCATTTTTGCAAAATGTTCAAATTTTTCCGGTGGCCCGATGCGGAGTGGCGGACCCTTTTTGATTTTTGAAACATTATGGCGAAGGGAAGTAAAGTTATAAAGTAATCCACAGGCCCGCAAAGTTACTTGGCCAATTTTAATGATAAAGGCGGATCTGCGGGATCCTTTGAGAATTTGAGCTCTTTTGGAAAAAGGAGTAAAAGTGATTAAATTCCTACAGGCCCGCAGGAGTACACATGGCCTATTTTATTACAGAGGCGGGTCATCGATTTATTTTTTCCTTTGAGACTTTAAGCTTTTGGGAAAAGAATTAAAGTTATAAAGTCTCTGAAAAATCCACCGAAAGTCAAAGCATTGATATATTCAAGTCAACAATGGATCATCGTCAATCTGATATTTTGAATTTGTAAAAGGAATAAAGTTTTAAAGTTTCCCCAAACTCCACTTTGGCCATGATTATGTAAAGAGAAAGCGGATCGTCGGGGATTTTTGAAACTTTGTGCTTTTTGTAAAAGGAATAAAGTTATTAAGTGCCCCATGCTCCTTTGAATATAGTTAAAGCATCGAAAGTCAAAACAAAAGTGGAATTTTTGAGCAATGTTTGAAAATTTGAACCTTTTTGTAAAAAAGGGAGAAAAGTAATAAAAGACCTGTGGCCCTGCCAAGGACCAAACAAAGTCATGTATTCAATAAGTCAGGGGTGGAAAAGTGATCATCGGGATGCTTTAAGACTTTGAGGATTTTTTTAAAAAAGTAGAAAAGTGATTAAGTCACCCGCAACTCCTCTCAAGCCATCAAATCAAAAGCGGGTCGCCAAGTTATTTTTTCCTTTGAAACTTTGAACTTTTAAAAGGTTAAAGTTATAAAATTTCCTCACGGCCCGCTAAGGACCAATAAAGCATCATATTGAATAAGTTAAAAGTGGGAGTTCGGAGCATCGGAGTATTTTGAAACTTTGAGTCTTTAAAAAGGAAAAAGTATTAAAGTCACCCACGACTCCGCCCAAGCATCAAAAGTTAAAATTGAGGTTAAAGTTATAAAATTTCCCACTTTGCCCAGGACCTTTAAAGCATTTTAAAATTTTAAAGCCTTTTTTGAAACTTTGAGTCTTTAAAAAAAAAAGTAAAGAAAAGTAAATCAAAAAATCCGTGAGGTAGTGATCTTTTAAAATTTTGAACCCTTTTTCAAAAAAAGTAGCGCACCGTTACGACCAGATTCACGTGTAAGGCCAAATTAAAAGCGGATGGGTGGGCCAAATATTTTAAAATACACAAATCACTCGAAGAAAAGGGAAGATTTTCTAGGTATCTATTAAAGACAAAACAATGATTTTTGAGATTTTTACAGATCTACTAAGAGTTTTATGTAGAAATTCAAGATGGAGTGAAACTCACTAGATTGGTTTTGAAGCGTAATTAACAACTATAATACAAGTTGTTTGAGCCTTAGAACTTCACACATCAGAGAAATAACACAGTTCCGAGCTCGAGGTGCTCATCAATGGTGAAATCTCTTAAAAGGGCTTGCACATGAACCTTCAGAAAGCTTGAACAAATCAATAATGGTGGCCACAGGAGAAATTTAGCAGAGATTTTATAGCTCCAATGGAGCTTAATGATTTAAATACCATAAACATTTTAGGTTGCAAATATTTTGCATCTTAACTTTGATTTATGAGTTCACCAAATTCAACAGTGGTTAACAAGTGCTAATATTATCACTATAAATAGATAAAGTTGCATGCCTTCGCAAATAAGAATAGACCGGAAAGTGAATTTCCATGCAAAGGGAGGATTTTTGTTATTACACGTGCACAAGGCGGTCCCACATGGGAGATAAAAGAAAAACATTATTTCCAAAACACAGAGTCAATTCCATGTGACCACAGAAGTCAAAAAATAGATGTCAACATCAGAATCAAAGTGGTCCCCAAAAGAGACAAAATACATGGATGATTATTTTTGCAAAGTATTGCAAATAATGATATTAATTTGCATCCTTCGTATGGATAGATCAACAAGAAGACAAAATCTACATGCACAAGGAAAAAGACTTGCTCATCAAGCAAGCTTATTTTTAGAAAATATTTATTCTTGCTTTTCTTAAAAATAGACAAGTCAACTGCATTTGACTGAGTTGTAACCAATGGCTATTAATGCCTCTTTGTATTTGCATGTTCTATTTTTATTCCTTTGTTTATTATGGATAATTTATAAAAATAGGATGCATGGGTGAGTATAATTTTTAGCCTATTTTTAGGAAGGGTGGGAAATAATTTTTCTATATATTGTGTGCCTTAGAAAATCACAAGGGAGTTAGTTTCTCTCAGAGTAATTTTTAGACACAAGAGTGGTGAAAAAATTTATGCCAATTTTTCCCTTTGAATGTGAAGTATTTTCTACCTTTCCAATTATTTACAGTCTTGTGTATGTTCCATTAATTCTTGTGAATGTTAAATTCCCGATTAATCATCTTACCCTATTGTAAATTTAGTAATTTTTGTATGATATTAATGTGCATGTTTAACTTAGTAGTATTGTTGTGATACTTTCCCTCAATACATCAAAGTGTTTGCCCTTAATATTCTACGAAAAAACTTTTGGTTCGTGCATCAAAATTCTTCCCATATTAGTTGTGCATGTACTCAGTCAAATACCTCATACAAATTTGGTGTATCACCTTAGTTTTAGTTTTAAATTCTTTTAGTCATCTTTTACCCTCAAACCCTAGAAAATCAGTTTAGGATACATCAATAAGGAACCGGCCTTGATACATGAGACTCACCTCAAAATAGGTATACCCACAGACCTGAGGTGTTTCCATTGTATCTACGAAAGGGAGAGATCATTTTTTCAAGCTTAGAACACATGCATTCATCTCTCTATAGGGTGCACTTTCGATAGATAACAAGAAGGTCATTCAAAGATAAGTTTAAATGGCTACAAAAATGTATCATATCCTCAAGGAAGAAAATCAAAATAATTACTAAAAAATTATTTCCTAATGGAAATAATATATTCTTTGAGTCCTTACATGAAGATATGAAGATCTTCAAGACACCATTCAAGAGGCTAAAAATAAATACAAGCATTCCAATCAAAAGATTCAAGTGTTCTCCACGACAATAACTAATGGATAGACAAAGGTTGGAATAAAGGTCTTTAAAGGAAAATTTATTTCTTAAAAATAATAACAAATCCTTTGATATCTCAGGACACAAATTATTATATAAGTAAACATTGTTAGGATTAGCATAAACTATTATTTGGGATGAAGTGACAACCTTTCCTACAAAGCATATCAAGAAATAAATAGTTATCAAGATGGAATACTATAGTCACATGTATAAGTCTAGCTTGAGGATAAATGAATGGTGGAGCTCATAATGTAATTAAATTCCAACAAACCTTGAAAAACAGAGTTAAGAAACTCAGAATGCAAGATAAAATGGTGTAAAATTCCCAAATCAAATAATGGCACCTATGAACTTGACAGAAAAGATTTATATATCAAATCAAGCCACTCAAAGTCAGCCTACAAGATCCTAGATGAGCTAAAAATAAACAAAACAATACCTGAGACTCATATACCATCTCGTAATAGTACTGAAATGGTTTCTAGAGTTAATGGAAAGTGAGATACAAAATCTCCAAAACCTACAACCCAAAATACAAAGATCGAACCAGAGCTCATCATAGGGAAAAAGAGGATTACAGTATCAAACCTAAGAATGTCAAACCATACGCAAGAAGGATGATCACTTGATGGTGGCCGTTAAAAAGATATGAAATAGAGAAAACCCCAAGCAATGGCATCAAATCACAACAACCCAAGTTATTTTAATGCATATAAAAGAAGAATGCAAAGTTGTGTTCGAGATCAAATGACGAGCATTACCTAGATAACTTGAGAAAATTAAAGAAAGAAAAAAATTTAATAGCTCGATGCAATGGCAATCCTTCAACCAGATAAAGAATAATTCCATGAATAAACCACTCAAACCCTTGAGTAAAGGAAAAATCTAGAAATCCGTGATTATTCAACATCAAAATTAAGGCTCAAATAGCAGATGGAAAATTAGGGCATATAACTAAAAATGAGAGAAATATTTTATTCAAGCTATAGTAATAAAACCAAAGCTCAAAATTCCAATAATGGCGGTGCCAGAAATTTTGGTAGAGTATAATTATATCAAATAATATCTCATGAAAATTAAAAATGATTAGGGTTCACACTTTTTACCCCTTAACTCGATAAACGAGTTAGTTGATTCAACCAGGATGAAAGATGCACATGTGTCAGATTCTCAACAAACCCTATTTGGACAAGTGTCAAACTCACCACCGAAAATATCACCATGTGTTGTGGCCTCATAGAAAGGGGACCAAGCTAATCAAACTAAATGATTAACTTTTGACCTTAATCTATGAATGTTGTTATCAAAAGGGGTCTAACCGTTTTAAGTTAAGGATCATGTATTAATGATTAAAGGGGGGAGATCAAATATAATCATTATTTTGTAAAGTCATTGGTTTTTTTTCTTTCCATTCTTAATCAGAAAGTAATCAAAGCCTTAACCAATCATATGTGTTAGGATAAATCCACGGGTAGAAATATTTTGTCTTACCTTAGTCAGCAAGGGATGCTTTTAATCATTGCATGCAGGACTATGTTCTGATTCGGTTAAGTGTTTTGTCTTATGCAAATACAAAACCTATTATTAACTATTTCATGTAATCCAAAAATGAGATAAAGAAAAGTTATATAAAGTGCACATGAGCTTAAATTAAGACAAAGGGAACCGTCTAACTCATGCATAAATTGAATTGGGATGGTCAATCAAGTTTGACCAATGACTAGAGTCTATTTTTTGAGTCAACTCAACGTATAACTAGGAGTTCAATTATGTATCTACATGATATTTTGAAAGCATGGATGAGGTGTTTTGATATGTATTGTTTACACTAGCAAGGTAGAAGGAGGACTTTGTTGAGGTAATCTTGAGCGATAAATTCATTGGCTAGATTTCCCTTGAATGAGAATCAGTTAATTACCTTTCATATTATTTGTATTGGTGTGTACTATCATAGTAATTCTTGTGAATTGTATTCCTCGAATTAATTAATATTTTTAAATTCTATTTACCTTGCTATAAAATTATGTTTTCTGTTGGTTTTAGTGTGTAATAATCTATGTGTTATCATGTGAGAAATCCCTTGATAAAACATTTCCCTTGAGATTAGGTAAAATCCCCATTGAATCGTGTTTTATTCAATTTATTATCAATATATTGTGCATGTTTCTTAGTCAATCCCTCACAAATTTTGGTGTATCACCCCATTTATTACAATTTTATCCATCTCTTTAACCCTCAAACCCCAAGATTTTTTAGTTTAGGGATACTCCAAAGAAGGAACTAGCCTTGTAATCCTGGAGATTCACCTCACAATAGGGAGACCCACATCCCGTGAGGTGTCTCAATTATATTTGCAGAAGTTAGGGAGAAGAAAATTTAGAATATCCGCCAACCCTTAACAGGGTGCACATCTAAGAGATAACAATCAAGAAATTCAACATTTAAAGATTGAAGACGATCCTAAGGGTTGACATGGTCATTGAAGGTGGGCAGCTTATGTGTGATGAAGTTGGGAGGAATAGGATAAAAAATATGGTGGGTGTAACAGAGGGGGTGTGAAGGAATAATTAGGAATTAAGAGCTAGAGAGGGACATGAAGGAGATTTACGAATTGATGGATTTGAATTTACATATCCTCGTATAAGGAAGCTAGGTCCCGAGTGAATGAAGAGGAACCAGGTTATGTGTTATAAGTATTACAAGTAATCGGGGGAGGGGGTAGTGGTTGAAATATAAGTAGAAATGTTAAGGGGTTGTGTAGAGGCCATGCCACCATGAAGAACCCATAAGAGGGTGAGAGGAAACATATCGAGAATGATTAGCGTAAAGTTAAGCATTTAGAACATGTGAGATGTATGTGAGGTGATCATGTAAGGAAGATAGAAAATTAGTAATCCCATCTAGTTCCTCTTGATCAACGTTAGTGTCATCATCATATGATTGTTCACTATCATAAGTTTTAATGTTTTCAAGAAGAGCATTGTTGGAATTAAAAATGGTTATAAGATTCGACCATTGATTTAGAGAACTTCTTGTGACAGAGGGAGGAAGATCAATGTACTCAAAGGAACTAAAACAACCATTATGGGTGACAAACATAAAAGTAAAAACATAGAGGGAAGGTTGGATTCAAGTGAACGGTTCAACAAATGATTTAATTTAATTTTAATTAAATCCATAATTGATATAACTATTGTAATGAATAATGTATTAATGCTAAAATATAGAAATGACGCAAGAAAACAAGCATATAAATGTGAAAAACATAAACAAGAAGGAGAGATAATAGACCTTAGATGATTTTTAAGCAAAATGGAGGTGATCTCGGTAAGTACAAGTGTTGAAAAATATGGAAACAAAATCGTTAATACTTTCATCAAATTATGAAACTTAGGAACAATGCAAGAGAAGCACACCCATAGGAGAGTAGAGGCACTTGGGCAATAACGATCGAATCACTGGTGCCAGTGGCCATGAAATTCCTTAGAAACTAATTTATTCTGTATCATAAGGGTTTCTATTTTGATTCATTTCTTTCACTTCATATTCTCTATTTGATCACCGAGGGTACCTGTAACCTGCAAAGAAAAATGATTGATTATACATGTCCACAAACCACATCAAATCTAATAAAAAGATGTAGAATGTGGAGTTAGACTGACCCGATCAGTTACCCTTCAAAGAGTGAACTTACTATCGAGAACTGCACTACATCTTGAAACACATATAATTATTTTATGTATGTGTAGGAATGATGTTGTAGGATGCCCTTGTGTAAGTTAGAAAATGATAGCAGGCTACATCTAGAATGTAGCAATGTATAGTATTTGTGAATGGTATATAATATACTTCTCCTCCTAAGGTGTGTATGTACAAGTGATGGAACCCTTGTGCCTTGTATGGATGTTAGATGGATGCCTTTCAAGTTCTTTAGTACCTTTGTAATGCAAGATTAGGTGATGATAGTAATGCTTAGTGCTTGGTCCTTATTTTAAATAAGAAAATAAGTATAGATATGATTTCATTGTTTGAATTTCGTAATTGAAACGTGGAAGCTTAACCGACAAGTTAAAAATATTCCCAAAAGATAAAAGATACACAAAAAGAGTGAGTAAAGGTAAGAAAGGGTCAATAGCACCCGTCATGGACAAAAATGACTTGGCACTCGTGTCCTGGCTAGATGCGAATGTCTCGAGGGCATAAAGAATAAATCGGTAAGATCCCATCAAGTGGCTATAGGGTGTGTAAGACCAAAGATAAAACAAGAAACAAATAAAAGAGGAAAATATAGTTTATCAACCACTAGTTTTCTTTCTTAGGATTCATATATTTATTAATATACTTTCGACCTATAAATGTATAAAAGTGTCTGATTTTGAGACTAAAACAAGGAAGGCACATGTTTCAAAATTTTCCAATTCTAGGCCAACACCATCTAGAAAGATACAACAATGTTTTCCCATAAATCAAGGTACTTCCGTTGATGGCTCTAGAGATATTCATCATAAATTTAAATCTAGAACATGAAATATTTATGTTGAATGATAACCACATCAATGCCTTGCAATAATGCCCATGTTTCATTTTACCCAAGCCCTCACCGAGTCAATATTAAGCCCGATGCCTATAAAACTACCAATGAGGGAAAATCATCACCTTTTTATTTCTTTGTTCACCAAGCATCCGATATAAATAGAGATGGACCCGTTCTTCCTAGACAAGGTTTAGTAGAGGGAGGAGAGAATCCATCTCCACACGTATACTAGATAACCTATATGCCCAAGAGTGTTGGTATGCATGCCTATCGCTTGCTTACGAAGGACCTAACAAGACCATTGATCTAGATCAGCTTTGTTCACACATGTTGGGATTTTGAAAATCAGATTACCTCCAACTTGTCATTTGTTCTTTTTTATTTCTACTAGTAATAGCCATAAATGTTTACTCTAAGAGTCTTACAAAGAAAAGAGAAGAGTAGTACACCTCTCATCATTATTAATCTTCACATTAATGTACATTATCTTTCTTATGAATGAGTTAATATTATTGTGGTTCTATACAAAAATCACCATAATATATCCATGAATAATACAAATAATTACTTTAAAAAATCTTATTCCTAAAATAATTTTCCCGATAAAATGTTTCCATCTTATCCCACAACAAAAATTTGTTTTCTCAAAAGAAATATTAAATAACACAGCTTAAAAACACATAAAGTCAAAGTTCGTTTTGTATTCCCAATAATCTTGTTCATCTCATTCTATGTTAATTTATAGTATTTGTTTTTGTAACCACTATCGATCGATCCCGCTATGTAAAAATGTCCTCCATCTTGAGATTTCTAACTTCAATTTTTCCATCAAACTTTTGAATATCAATTATTGTTCTTCTCACTTCCACATTAAGGATTATACTTTAATGAAACTAGATTTGTAAATCAAAATATGTTTAGAGACATGTAAACAAATCTCCACTAGGTTTGTATCCTTGGATGTAATTGTAGATTTGATTTTCTATAGGTATATAGCCAAGAAAATAAAACTAAATTTATGAAATAATAATATCTTAAAATAACTTTAACATACTAATAACATTGACAATATTTTTTTATCATGGGAAAACCAAATTGTTCACATAAAACAACCCAATAATATTTCAACCTTATATTAAATTGACAATTATTACAAATGTAATAACAAACACACAATTTTCTCACCTATAAAAATTAATTATAATGAACATACCTCTCACAATAAAAACATTCAAGTTTATAACTAAAGCACATGCTATAATTAACTTTACTTAGAAATCAAGCTAGCATATTAAAGTAATACATTATTTAATAAATCGAGCTTATTTTTATAATGAACTAAAGTTAAAAATCTAAAATAAATTTAATATTAATAGGAATAAAAGTTACTTTAAATAATAATAATGGTTTTACAAATCCTACATGATGCCGGGCGGCTTGTTTTTGGGTCTACAAGTGGCTTATAGCATATGGGACTACCTTGTACTTACATGCGGGAGGCAACTAACTTTGCTACAAACAAGGCGTACATACCCTACCCCCTCACAGGATTTGAACTTGTGACCTCTATTTCAAGAGCACATGTTCTTCACCATTAGGCCAACTCGTGTGTACTCATATATACTAATAAAATCAACTAATATACCCCTTCATCCTTGCATTGGTATGTGACTACAAACAATCAAGATACTTCTTAATATGTGTGAATAAATGAGATTTTAGTTGAGTACTCGTGGAATGGATTTTTGTTAATGTTTACTATGTTTTATGGAGAAATAATAAATATTATTTGCTTAGGATAGAGGTTTTATTCAAACATGGTATTATAATTGTGATTGTTTTTAAGAATGAAATTCAATTCTATGGAAATAAAATTTCATACTCTGTTGTTGAGTATCTAGGTGTAACACAAATTAATCGTAATAAGTTCTTAAAAATATAAAGTGGTATTTACAAATTGAAAAAAAAAATTGGTGTCTTTTAAGTATATGATACTAGCATTATTCTTCACGTACGCTCCCAAAAGTTGTTAAAATGCAATTTTGTATCCAACATACAAATATACATAACTTTTAGTGACTGAAAATACATACTTCAATAAAATATGGTTTTATTTTTACTTGCTTTGACACATAACACGACACAACATGTCGTCACAAGGTTACTGACCAACACTAGGAACCACTTGTTACGGGAAGACCACAAGGTCGGCATGGAAACGTTCACACCTATCAAGGACAATTTACTTTTCTTTTAGACAAGACAACATGGGCGCTTGAACCACATGACACACTTACATTTAGGGGCATCCCATGAGAAAAATTTTGTTAAATTTTCTTGTTTACTAAAACGTCTCTCAATTCTTAACTTTCGTTCTTATAAAATTTCATGTAATGATTCACACATTCTTTTCACAAGGAGAACTTCTTTCTCTTTCAACTATTGACTAAATAGCTTAAGGCCAAGCTTTCTAAACTAGGATCATCAATTTTATGTCCAAAGCTTTTTATTCATTTGATTTTAGAACATTTTCCATTTCTTACAAGGTCAATTAATCTTACTCAAGCCACTAACACATGTTCCACACCTCTATTGCACGGTGAAGGCATAAGCTCCGATTGAGTGGAAAGCACCGCTTAGGGTTCATAACAATAACCTTCTTGTTTAAGGATCAAACTTGACCTTGCTTAAGAAATATCTCCATGAATCGAGGCAAGGGTTAACGAGAATGAGACAACGAAATTTAGCTTCGAGGTCACATTGTTTACTATCGGTCTTTCATTGAGGTTAAGAGTTTATCAAGATTGGTTAAATGTTCCATCTAGACTTTACTTAATTAAGTTTGCCAAAGGAGAACATTTCAAATGATAGAGAGATATTTAAGGTTTTATTAATCAATTTCCCTCCTACTTATTATATCCTGTCATCTTCTAAAATCTAACCATTGATTTCACCATGAGATCATTTAAGGTTTCACCATAAAAGGATAGTGTTTATTGGTTTGGCTCGGGAAAAAAATAAGTAATCATATTTTGTTACAAAAGATAGTTTCCTCTTGATTGTTCCAGGTCTCAAAGGTTATCAAGTAGATCACATCTACATTAATATATTCATATATATAAATTTTAGTTTAACTTTTATAAGGACTATCCAGCTCACTTCATAGTACTTACAAACTCATTTCTACTATGCCTTAGAAGGATTTACATGTCAACATTTTAACTCAAGAGCAAAGTTTAACAGTTACAACAACAATACTCTACAATACATTCCACTAAGGCACTGACCCTCCTTCTAAAATGTCCAAAGGCCTTTTCCAAATTTTTATAACATAATACTCATTCGTACAAAGGAACATCATAACCAAGATTGATGCAATAATCTACAAGTCTTTCCATCATCTAACCACGTAAGCCATCTGCAACAATTAATAACCTGAGTCAGTTCGCGAGAACTGAGCAAGATAAGACCATACATAGCAACAATAAGCTACTAGCTAACAATACCATGAAAGGAAACATTCTATTTCAAGAGATGGATCAAAGTTCTAACCTCTAACAACCTTTTGATACAAGATATAATTCTCACCATGCCAACAAGAAGAAATCCATAAGTTTTAATTATGAAAAATACCTTGAAAACTACAAAAGTTTGTCAACCAAATACGCAAGACTATGAAATTTAAATGATTAGACACAAGAGTTGAGAGTATTAGGATTTCAATCATGTAATCCCGTAGATTACGTGATTGAAATCTAAAGTGTAACCCATCAATCAACATTCTCAAGGTGAAGTCAAAAGATAAAAAAAACCAGACCCGATCTTAGTTGCCAAAAAAAATATAGTTTTGCAATCGTTCCGTAGGGCCATAGGCCTAATAGGCTAGAAGCGAACAACGAGGTAAAATAACAAAGTTCCATCATGTAATCAAAAAGGTTTAAAGGATGAAAATCTTATATTCAAACCCACAACCATTATATCTTAGGTAATAAGTGACTTCATAGCTAATAAGGATGAGTGGAAAGGACGATAAGAATGTCCGGAATAGGCATTGCCTAACAGCCTACCTACTGAACATAACCAGGGCCGGAATAGTGACAAGCCTTATTAATTCCCAAGTTGAGTAGGCAATCTAGCATTCTAAACACATCCTTGCAATTTTCATAATACTTTAGATTTATAACCCTCCCGTTCTAGAGGAACATAGCCATGAATCTAGACTTGGTTGAAATTTTCCGACGTCAACTCACTTTCTAATATCATAAACGATGTATACAAAGAAAAGTCTCTCAACTCTCCTTAATTTACATCTCATCACTAAGTTTATGGTAACCTATGTAGTGATTAAACACATAATATACCATTGAAGATAGATATCCTCCAATAATGAACTTCTATAACGATGTAATTACAATTATTACGTTCGATACATATCAACTATTCCATAGCTTCTTTTCCCTTTTAAACAACAAAATATATTCACGACCTTCCATCACAATCATTCTAAATTTGTAATGAAAGGTCACTCATCAAGAAGGAAGTACAAAACAAGTTTGACTAAATTAAGGAACTTCATGTTACCTTAAGCAGTTGATGAAAACCTTAACTTTCACGAACCATGAAAGATATTACCTTACTCCATCAAGGCATTATGTCTATACATAATTAAATCGATCACACAAGGAATCATCAACATACCATATCTTAACACCATAAAGGTCATTAATTTTATCAAATTTTACTCATAGAAAGAGTAGAATCAAATGGGGTTCTATCAATAATTTATGCCCTTCTATCAACCCAGGACATATTTTCGGTCCAAAACTTCCTTCTTAACAAGCATATATATTGAACTTCTAATTTCCAAATGCCCTAATAATTTGCACAATACACGAAGTGCATAATCAAGCTTATCATAAAAATAATAATAATTTAACTGTATATTTTCCTCCAGGGCAATAACATAATAGGAACCCAATACTAGTCAAAGCTCTGACTTTCGGGCGATTACATACCCGAGGTTCACAAAAGAAACAACGACATTTTTGTAGAAGGAAGTAACTTTAAGATTATATATATATATATATATATATATATATATATATATATATATATATATATATATATAATATAAATAAGTTGTTTGTTAAAACCAGCGTACCCAGAAGACTCAATTTCTAGCACAGGGTATTTTTATCCTTACAGTACCATTATATATATATATATTTCCATATAATTAATCAAGCATAAACACCGAGAAATTTTTTTATTTTTTTATAAAGGGGTTTGATCACTTCAACAAGAACAACCAATGGAGGCAAATCCGGAAATAACAAACTATTACCCATATCTTGAACACAAATCCACAAAATCACAAATTTAAACCAATTTCTAGAAAGAAAAGTTTCATTTCAAGAGGTTTATTAGATACTAGCATATTATGTATATGGTTAGTCTATCTTGCTGTTTTAACGCATCCACCGATCGTGAACATCCAGCGAGGAGGCTCTACTTCTGACCACACGCCCTCCGCTTTATCCTCTGCTTCACTGGTCTTTTCTTGCAATATACCACACCAGGATTCCCTTTTGAAGGCACGACTAGAAGAATGCAATAGGTGGCTGTCCAAACACTAGATTGCTTCAATGCAGCTGCTTTGGGGGTGAGAGTCGAACTGCTTACCACTCAGTCCGAGAGCACTTGCGCTAGAAAGCTAAACACCAACCATGGTTTGAAGCTCGGACACAAGACATAATGATTACATCGCTCCTGGCTCTGAAAGGCATCTACCGTATTGATACACAAACCTTTTCCTTCATCAGATTTGGGGACAACATCAAACTCTCGGTGCAAACATTACAGCTGTAGCTTGTAAGGTGATGATAATTCCAACGAGACCTTTATGCACCCCACTTTAGTGACTTGTTGAAGCGCTCATATAATAGCAGAGAAAATTGTGTTTCATGAATATTCTGATATGAAACAGATCGGCCTCTATGAGGTTCTCTTCCATGAGTTACATCGTACAACAAGTAAGATGTCAATAGAGAATCTTTGTAAATAAATTTCATCAGGTCTGCTGGTAACACCCTCACTGTCACAAATCGATTTTGGAGATACAAACTCAGTGCATGCTCTGGATCGAAAAAATATCCTGCTACCTTCATCTCCCAAGACATTTTCTCCAACATTGCATAGATTCCCTATGCCTGTGGGTGTGATCTGTCACCTTACTGATCTGCGAAAACCCTCAACTAAACCGTGGTTCGAAAGGCAAAGATTGAGGTGTGGCGAGTTAAATACTACAACCATCGAGCTCCTCGAGCTATGATCTCCAATGCATGGCAAGTGATGACCAAGTCACAAGTTTGAATCAAGCAACAGTAGCGTCCAAGCTAAATGTATGATCTCGACCTCCCAGGCTGTAAAGCAGAACTTACCCAAAACAAGAAACCCTTCATTCATACAAAGTTTTTACACGAGTAGGGTCGAAATGGATAGGCCCGAGCAGAGTATAAGGAATGCAGCTCTTGCCCAACGAACCAGATCTGGGCAGAGTCTTCTATTGCAAATCATAAGCAAACCACCGAACTCAGCGTGCCGAGCCGTGCAATTACAAAACAAACTTCCCAAAATGCCCAACATTGAATACGGCGGAGTTTGGCCATGAATAAATAAAGCAAACCCAGAAGCTTCAAAGTAGAATGTCGGCCATAATGCAAGGAGCTCAACTAAAACTTTACCTCGTTCTTCTACTACAGCTGCAAGATTTTGCAACCACTGATCACGACTGTGGTCGCGTGCAACCAGAACATCAGGATCAACACCAACGGTTCCTTGGGCTCGCCCTGCAGCAGCTGTCGCACTTAACTCTCTCTGGAGGCCACTGATTTTCTGAGATAAGTTTACTTCTCTGCCCTGTAGCTGCTGCATATAGCCAAACACTTCCTCACGGCACTCTCCTAGGAAAAGTTCAGTTCTACGCTCCACTGAAAATCCACCTGTACAGCATGATTTTGAGAACCCACACCCACCCTCGCAACATCAGGGTGACAGACCTTCATTTCACCATTAATGAATCCACTATCCAGAACACGCTATAGCAATTCATCTGTTTCAGCATTTGATGGAGTGCAAAACAAGCATTCGAGGTTGGACAGACACGACAGGTAGACCACGTGAACAGCAGGTGTAAGTCAACATTTTAATGAATGAGCATGTGCGGCCACCAAAGTCTCTTGCGTGAGCAGGTCAAAAAAAAAACAAAAGATTTGCAAATCAGGGAAAACAGTGGGTGCGGCCACCAGCAAGGATTCCATCACATCATACTTTAATAGCTCCACCCTCCACGCCAAGAAGGAGATGAAGCTGACCGAGACAAGGTAGGTTGGGGCATTACATTCTCCTCCCCTTAAGAAAGCATCATCCTCGATGCGACATAACACAACGGAAAAGAAATGGTTTGCAACCAAGGACAGGTACAGGAGAAAGTACACTCTATGGTTTAAAATTTTAGTTGATTAAAGCACGGTCACAAGGTAGCCTTAGGAACATTTGGTAGAATTTTTAACTTTCAATGTTCTGTGAAGATTGGCAGTTCTTTCTTGTTCATCATTTCATTAGTCTCTTTCCATTAGCATTATTCTTAGTTTAATTGCTTTTAAAATTTCATCATTGAAGAGTTTTGGTTTATTCCTTATTGTGGGTGCCCAACATGAACTGCTAACACAACACCCTATCAGGTTCACAAGACCCTACAGATTCACAAGCACGCAAGTATATACTTCATGATTGTATTACACCACAAAAGGTTACTCAAATACGGAATAGAATAGGCACAGTCCACATAACATAGTACTCATCACACATCAATGACTGACACACAAAATACTCAAACAAAAGAGTACTACAATCCACCAGACATTCCCTCAATTTGCATCAATGAAAGACTCACATAACACCAAACCATGCTACAGGTACATAGTGTCCACAAGGGAATCAATGACATAACCACAACATCACAACACATATCCATCTGACATGAGTAACACATACATCAAAACCACTACACCAAACAAATATCAAATAACTCAACATATATCCCAAACATCAACCATACAGACAAATATCATAAGCCTCCCTCAAACTCTTATGCCTCCCTCAAGTCTCTTATGCCTCCCTCGAAGTCTCTGCCTCCCTCAAGTCTCCTCTTATGCCTCCCTCGAGTCTCTTATGCCTCCCTCGAACTCTTATGCCTCCCTCGAAACTCTTATGCCTCCCTCAAACTCTTATGCCTCCATCAAAATCTCTTATGCCTCCCTCGAGTCTCTTATGCCTCCCTCGGGAGGCCGGTTGACCCCTATGGTCCAAGACACATAGAGTTCGAACACTCCTAACCCAAGTGACATAATAACGCGTGGTTCAACAACCCGCTAGTTATATGTACTCCTTGGGGCGTACCCCCATACAACGAAGCGGGTCCATAGGTCCAACCAATCCATGGTGCATCCTATGACCCTATTCCACACATCACGACAATAGAACCAGCACAACAATCCAATCAAAGTGCCAAGTGGCAAAGTACAAGCCTTGGGCAAGGTGGTAAAAATTTCAAATTTAAAAGAAGACCCAAAATCAAGCAAAAATAAATGGCCAAATAGCCATAGTTAGTATCAAAATCCCCATGTTAGTGCCATAAACCAAGGAAATGCCCAAAATTGTAAAGCATTGCAATCAAGAAAAGTTGCTGGTCCTTACAAAATAAAGTAAAAAGCTCAATTTACGAATAAAATCAACTTATAATAATGTCACATTACGATAACTGTGTGGCCTTATCTAGCCACCAAGGGGTACTCAACGAGTTGCTAGCACTTGGAACATCGAGCCTCAGCTCGTAAAATACATATCAATAATACAACTGTCATCACCTCCATCTGAATCATCCCGCCACCACTTCGACAAGGCTAAACATAGTCATAGTTGCACTTAGGTTGCATACATGCAACCACATAGGGAGAGAGGAAAGAATCACATGTTATCTACTAAACCGAGTTTTGACTCGAGTTATTGACCCATGGTACACCATTCCTCACTCTCAACATACACTTCTACCGATTTCCCTCAGGATCGGTTAGCGTAAGGTTCACAACATAACATACAACAACATCACTAACATAACGGTGGCACACACATAACTACCATAACGTCTCACGTATGGTATGTATATAGGGTAGATCACAATCATACATCCACAGGGCGTAATACATCACTTTACCACATTCTGCACCCAAAGCGCAATCACCATACGATAGGGTTCATACACTCACCGTATGACCCCAAATCACAACACAAAGCATTACATATTACACACAAATCATGCCTACGATGAACATAGTACATCACAACATAACATCCATTGCTACATAACAAGGTGATACACACATCTCATCAAAACAAGATAAAAACATCATGATACAACTCATTTCTTTTAACATCAATCAAGTCATGCAACACATTGATACACTTACATACCACAATATGCCACAATGCTCCAACACTACGTCATCCACATTATAATTCTTTTCACACATCACACACAGTAATTCACAAGTGAACTCTTCCTAGAATCCACAAGAAGGAGAGAGAATACTCCCATCCCCAACATATCAACATGATGACAAACACGCACTAAGTGACATACACATCACGTGCGTTCACACTATCACAATTACGACAATAATCACATCACGTTTAAAGCACATTACTCTTCCAATATCTACCACCATCATGCAACATCATCATCATCATGCAGTATCATCATGTAACACCACCACCACCATGTAACATCATCATATAACACCAATCCGGCCCATAGGTTCGAGAGCATGAACCTACGCTCTGATACCAAGTGTAACGACCCAAATAACCACACACACAAACAACGCAATAAAATACAGTATAATTTTTTTTTTTTTTTTTACTTGCTTTGACACATAACATGACACAACATGTCGTCACAAGGTTACAACCAACACTAGGAACCACTTGTTACGGGGAAGACCACAAGGTCAGCACGGAAACGTTCACACCTATCAAGGACAATTTACTTTTCTTTTAGACAAGACAACATGGACGCCCAACCACATGACACACTTACATTTAGGGGCATCCCATGAGGAAAACTTTTGTTAAATTTTCTTGTTTACTAAAACGTCTCTCAATTCTTAACTTTCGTTCTTATAAAATTTCATGTAATGATTCACACAATTCTTTTCACAAGGGAGAACTTCTTTCTCTTTCAACTATTGACTAAATAGCTTAAGGCCAAGCTTTCTAAACTAGGATCATCAATTTTATGTCCAAAGCTTTTTATTCATTTGATTTTAGAACATTTTCCATTTCTTACAAGGTCAATTAATCTTACTCAAGCCACTAACACATGTTCCACACCTCTATTGCACAGGTGAAGGCATAAGCTCCGATTGAGTGGAAAGCACCGCTTAGGGTTCATAACAATAACCTTCTTGTTTAAGGATCAAACTTGAACCTTGCTTAAGAAATATCTCCATGAATCGAGGCAAGGGTTAACGAGAGCAGGGACAACGAGAATTTAGCTTCGAGGTCACATTGTTTACTATCGGTCTTTCATTGAGGTTAAGAGTTTATCAAGATTGGTTAAATGTTCCATCTAGACTTTACTTAATTAAGTTTGCCAAAGGAGAACATTTCAAGCGATAGAGAGATATTTAAGGTTTTATTAATCAATTTCCCTCCTACTTATTATATCCTGTCATCTTCTAAAATCTAACCATTGATTTCACCATGAGATCATTTAAGGTTTCACCGTAAAAAAGGATAGTGTTTATTGGTTTGGCTCGGGAAAAAAATAAGTAATCATATTTTGTTACAAAAGATAGTTTCCTCTTGATTGTTCCAGGTCTCAAAGGTTATCAAGTAGATCACATCTACATTAATATATTCATATATATAAATTTTAGTTTAACTTTTATAAGGACTATCCAGCTCACTTCATAGTTCTTACAAACTCATTTCTACTATGCCTTAGAAGGATTTACATGTCAACATTTTAACTCAAGAGCAAAGTTTAACAGTTACAACAACAATACTCTACAATACATTCCACTAAGGCACTGACCCTCCTTCTAAAATGTCCAAAGGCCTTTTCCAAATTTTTATAACATAATACTCATTCGTACAAAGGAACATCATAACCAAGATTGATGCAATAATCTACAAGTCTTTCCATCATCTAACCACGTAAGCCATCTGCAACAATTAATAACCTGAGTCAGTTCGCGAGAACTGAGCAAGATAAGACCATACATAGCAACAATAAGCTACTAGCTAACAATACCATGAAAGGAAACATTCTATTTCAAGAAATGGATCAAAGTTCTAACCTCTAACAACCTTTTGATACAAGATATAATTCTCACCATGCCAACAAGAAGAAATCCATAAGTTTTAATTATGAAAAATACCTCGAAAACTACAAAAGTTTGGCAACCAAATACGCAAGACTATGAAATTTAAATGATTAGACACAAGAGTTGAGAGTATTAGGATTTCAATCATGTAATCCCGTAGATTACGTGATTGAAATCTAAAGTGTAACCCATCAATCAACATTCTCAAGGTGAAGTCAAAAGATAAAAAACCAGACCCGATCTTAGTTGCCAAAAAAAAAATAGTTTTGCAATCGTTCCATAGGGCCATAGGCCTAATAGGCTAGAAACGAACAACGAGGGTAAAAACAAAGTTCCATCATGTAATCAAAAAGGTTTAAAGGATGAAAATCTTATATTCAAACCCACAACCATTATATCTTAGGTAATAAGTGACTTCATAGCTAATAAGGATGAGTGGAAAGGACGATAAGAATGTCCGGAATAGGCATTGCCTAACAGCCTACCTACTGAACATAACCAGGGCCGGAATAGTGACAAGCCTCATTAATTCCCAAGTTGAGTAGGCAATCTAGCATTCTAAACACATCCTTGCAATTTTCATAATACTTTAGATTTATAACCCTCCCATTCTAGAGGAACATAGCCATGAATCTAGACTTGGTTGAAATTTTCCGATGTCAACTCACTTTCTAATATCATAAATGATGTATACAAAGAAAAGTCTCTCAACTCTCCTTAATTTACATCTCATCACTAAGTTTATGGTAACCTATGCAGTGATTAAACACATAATATACCATTGAAGATAGATATCCTCCAATAATGAACTTCTATAACGATGTAATTACAATTATTACGTTCGATACATATACAACTATTCCATAGCTTCTTTTCCCTTTTAAACAACAAATATATTCACGACCTTCCATCACAATCATTCTAAATTTGTAATGAAAGGTCACTCATCAAGAAGGAAGTACAAAACAAGTTTGACTAAATTAAGGAACTTCATGTTACCTTAAGCAGTTGATGAAAACCTTAACTTTCACGAACCGTGAAAGATATTACCTTACTCCATCAAGGCATTATGTCTATACATAATTAAATCGATCACACAAGGAATCATCAACATACCATATCTTAACACCATAAAGGTCATTAATTTTATCAAATTTTACTCATAGAAAGAGTAGAATCAAATGGGGTTCTATCAATAATTTATGCCCTTCTATCAACCCAGGACATATTTTCGGTCCAAAACTTCCTTCTTAACAAGCATATATATTGAACTTCTAATTTCCAAATGCCCTAATAATTTGCACAATACACGAAGTGCATAATCAAGCTTATCATAAAAAAATAATAATAATTTAACTGTATATTTTCCTCCAGGGCAATAACATAATAGGAACCCAATACTAGTCAAAGCTGCAACTTTCTAGGGGCGATTACATACCCAGGTTCACAAAAGAAACAACGACATTTTTGTAGAAGGAAGTAACTTTAAGATTATATATATATATATATATATATATATATATATATATAAGCCGACAAGTTGTTAAAACCAGCGTACCCAGAAGACTCAATTTCTAGCACAGGGTATTTTTATCCTTACAGTACCATTATATATATATATATATATATATATTCCATATAATTAATCGAAGCATAAACACCTAGAACATTTTTTTATTTTTTTATAAAGGGGTTTGATCACTTCAACAAGAACAACCAATGGAGGCAAATCTGGAAATAACAAACTATTACCCATATACTGAACACAAATCCACAAAATCACAAATTTAAACCAATTTCTAGAAAGAAAAAGTTTCATTTCAAGAGGTTTATTAGATACTAGCATATTATGTATATGGTTAGTCTATCTTGCCTGTTTTAACGCATCCACCAGTCGTGAACATCCAGCAGGGACTGCTACAGCCACACGCCCTCCGCTTTATCCTCTGCTTCACTGGTCTTTTCTTGCAATATACCACACCAGGATTCCCTTTTGAAGGCACGACTAGAAGAATGCAATAGGTGGCTGTCCAAACACTAGATTGCTTCAATGCAGCTGCTTTGGGGTGAGAGTCAAACTACTTACCACTCAGTCCGAGAGCACTTGCGCTAGAAAGCTAAACACCAACCATGGTTTGAAGCTCGGACACAAGACATAATGATTACATCGCTCCTGGCTCTGAAAGGCATCTACCGTATTGATACACAAACCTTTTCCTTCATCAGATTTGGGGACAACATCAAACTCTCGGTGCAAACATTACAGCTGTAGCTTGTAAGGTGATGATAATTCAACAGAGTCCTTTATGCCTGCCAACTTAGTGACTTGTTGAAGCAGCTCATATAATAGCAGAGCAAATTGTGTTTCATGAATATTCTGATATGAAACAGATCGGCCTCTATGAGGTTCTCTTCCATGAGTTACATCGTACAACAAGTAAGATGTCAATAGAGAATCTTTGTAAATAAATTTCATCAGGTCTGCTGGTAACACCCTCACTGTCACAAATCGATTTTGGAGATACAAACTCAGTGCATGCTCTGGATCTGAAAAAATATCCTGCTACCTTCATCTCCCAAGACATTTTCTCCAACATTGCATAGATCTCCTGTGCCTGTGGGTGTGATCTGTCACCTTACTTGATCTGCAAAACCCTCTCGACTAAACCGTGGCTTCGAAAGGCAAAGATTGAGGTGTGGCGAGTTAAATACTACAACCATCGAGCTCCTCGAGCTATGATCTCCAATGCATGGCAAGATGATGACGAAGTCACAAGTTTGAATCAAGCAATAGTAGCATCCAAGCTAAATGTATGATCTCGACCTCCCAGGCTGTAAAGCAGAACTTACCCAAAACAAGAAACCCTTCATTCATACAAAGTTTTTACACGTAGGGGTCGAAAATGGATAGGCCCGAGCAGAGAGTATAAGGAATGCAGCTCTTGCCCAACGAACCAGATCTGGCCAGAGTCTTCTATTGCAAATCATAAGCAAACCACCGAACTCAGCGTGCCGAGCCGTGCAATTACAAAACAAACTTCCCAAAATGCCCAACATTGAATACGGCGGAGTTTGGCCATGAATAAATAAAGCAAACCCAGAAGCTTCAAAGTAGAATGTCGGCCATAATGCAAGGAGCTCAACTAAAACTTTACCTCGTTCTTCTACTACAGCTGCAAGATTTTGCAACCACTGATCACGACTATGGTCGCGTGCAACTAGAACATCAGGATCAACACCAACGGTTCCTTGGGCTCACCCTGCAGCAGCTGTCGCACTTAACTCTCTCTTTGGAGGCCACTGATTTTCTAGATAAGTTTACTTCTCTGCCCTGTAGCTGCTGCATATAGCCAAACACTTCCTCACGGCACTCTCCTAGGAAAAGTTCAGTTCTACGCTCCACTGAAACTGCCTGTACAACATGATTTTGAGAACCCACACCCACCCTCGCAACATCAAGGTGACAGACCTTCATTTCACCATTAATGAATCCACTATCCAGAACACGCGAATGCAATTCATCTGTTTCAGCATTTGATGGAGTGCAAAACAAGCATTCGTGGTTGGACAGACACGACAGGTAGACCACGTGAACAGCAGGTGTAAGTCAACATTTTAATGAATGAGCATGTGCGGCCACCAAAGTCTCTTGTGTGAGCAGGTCAAAAGAAAACAAAAGATTTGTAAATCGGGAAAACGGGGTGTGCGCCACCAAAGAGGATTCCATCACATCATACTTTAATAGCTCCACGACCCTACAGATTCACAAGCACGCAAGCATATACTTCATGATTGTATTACACCACAAAAGGTTACTCAAATACGGAATAGAATAGGCACAGTCCACATAACGTAGTACTCATCACACATCAATGACTGACACACAAAATACTCAAACAAAAGAGTACTACAATCCACCAGACATTCCCTCAATTTGCATCAATGAAAGACTCACATAACACCAAACCATGCTACAGGTACATAGTGTCCACAAGGGAATCAATGACATAACCACAACATCACAACACATATCCATCGCCATGAGTAACAAATACATCAAAATACCACTACCAAACAGACAATAACTCAACATATATCATGAAAGATCAACCATACACACAAATATCATAAGCCTCCCTCGAACTCTTATGCCTCCCTCAAGTCTCTTATGCCTCCCTCAAACTCTTATGCCTCCCTCAAGTCTCTTCTCGCCTCCTCAAACTCTTATGCCTCCCTAAAGGAGACCGGTTGACCCTATGGTCCAAGACACATAGAGTTCGAACACTCCTAACCAAAGTGACATAATAACATGTGGTTCAACAACCCGCTAGTTATATGTACTCCTTCGGGGCGTACCCCCATACAACGAAGTGGGTCCATAGGTCCAACCAATCCATGGTGCATCCTATGACCCTATTCCACACATCACGACAATAGAACCAAGACAACAATCCAATCAAAGTGCCAAGTGGCAAAGTACAAGCCTTGGGTAAGGCGGTAAAAATTTCAAATTTAAAAGAAGACCCAAAATCAAGAAAAAATAAATGGCCAAATAGCCATAGTTAGTATCAAAATCCCCATGTTACTGCCATAAACCGAGGAAATGCCCAAAATTGTAAGCATTGCAATCAAGAAAAGTTGCTTGGTCCTTACAAAATAAAGTAAAAAGCTCAATTTATGAATAAAATCAACTTATAATAATGTCACATTACGATAATTGTGTGGCCTTATCTAGCCACCAAGGGGTACTCAACGAGTTGCTAGCACTCGGAACATCGAGCCTCACTCGTAAAATACATATCAATAATACAACCTGTCATCACCTCCATCTGAATCATCTCGCCACCACTTGAAAAGGCTAAACATAGTCATAGTTGCACTTAGGTTGCATACATGCAACCACATAGGAGAGAGGAAAGAATCACATGTTATTTACTAAACTAAGTTTTGACTCGAGTTATTGACCCATGGTACACCATTCCTCACTCTCAATATACACTTCTACCAATTTCCTCAGGATCGATTAGCGTAAGGTTCACAACATAACATACAACAACATCACTAATATAACGGTGGCACACACATAACTACCATAACGTCTCACGTATGGTATGTATACAGGGTAGATCACAATCATACATCCATAGGGCGTAATACATCACTTTACCACATTCTGCACCCAAAGCGTAATCACCATACGATAGGGTTCATACACTCACCGTATGACCCCAAATCACAACACAAAGCATTACATATTACACACAAATCATGCCTACGATGAACATAGTACATCACAACATAACATCCATTGCTACATAATAAGGTGATACACACATCTCATCAAAACAAGATAAAAACATCATGATACAACTCATTTATTTTAACATCAATCAAGTCATGCAACACATTGATACACTTACATACCACAATATGCCACAATGCTCCAACACTACGTCATCCACATTATAATTCTTTTCACACATCACACACAAGAATTCACAAGTGAACTCTTCCTAGAATCCACAAGAAGGAGAAAGAATACTCCCATCCCCAACATATCAACATGATGACAAACACACACTAAGTGACATACACATCATGTGCGGTCACACTATCACAATTACGATAATAATCACATCACGTTTAAAGCACATTACTCTTCCAATATCTACCACCATCATGCAACATCATCATCATCATGCAGTATCATCATGTAACACCACCACCACCATGTAACATCATCATATAACACCAATCCAGCCCATAGGTTTGAGAGCATGAACCTACGCTCTGATACCAAGTGTAACGACTCAAATAACCACACGACAAAACAACGCAAAAAATGACAAAGATAATTTTTTTTTTTTCTTTGACACATAACATGACACAACATGTCATCACAAGGCTACAACCAACACTAGGAACCACTTGTTACGGGAAGACCACAAGGTCAGCACGGAATCGTTTACACCTATCAAGGACAATTTACTTTTCTTTTAGACAAGACAACATGGACGCCCACCACATGACACACTTACATTTAGGGGCATCCCATGAGGAAAACTTTTGTTAAATTTTCTTGTTTACTAAAACGTCTCTCAATTCTTAACTTTCGTTCTTATAAAATTTCATGTAATGATTCACACAATTCTTTTCACAAGGAGAACTTCTTTCTCTTTCAACTATCGACTAAATATCTTAAGGCCAAGCTTTCTAAACTAGGATCATCAATTTTATGTCCAAAGCTTTTTATTCATTTGATTTTAGAACATTTTCCATTTCTTACAAGGTCAATTAATCTTACTCAAGCCACTAACACATGTTCCACACCTCTATTGCACAGGTGAAGGCATAAGCTCCGATTGAGTGGAAAGCACCGCTTAGGGTTCATAACAATAACCTTCTTGTTTAAGGATCAAACTTTGACCTTGCTTAAGAAATATCTCCATGGATCGAGGCAAGGGTTAACAGAACAGGACAACAGAATTTAGCTTCAGGGTCACATTGTTTACTATCAGTCTTTCATTGAGGTTAAGAGTTTATCAAGATTGGTTAAATGTTCCATCTAGACTTTACTTAATTAAGTTTTCCAAAGGAGAACATTTCAAACGATAGAGAGATATTTAAGGTTTTATTAATCAATTTCCCTCCTACTTATTATATCCTGTCATCTTCTAAAATCTAACCATTGATTTCACCATGAGATCATTTAAGGTTTCACCGTAAAAGGATAGTGTTTATTGGTTTGGCTCGGGAAAAAAATAAGTAATCATATTTTGTTACAAAAGATAGTTTCCTCTTGATTGTTCCAGGTCTCAAAGGTTATCAAGTAGATCACATCTACATTAATATATTCATATATATAAATTTTAGTTTAACTTTTATAAGGACTATCCACTCACTTCATAGTACTTACAAACTCATTTCTACTATGCCTTGAAGGATTTACATGTCAACATTTTAACTCAAGAGCAAAGTTTAACAGTTACAACAACAATACTCTACAATACATTCCACTAAGGCACTGACCCTCCTTCTAAAATGTCCAAAGGCCTTTTCCAAATTTTTATAACATAATACTCATTCGTACTGAAAGGAACCTCATAACCAAGATTGATGCAATAATCTACAAGTATTTCCATCATCTAACCACGTAAGCCATCTGCAACAATTAATAACCTGAGTCCATTCGCGAGAACTCGAGTAAGATAAGACCATACATAGCAACAATAAGCTACTAGCTAACAATACCATGAAAGGAAACATTCTATTTCAAGAGATGGATCAAATTTCTAACCTCTAACAACCTTTCGATACGAGATATAATTCTCACCATGCCAACAATAAGAAATCCATAAGTTTTAATTATGAAAAATACCTCGAAAACTATAAAATTTTGGCAACCAAATACGCAAGACTATGAAATTTAAATGATTAGACACAAGAGTTGAGAGTATTAGGATTTCAATCATGTAACCCCGTAGATTACGTGATTGAAATCTAAAGTGTAACCCATCAATCAACATTCTAAAGGTGAAGTCAAAAGATAAAATAAAACAGACCCGATCTTAGTTGCCAAAAAAAAAAGTTTTGCAATCGCTCCATAGGGCCATAGGCCTAATAGGCTAGAAACGAACAATGAGGGTAATAACAAAGTTCCATCATGTAATCAAAAAGGTTTAAAGGATGAAAATCTTATAGTCAAACCCACAACCATTATATCTTAGGTAATAAGTGACTTCATAGCTAATAAGGATGAGTGGAAAGGACGATAAGAATGTCCGAAATAGCCATTGCCTAACAGCCTACCTACTGAACATAACCAGGGCCGGAATAGTGACAAGCCTCATTAATTCCCAAGTTGAGTAGGCAATCTAGCATTCTAAACACATCCTTGCAATTTTCATAATACTTTAGATTTATAACCCTCCCGTTCTAGAGGAACATAGCCATGAATCTAGACTTGGTTGAAATTTTCCGACGTTAACTCACTTTCTAATATCATAAATGATGTATAAAAATAAAAGTCTCTCAACTCTCCTTAATTTACATCTCATCACTAAGTTTATGGTAGCCTATTCACAAAGTGATTAAACACATAATAAACCATTGAAGATAGATATCCTCCAATAATGAACTTCTATAACGATGTAATTACAATTATTACGTTCGATACATATAAAACTATTCCATAGCTTCTTTTCCCTTTTTAAACAACAAATATATTCACGACCTTCCATCACAATCATTCTAAATTTGTAATGAAAGGTCACTCATCAAGAAGGAAGTACAAAACAAGTTTGACTAAATTAAGGAACTTCATGTTACCTTAAGCGGTTGATTAAAACCTTAACTTTCACGAAACGTGAAAGATATTACCTTACTCCATCAAGGCATTATGTCTATGCATAATTAAATCGATCACACAAGGAATCATCAAAATACCATATATTAACACCATAAAGGTCATTAATTTTATCAAATTTTACTCATAGAAAGAGTAGAATCAAATGGGGTTCTATCAATAATTTATGCCCTTCTATCAACCAGGACATATTTTTGGTCCAAAACTTCCTTCTTAACAAGCATACATATTGAACTTCTAATTTCCCAATGCCCTAATAATTTTCACAATACACGAAGTGCATAATCAAGCTTATCATAAAAAAAATAAAATTTAACCTGTATATTTTCCTCTAGGGCAATAACATAATAGAACCCAATACTAGTCAAAGTGTAACTTTCAAGGGCGATTACATACCTAGGTTCACAAAAGAAACAAATGACATTTTTGTAGAAGGAAGTAACTTTAAGATTATATATATATATATATATTCTATAATATATATAAATAAGTCAATTAAAAAAGCGAGCGTACCTTAAGACTCAATTTCTAAACAGGTATTTTTATCCTTATAGTACCATTATATATATATATATATATATATATATTTCCATATAATTAATCGAAGCATAAACACCGAGAACATTTTTTTTAATTTTTTTATAAAGGGGTTTGATCACTTCAACAAGAACAACCAACGGAGACAAATCCGGAAATAACAAACTATTACCCATATACTTTTGAACACAAATCCACAAAATCACAAATTTAAACCAATTTCTAGAAAGAAAAAGTTTCATTTCAAGAGGTTTATTAGATACTAGCATATTATGTATATGGTTAGTCTATCTTGCTGTTTTAACGCATCCACCGACCGTGAACATCCAACGAGGACTGCTGACCCACACGCCCTCGCTTTATCCTCTGCTTCATGGTCTTTTCTTGAAGTATACCACGCCGTGATTCCCTTTTGAAGGCATGACTAGAAGAATGCAATAGGTGGTTGTCCAAACACTAGATTGCTTCAATGCAGCTGCTTTGGGGGTGAGATTCGAACCGCTTACCACTCGGTCAGAGAGCACTTGCGCTAGAAAGCTAGACACCAACCATGGTTTGAAGCTCGGACACAAGACATAAAGATTACATCGCTTCCCCTCGACTTTAACATTTTAATGAATGAGCATGTGCGGCCACCAAAGTCTCTTGCATGAGCGAGCAGTCAAAAAGAAAACAAAATATTTGCAAATTAGGGAAAACAGTGGGTGCAAATGACCACCAAAGGATTTCATCACATCATACTTTAATATCTCCACCTCCATGCCAAGAAGGAGATGGTGAAGGCGGCGAGACAAGGTAGGTTGGGGCATTACAAAAACAACTCTGTTATGATATTTTGTCATCCATTTTAATGTTTAAATATTAAAATTAATTCAAATATACTTTGATCCTCTCTATGTTGTTTCATCCGTTATTGAGTTCATTGTTTAGAAGAAATATTTTCAAATAGCATATGTGTGATATTCTCCATTGAATGCTTCATATTTTATAGGCCTATGTATAGTTACATACATCCCCCTTGGCCTTTTGGATACACCATTCATTTCTTGGGTTTTATATTAACATTAGACGAAAAAGGAATTGTAAGAAATCTGAAGTACATGACATATCATATAGATTTATGTTTCATTGTAAACATTTTATGTTCATGAATATGTGTTAATCAAAATTTAGGAGAAGGTTTGTGTTTAATATGTTTAGTAAAGATTTTATTCTTTATAGAAAACATGTAACATATTTTTATATATTTCAATACAATATTTGAATTTTTTTGAAATCATAGTATTTTAATTATTTAATCTTCGAATAAAACTATCTATATTTTATTTTTAACTTTTCAATAAATGTTACATATTTTTAATAGCAAATAAGGGATTCTAAATATTCAAATATATGCTAAATGACTAATATGAAATACATTTTTCCATATATTGAATATGCGTAACGATCGTGTAGATGTTTTACTTTTTTATTAGGTAATCAAGAGGTTTTGAAAGGCACTATTAAACGTTGTATAGGTCACCAAGAGATAAAACAAGTGAATCCCACATAAAACTGAACCGATGATATGATCAAATAGTCTTGATATTCCAAAGTTATAAAATCACATATAACCACCAAGTAATCAAATAGACCCACTTAAAATATATAAAGAAACACTATATCTCCCATAGGAGTAGAAAATAGACCGCCGAAGGTGAGCAAAAACTGACCAAGTGTAATAAATTTTACTCTTACTCATCCTAACACCATGTTGGTCCGTACATTTGTGTTTATATTTTCTAATAAGAACTTTATTCTAGCCTTTAAGTCTGTTTTCTTTTCACCTTCTCCCTCAATACCAAAAATCAATCTTACATACTTCCTATACCATGAACCGTTCTAAAATATTAAATCGTTAATCTGGTAGGATCAGAAGAGGATACCCTTTCCATAATTTAATATTTCTTACCGCCTTCATCAGGGTCAGACGGGATACTCTTCATAATTTCATAATTCTTACCCCCTTCATCCTTATTAATAATATCATTATGCTTCTCATCCATAGACACACGAAGAACAATTTCAATATCCGTAATTTAAGTCCATCAGAAGTAAAAATACCTACACCCATCTCAACTTCTATGCCTTCATCATGTTCGACCTCTTCATCTTCAACATGCTTTGTTCCGTGCACCAACATAAAGTCACTAATATCCATATTAAGGAACCCCACTTGGTTTTCAATGTCGAAGAAATTTAACCCTTGGAGTGTTTTTTTCGGGTTCAAAACATGTTCTAGATGCTTAGCAGCAAAGCCCTCTAGCCTAACCTCCACCAAAGGGATATGACAAGTCCTCTCTAATGCATTATTCCAATATTACCGTAGTAATGACATGAGATCCTAATAAGTCAGTAATGCCCATACTGGGCATACCTGAGATCCAGAAAAATAAAAATAAAATAGAATAACGATGTAAATAGAATGAGTTTTAGAGTAAAATAATTTAAAAAAAAATGGAATAATAAAAATAATGAAAGTTTATAAAAAAAAAAGAGAGTTTTGAAACAAGTAAATTTAAAAAGAAATGGAAACGGAGTGGAGGGCGTAGGGAAGCACGTGTTTTCTTGTCAAGGGCGCAGAAGTTTGGTGAATGCTTTCAAGCGTTTGACAAAATGAAAGAGAGGGGACAGTTTTTCAGGAAAATTGAAGGCAGGTGGGTGAGAGTTGGTTCAGATTGGCAGGGGGCGTTTCAGTAGCTGTCATAGTCTCACCGAATGCATTAAACAATTCTCCCAGACCACGCAATGCTGGACCAGCACGCCTCTAGCCTATGCCTGTACCTCGTGGAGCGTAGAACTGAAATCTTGCTATGAGAGTGCCGTGAGGAAGGATCTGACTTTTTGCAGCCGCTACAGGGTAGAGAAGTAAACTTATCTCAGAAAATCAGTGGCCTCCAGAGAGAGAGATATGCGCGGCTCGGCCGCCATTGGGGCGAACCCAAGAGCCATGGGTGTCGATCCTCGATGTTCGACGCCAGCACGCGACCACACGCCCATGATCGGGTCATTCTGTGAAACCTCGTAGGCAAGCGGAAGAACGAGATAAAGTTTTAGATTGGGCTGTCTTGCCCTTTCTTTTTGGGAAGTCGCCTCTGTCCAGGTGGCGGATCTAGCATAGAAGAAGCCCGATCAAACCTCGAGGCAAGTTTTGCAAATGAGGTGAGATCGTGTTCACCACCTTCCTAGTTCCGCCATGGGTTTGATATGGTGGTTGTATATGAAGGCTGCCGAATAGGGAGGTAGGCGTGTTACCCCCATGTTCATTGGTAGGTCTTTGTATGGTGTGTTCTTGTT